>JAPDVR010000021.1:7905333-8475333 GCA_026230005.1 Gila orcuttii | reverse complement strand
CACGAGCTGGAGCACGAGCTGCTCGCCACGAGCCGGCGCGTCTGCGTGCTCCGGGACAAGATGAGCCGGATCCAGGAGACCACCGGTGCGCTCGACCCCAAACAGGAGGCAGTGCGTGAGTACCACACAACAGGAGACACTTTCATTTCAATCCGAAATGTGCTGGAGAGTTGATTTTCTCATTTAAGTCCTTCACCCTGTGGGTAATGGTGATCGATTGCGTGACCAGCCCAAATGCTTTACCGCTACATCATAAACCAGCCCTTTAGTAAGTCACTGAAAGTGTTATGTAATAACGCAAATATTTGTTTACTTTTGCGCGCTCTTGTCTCCTCGTTAGCGCGCATGGCTGGCGTGTTCCAGTGGTTAAAGATCTTGGCTGGTGACCCAAAACTTGTGGTTTCTTACCCAATATGAGGTGATTCATAGACTATTCACATTGAAGCCTTGATCAAAACTCCTAACCTCAGGGAACATGTTTTAGGTGAGCTCTCTGCTTAGATATACAGCATAACTGAGTTTTATCTGAACCATCTTGATCAAGCTGGTTTGTGGAACATGATATTACTATCCAAGCCCGGTTATAAACCAGCAAACATGTTTGTGAACTCAGCTGGAGTGTTGTCAGCAGGGTTGTGAAAGGAGTTGGTTTATCTAGTGCAGGACAGCAGAAGGGCTGGTGCTCCTCACACCACATGTCATTGGGAAAATAGGATTCTTGTTACGGAGAACATCGTTTCCGTGTTGCGTAAGAACAGATTCTGTCATTCATACCAAAGTGAAACAAGCCTCTCTCTCTCTCTCTCTCTCTCTCTCTCTCTCTCTCTCTCTCTCTCTCTCTCTCTCTCTCTCTCTCTCTCTCTCTCTCTCTCTCTCTCTCTCTGTGTGTGTGTGTGTTTCTGGTGCAGGTTGAACTCCGTTTGTGTGGTAGGCTATAATTAGTTTAGTTCATAGATTGTTTTGTGTGTTTGGTGATTTGCATCACATGTCTAATGCAGTTCATATGCACCTGCAAGAGTGAAAGAGAAAGTTTTTTTCTGTTTTGAGAGTGTTTTGGAATCTTTGGCCTTTTGGATTAAATAATAAAAACAATAATATAAAAATGTGTATTATGTAAATATATATATATATATATATATATATATATATATATATATATATATATAGGCCTATATAATTTATTATTTTTAATTGTATTGATATTTTGTTTAATATTTATTAAATAATAATAATTAAAAAAATATAAATATTTTATAAAATATTTTCAAATAATAACACAAATCAGATATAATAATCATCATAATTGTATGTATTATTTTTATTATTTGATCTGTATTTTATTGTTTAATATTTATTTTAAATATTTAATAAGATAAAAATAACACATATTTTGTAAAAATATAAAGACATATTAAACCATAAATAAAAATATACAAAATAAAACATAATAAAATAAAATATATTATTGTTGTTGTTGGTCAAAATATATGTCATTGTGGAAAAGCCCATGATGTTCTCTTTAAGAGACACCTGGACTTTATACAGTAGCATGTATGATATTTAAGATATTAATAAAAACAGATGTCTGCTATAGTGGACCAGGGTGAAAGAATCAGAACTACGAGACTCTGTAAAAGTAGTTGCACTGGACAAACACAGCCATTGGGTTCAATTTTTAAATTACATATTTAACCCAACGATTGGGTTTGTCCATATTTGACCCAAATTTGAGTTAAAACAACCCTGCACTTTTTAGAGTGTGGTAACACTTTACGATAAGGTTTCATTAGTTAACTACTTCAGTTATACATAAACTATGAACAATACTTCTACATCACTTATTAATCTTATTTAAGGTTAATTTGAACATTTGCTAATGCATTATTAAAATCAAAGGTTGAATTTGTTAACATTAGTTAATGCCCTGTGAACTAACGTGAACTAACAATAAACAAAATGTGTGAATGTCGACTTGAAGAGTTCAGCAGAGAGAGTGTGTGTGAGTGTGTGTGTGTGTGTGTGTGTGTGTGTTACATCAGAAGACGTTTAGTCTCTTCATTCCGTCTAAATCTCCTGATCTTCAGGGTCAGTTTGAGAGTATGTGGTGTTTATGCAATAACACTCAACCCAGCGCTCCTTCCTTCCCTGTCCTGTCCTGTCCTGTCTTTCTTTCTTTAGACACTAATAGTTTGTTTTACTCTGGGAGGTCTCATTGAACCCCTTTCCTCATGCCATCCCGTCTCGTAGTGTGACCGCTTCAGGAGGAAGTCGGACAAGATCCTGAGTAAAGTTCAGAACACATCAGCTTTTGCAATCCAGACAATCCATGAGGATGAACCCTCAGTTCCGGCAGTCTGAATGAGTGCTTGTGTGTCCAGCCTCAGTCCTGTTTAACCTGTCGTCGGGGTCAAAGGTCACTAATGCACCTCGTCCAGCTCTACCTGTGGGTCACTTCAGGTCAGACTGATAGATTTCGTCATTAATCAGATAGATCGGGATCTTTTGTTTGTGTCGGTTTGCTAAACATGACATTATAATTATGGTAATCCGTCAAAATGAGTGTACTAAATAACTTTGTTTTGCTTGCTTGATAAGACGTACAGCATCATGCAAAAGGAAGAAAAAAATCTCAGACAAATTCACTCAAGCCGCCACTCATATTTTCTCCAGAACAATGTCCAAATCATTTCTGAGCCACAGCTGGCGTTGTGAGTATGATGTTGGTTCTCCTATCAGAGGAACTTTAGAAGTCTGTGTTATTGTTGTGGTAATGATATATATTGAATAGATTTGTGGACCCCTCCCCCAGAACCCTAATTAGCCTCCATCATCCCTTTCACTGAGAGTCGAACAACACAGCAGCTCATATCAATGTGAATCAGTGCAAGTGTGTGTGTGTGTGTGTGTGTGTGAGTGTGTGAGTGTGTGTGTGTGTGTGTGTGTGTGTGTGTGTGTGTGTGTGTGTGTGTGTGTGTGTGTGTGTGTGTGAGAGTGGGCTTTGGAAGGGTCTGTGGTACCGTTCAAAGTCAGCATGGCCACAAGATCTGTTTATGTTGCTTGTGCTGTGCATGGCATTCTGGGTGTGTGTGTGTGTGTGTTGTGTGTGTGTTCATCTCTGTGATATCAGGCATGATGCTGACACAATTAGGTCATACACTGTAAACACTGTTTTGCACATGCTCCCTAAGCCATGTCCCTGTTCAACACACACACACACACACACACACACACACACACACACACACACACACACACACACACACACACACACTCACTCTCTCTCTCTCTCTCTCTCATATAAACATGCTCTCATATTTTCCTCATGCATTGTCTAAATGCTAATAATGCGCTTAGTGTTGTCAAAATGGTTAAAGATAACACGAAACAACATTTAGAATGCGTTTAACTTCTGTAATGAGATCTATTTCTAGGGAAACTGAATATTCAGAGGGATATAATGGATGACAGGGCTTGATTTTTGTTAATCACATGATCAGCATTTAAAGAAGCAGGAGATGATGTTATTTTGTTGATATTTTTCTGTCATTTGAGAGGTGAAGAACATTTTGAAAACTTTGGCAAACATTTACACACACACACACGCATATACTTTTATGAAGAAAACATCGGATTGGATCGTCTTCTTGGCTCCTAATGCCACAGAGCTAGTGAAATACACTAGTGTGTGTGTGTGTGTGTGTGTGTGTGTGTGTGTGTGTGTGTGTGTGTGTGTGTGTGTGTATGTGTGTGTGTTAACGTAATAGGAGGACGCATGACTGTGAGGCAGTGAAGTGTGTCTGACTCTTCCAGATTAGTATTTCCGTGGTAACGAGACCAAATCTCTGAATGAGTCGGGTCATCCATGACTGTTCTCTCACACTGCTCAGGACAGCTGCAACTCCTCATCCTGGCTGATCATGAGGTGCATGTCTTTACCCCACCGGTCCTGTTTGAGTCGGGACAGAAAACCTTGCTGAGAGCACACAATCTGCTCACTTATGATTTAATATAAAATTATACTTTCATTATTATTTCATATTATAGTAGTTGAAATACTTTTTATATTATTAAAATTCCTGCCCAGCCTTGGTAACATAAGCAAAAAAAAAAAAAACCTGACAAACATATTTTATTTTAACCCCCCCCCCATTTTTCACATTTTATTTTGGCAAATGTTTTTAGTAATTACATGCACGTATTATTATTATTATTATTTATTTTATAATGTATTTTAATATAAAATGTTTATTATTATTTTTCCTGCACAGACTTGGTAACATAAGCAGAAAATACTTTTTTGAAACAATTTTGACAATTTTTTTTTTTTTTTTTTTTTTAAACTTTTTTATCATCTTTATTTTATTTGACATTTTTAGTAATTACATGCTTTTTATTATTATTATTTATAATGTACTATAATATAAAATGTTTATTATCATTCCTCCTGTACAGCCTTGGTGACATAAGTAGAAAATATCTATTTTTTGACAAATATATATTTTTTGACAAATATATTTCTTTTCAGATTTTTTATTTTGACAAACTTTTTTAGTAATTACATCTACTGTACTATTATTATTATTATTATTATTATTATTATTATTATTATGTAGTGAATTTAAAAAATCTATTTAAATGTTAATAATAATGAAATACATTATTGTATAATTGTATAATATTTTTTTTCCATATGCAGCTTCTTTGAGACCTCACACAGAACAGAAGTGAAGTCAATCGTGCGGGTTAAACCTGGTCGTCTCCTCACTGTCAGACAGTTTCTCTCCGGTCTCACTTTGTCCTGTCAATTCAGGCCTTCTGGGTGGTTTATTTAGATAAGGAATGTCAATAATTCAGGAAGCACACCCTCTCTTTCTCACATCCACACGCTTAAACTCCATGATTCCCAAGGAATGTCTGTTTTCTCTCTATTGGGTTACTCTGAATCACAAAAAGAGATCAGAGAAAGTAGGCTATACAACGAGGCAGAAAGTGAGTAGAACTATTGCATACCGCTTTAAAAATAGTATACAGTACGCAGTTACAGTATCGTGTGCAGTGTTCAGTAAGAAGCATGCTAGTATTTCATTCCCAATATATCCTGTGTTTGTTGCTCCAGTAAAGGTGTAGAGAAGAGCTTCGTCTTTGGCTGCTGTCTGGAAACACACACGTTCCAGTCCTGCCTGTCATGTTTGTGTGTTTCTTTCCAGTGAAGTTTAATGGCTTGTTGAGTTCTAAGGAAAAGAGTATCTCACACACTTCCACAGAGTGTGTGTAGTTCCTACCAGAGGACAGTGACGCGTGCTTTTCTTACAATGAGATTCTAGACCTCTTTCACTGTGTTTCTGTTGAAGAGATCCATACCGACCGAGAGGAACAGTCAATGTCGTGTGTGTGTGTGTGTGTGTGCGCACACAGGTGGAAGATTTAAGTCTTCCTGAGCGCTTTGATATCGAGATGGACAGGGTGGAACGAAATACGAGACTCGATTATTTTTTGAGATGGGTGTGAGCTGCTTCTGTCTCTATCTATCTATCTGTCTATCTATCTGTCTATCCGTCTATACGTCTGTCTCATCTGTCTATCATTCTATCGTTTTATCTATCCATCCATCAATCTATCTATCTATCATTTTGTTCATCTATCCATCTGTCTGTCTCCATCTCCTTTCGTTTGAGTTGATACATTGATCCGTGGTGCTAATGTTGAATTTCGAATGAATGTTGCGCTGTGTTGTCACGCGTCTCCGGGCTAACAAGCTAAACAGGGAACGAGCGAGCGCATTTGTTATGCAACATTTAGAGTAGACCAGCGGGCTGCAGACATCTCTCTCTCTTTCTCTCCCTCTCTCTCTCTCTCTCTCTACCGCAAGGTCTGCATAGTAACAGCCCAGAGGTGAAACTCTTTTCTGTCCTCCATTCAGTGTCTTCCTTCTACACCTCGGCTGTGTCCGAAATACTCTCTTGAGTACTTATTTTGAATAGCCTAAGTAATTGCTTTACGTTAATTAATTACGTTAAAAAAAAAAAACATTACGTACTGGTATATAGTATGAATGTGTGTAGTATGAATGCAATGTGGATGTACTACATTCGCAATGTTTTCATTATCATGTGACCTGCACGCGTAGTTACGTCGCTTCACTGCCATTCATAAATCCTCCCCCGTGGCCACATGGGATAGTAAAGTGTCCATCGTGCACACTTCAGAATCTCACCTGGTTAAAACCTGAGTTAGGGTCTGGCAAAGCGTCATAGACCAATCATTTCCAGAGGGGCGTCACCAGCGGACGTCGCGGATAGACCTAAAACCAATCAGAGCGATGAAGGAGATGACGTATGCAGAGCGGCGGAGAAACATCTCCGAGTGTTGTTCTTTGCTCGGTTTTTAACAAAAAGCAAACGTTCAAATTGCTTAAAACAGACGCGATAGCTGATTCGAACGAGTGATGTTCTACGGCCAGGGTTCGAATTATGATTTCATCTTTGTGGGGGTCTCTTTAAAAAAAGAAAAAAAAGTAACCCATGACTAGGCGTGGTGTATGTGATAAATAAATAGCTAAATACTGCACTTCATTATTTTGAGTTCAACGTACGTTTATTAATACAGGAGTAGAGAATATTTGGGTGGAGTTCGTTACCTCTAGGGGGGTCTGGGGGCATGCCCCCCCAGGAAGAAAATGTTGTACATTTTAAAGATAAATTCATTAATCTGGTGCACTTTGAGTCACCCGAATCCGCTGTTAAAAATAATCCAACCGCCCAAACATATGATATTCTTTGATTTAGATCTGCATCTGATCATCATTACAATTTTTCAAATTCTCAATGTTAAGCATGATAATATGGTAAAATATCACACTGAAGTAGGCTGATTTAAAATTAACATTTATTTAAATTAAAAGTTATTCTTTGGCCAAAATTACATTTCCTTAATATCCTAAACAGAGGCTTTTTACTCCCTTCAAAGTTAAATTGTCAATGTTTCATTACATCACTGTTGGCAAACACTCTTATCAGAATAATTTTTTTACCTTTAAAATAGGGCATTTTTCCCTCTAATTTTATGTAGCCTATGCTCCATCTTTCTTTTAAAGAGAAGAGAATCAGTTCATCAGAATAATAAGACAGTAGGCTGTTACCAATCAAATTAAATAATTTACATTGAAAAATTACAACTGTAGTAAATGCCCTGATATGTTTTCCTTGATTGATTTTCTCTAAAGAGAATTACGTTGTTGAAAACGAAAGTAAAAGAGTGACGCTCATTGGGTTTTACCATGATAAGAGTTCCGTGTTTTTATTAAAATCAACACATTATAATGATTTATCTGTCATCCATCCTCGATTAATTTGAATGTAGGCTAATTTTTTTTATTATTTGTCTCGGCCGACCCACGCAGCACTATCGGCAAACTATACGGTTTGAGAATGGCCACAGGCCGAGTTTTGTTGAGAGCCGGAGGCGGCTGCCTCGTAATTCCATGTAGGAAAACCCTGAAAGGAGTTCGCTAAAATATTGGTGGGGGCCTACCTAGCGTCCCCCCAAATCATTTTTTTGCTAGTAGCTACTTTTGTGTATTTAAATGTCTGAAACCTAAAATAAACATTATGTGGTTGAAAACACTGAATAGTTGTGATATATTGAGCGCATCTGTCTCTGGCTCAGCGCCACCCAACGCGCGAAAGCACTTTTGAATTTAGCAGTTAATCACGTGATGCACTGACTGTTCTAATCACACCGCTGTGAACGTACGTGCGAAAGGGTTATCAAATATGCCTCGATTATTGAAGGAAAAAGTGCTTTATTTGTAATTTAAAATGATGGTGCTGATGATTTTTAGAGCCCTTTAGAGAGGTGTAGGATTTTACTGCTTTCATGGGAGCTCATACTCTCTCTATGGGAGCTCAGCTTCCACTGGCTCCCACGTAATTCGAACCATGTCGACGGCGGCATCCATCTTTGTAATGTAGGCTACAAAATCTGCTTCAAAATCCCAGCGCTGTCGTCATCGTGTAAAGCCCGCCCCAACGTTTCTGAATGGTGCCGCGGTTTCGACGGATTGGAAATGGGTTTGAATGAGCTCTTTGCCAGACTAACTTTCAGAGCAAATCTAAATTTGCCGGAAGTTGTCTGGGTTTTCCCAGGCTAAATCTCACCGGAAGAAGTCGGTAAATGCACTTTATTATATAGCCTACTTTAAGTGTGTGACAAACAAACACAAATTTAAATTGGCTAGTTATTCACTATAAATTTCATGAACAAATAATTATTTTGAATCATGTAGCCTATTCTATGAATCATTTGATTAAATTCACAAGAACTGAATGATCTGAAGGATTCTTATGTTCTTTTTTTGTGTTCAACTTTGTTTTAATTTTAAGACCTTTTTAATGAATAATTTGATTTAGTTCAGAAAACATGAATAATTTGAACGATTGATTTGTTTTTGACACACTTTGTTTTAATTTTAATGTAACACATTTTTTGCATGTGCTTATACACATTCGCTCATCTTTGAGTCAGATCTTAGCGAATCAGTGCATTTGGGTCTACTTGGTTAAAAGGCATTGTATAATAATTGTATAGAAAGCAGTTTGAGGTTTAGTATTAAATATTTGGCAGTACTAGCTGTATCAGGGACGGTTTGGTCACAGAGTAATGTACATTGCCTGGTCTTAAGGGCATTTCTGTTGAGGTTTAATGGATAAGAATGTTCAAAATCAGTTTTTAGGTTATAAAAAAGGCACAGCTAGACCTAGAAATTTTCATTTGGCAAATGCAATGAAAGATTCAGATTTTGGTCACATGACAGAGTGTCGCTTTGTCCTTGTGATGCACCATTCCCATAGAAGTCAGTTCGCAACTCTCTGAGCAATAAGAAGCTCTACTAAAACAGCCGTACCAACAACGATTTGACTCTATCCAGACGCTACAATGTTATCAAGCCTCTTAGCAAGCAATATCAACTCAGAACTCTAATGCACATTCTCTCGGTGACTCTTTATCTCTCTGTTAAAAGCCTCATGTAGGTCTGGACGACTGTGAGCTGATAAAATATGGTTGTTAATTATAGCTGGAAATCAAAGATCACTCTTTTATGAGTATGAGTATGTGTCTGCAGACAGGCCTGATGCACCGATATTTTTTTTTTCTTTTCTTCATGTACGTCTTTCAGGGCTGAGGTCATACGCCTCCAATGTTCAGCTAAAAACAGGTGTCAAAAAGACAGCCTGCTGTCATGTCTGCTGCAGGAAGAAATGAATCTGAAAATGATTAGTACGTCTTGTTTCCTTTTAGTTGTTTTAATTGCACTGAAATTAAGTGCTAAAATGAATCCAAGTAGGAGTTTTTCAAAGTTTATTTGGTAAGAGATGAATCATAGACTGGCGGTTACTGGCTTTGTCTCACACACACACACACACACACACACACACACACACACACACACACACACATACACTAGGGTGAACCCAAAGTCATCGGCGGTCTCCGGTTGGATGGTTTTGGTCTTTTAAGGGAAGCGGCTGTCTGTTTGATGTGGTTTCAGTGGGTTGTTCAGTAATATCAAGAGTTTTAAATCCAACTGACTTACAGGAAAACACTTTTTACACCTCAGGGAGGCTGAATCCATTTCCAAACCGAGAGTGATGAGCGGTATGACAGGGAAAGAGGGAGAGGTCAAAGGTTAAAGGGAGGATTTGGGAGTGTTTACACTTTGAGACTTTTTCAAGCTTGAACAAAGTTTTTGTGTGTGTGTGTGTGTGTGTGTGTGTGTGTGTGTGTGTGTGTGTGTGTGTGTGTGTGTGTGTGTGTGTGTGTGGTTGTGTTTGGGGGTAGGGGATAGAATATACAGTTTGTACAGTATAAAAATCATTATGTCTATGGAAAGTCCCCATAAAACATGCAAAAAGATCATAGTGAACATACGATTATGGTTAAGGTGAAATTAATTGTAATTAGCTTTGTTTATGTATAAATGAATCTAGATGTGAATATATTTGTGAAGCTTGAGTTGCCATTCTAGTGGTGGAGTGTGAAAGGGAGGGAGAGCTTTTGAAAGACGAGACAAGAAAAGGTCATGACCTGTCAGACTAATCTGTGATTTGTTTGGAGTTGATGTTTGTTTTTGTGTATGCATATGTCTATTCCCGTAGGACAGTCATAAATGACTCAAAAATCTCTTACTGATTTACTCTTTAATATCTCAATTGTGTTTCCTTTGACAGCAATGAGATTAAAATGGAGAGCAAATGGTGATGTTTCTCCTTTAGCGTTTCAGAAAAGAATCTGCAAATGTTCCTCTGCATTTCTCTTATTGATTGTTTTCCAATGATCCCATGAAAATTGCCAATGAAATCCTATGACAGCAGCTCTCAGTTTGTGTTTGTGTGTCGCAAAAGTAATCAGGCTGCCCTCACCCATGATCTATGTTAATACAACACACACACAGACACACACACACACACACACCTCGAGACAGGCAGATCTCCATGCTAATCCCGTAATCTCTGTAATTGCACATCTCCATAAGTAATAAACAGTGAATCATCCGTCCTGTGCATTAATGCTCTGATTTATGGTGAACTGAGGACGAACACCCATTTCCTGATCAGTGCGATCCAACACTGCGGGCCGGAAACTCAACACCTGTTTGTTGTTGTAAGGGTGTGTTTCTTAACAATGGAAGTCACCCAGGTGCCTTTCTCTCCTCTCACACACACACACACACACACACACACACACACACACACACACACACACACACACACACACACACACACACACACACACACACACACACACACAGGTGCTGAAATGTCTTAAAGGGACAGTTCACTCAAAAATGAAAGTTCTGTCATCATTCCCTCACCCTCATGTCATGTCTATGAAACACAAAAGATGTAATACTCCTGTATGAGACAGACACCCATGTAACGGGTGTTCTTTTCCAGACAGACAAAGTAAATGTTGACCAGGGCCTGTCAGGCTCCAAAAAGGACCAAAAAGCATTATAAAATAGTCCATATAACTTTTCCTTAATATTACAGATCACATAGTGCCATATGATAGGTTTGTGTCAGGAAAAGACTGAAATTTAAGTCGTTATTCCCTGAAATCCAAGCTAGATCTCACTTGCACTTCAAAATGTTATATATATATATATATATATATATATATATATATATATATATATATATATATATATACATATATATATATATATATATATATATATATATATATATATATATATATATATATATATATATATATAAGGCTATTCAATTCTGAAAGTGTCATGTTAGGTCCACTAACCCTTTAACCATTTCTATTACAATACGTGTAATCAGTGCAGGCATTCACACAAGTAGTTACGAGTCCTGTAAGGCCGACAGGGAATGTAATGTGCTGTGAAAGGAATCTGTAACCGGTGACTTCCTGAGCTGTCAACTCTTCTGTTTTACACACCTCATCAGCACAATAGCGAAGAACACACCTTCACACACAAGCAATCAAACAAACACATAATTGCATCTTGATCTGTTCACAAGTGGAATTAAACAGAATGATATGCATGCAGTTGCTAAGCGATTTTCTAGATTAAGCGATTCCCATGATGTTTTTAGCAGTTGTTAGTATGTTGCTGTATAGGTATAGGTTGCTAGGAAGTTTTCAGTGTGTTTTAGCACGTTGCTGTACAGTTAGACGGTTTCTAAGATGTTTTTAACTCTCATTAGAAATAGCATCTTGCTGTGTGGTTAAGCAGTTGCTTAGGTGTTCTGAGCATGCGTTAACATCTTGCTGAATGGTTTATAGAGTAAGCATGCCACTGTACAGTTTTGCAGCTGCTAAGGTTTTTCTAAGTGGTCCTTATCATCTTTATATATGGTTAAATCGTTTTTAAAGTGTTTTAAGTGGTTGTTAGCATGTTGCTGTATTATGTTGTTGCTCTGGAGTTTGTTGATGAGTTGCATGCTAAAGTGTAATACTTAATCTTAGGGTGCTTTCACATCTGTAGTTCAGTTCATTTGGTCCGGACTAAGGGCGAAAAATTATACTTTGTATCATTTTCAGGCGTTTTGGTTCCTTTTCACACCACACTGATTGCTCTGGTCCGAATCAGATGATGAGTTGATGAAACAAACCAAAATGCAGTCACGTGACAACATCCACATCACTCGTTGGCCAGAGGTAACTGCACTTCGATTGGTCAGAATTAACGTGCGGGAAAATTCCAGAGCTCCCGGAAGTTAACAAAGAGGTGGAAAATCCGGCAGACAGCTTTTTACTATGGAGAGACGACTGCGTGGGCTGATTGTATCCCTGGTCATAGTGTATTATATAGTTTGTCTACACCACTTTAGGCAGCTTTCTATGATGCTCCGCACCTCCTCAGAACTCCACGTTTGTCCGTGAGCTGCCATGCTAGTGCAAACTGTCAACAAACATCAGTGCACAGCACAGATTGCACAGCGCAGCTGACTACGGCAGCTGGTTTAGTCCAAAAATGCGCAGTTCTTTGGCAGTTGGTTCTGTTCGAGGTCATATCACGTTCTCACCACAAACGTATTGCTCCAGAGTTCGTTTGAAAGCGTACCGAGACCTGGTCCGCTTTTGGTGCGCACCCGAGTGCGATTGCTGCTTTTACACCTGCCCAAACGAACCGCACCAAGGGGGAAAACGAACTCTAGTGCGATTCAACCGAACTAAATGAGGCAGGTGTGAAAGCACCCTTAGAGGTTTGTTCGAATCACTTACACTATGACAATCTATAATTGCAAGAGACAATCACCTCTGTAAGTTTTGGTGTTATGTTAGGTAATGTGATCCATGAGTGTTATGATCATTCCTCCAACACAAGAGCTTCAAGTGTGAAATATCTGTGGATTAGAAGTGACACTCCGGGCTCTGGAATGTCTTTCAGTGCTGCCAGGTATTTTTGTCGCTGCTTTTGTGTTGTTTCAGTGTATGTTTTGAGATGATGACAGCTCATCTCCTGGTGGTTAATCTCTCTGGGCAGTGCTGTCGTAGAAAGCTGTGATCCGCTTGGACTGACTTCATGCTGTTGTTCAGGGGTTGATGTCCACGGAGCCCCTGTGCAATTTTCCCTCTGAAAAATGACTGTTATGACTTTTCCCTGCATACTCCATTCGTGACATCAAAGACATTCCTCGGCTCACCGTGCTGTTAGATCTGCCCGCCCAACACACTCACACACACACATGCTCTTCTCTGTGATTAGATTGATGAAAATGAGGGGTGCGTCCTCAGACGTGTCATTATGAACGCTACTGCTCGTAACTCAGACTGTGTCGTCTGTCTTTCGGAGACCTCCAGCAAACCTCTAATTACTCTACATGTGTTTAATGTCTTCACAGCAGGACTCTCTCCTTTACTCTCAATACAGCTCAGTGGGTTTCTAGACTTTAAAGTGACCATGTTCTGCAATGTCATAGTGTTAAGTCCACTTATAGAATTACTTATAAGTTACTCATCTAATTTGTCTCATTTTTTGTCATCTCATAAAAACACATCTCTCCTCTTTTCTTCTCATCTCGGCTATTCTCGTGTTAGCTATTTTCTTCTCATCTCGTCTCGGCAATTCTCTACTCATCTCATCTCGTCTCATCTTTTCTTTCTCTTATCTCTAGTCACTACTCGTCTCGTCTTGTCTCGTTTATTCTCTTCTCTACTCTTCTCTTCTCATCTCATCTCATCTCTTTTTTTTTTCCCTTCTCACTTCTCGACTCGTCTCTTCTCGTTTCATCTTGTCTCGTCTCTACTCGTTTATTCTATTCTCTTCTCTGCTTTTCTCATCTCATCTCCTTCTCAGCTCTTCTTTTTTTTCTCTTATCCCTAGTCAGTTCTCGGCTGGTCTCTTCTCTTCTCTTCTCTTCTCGTTTCATCTTGTCTCGTCTCTTCTCTACTCGTTTATTCTCTTATCAACTCTTCTCATCTCATCTAGTCTCATCTTTTTTATCTCTTCTAGTCCCTTCTTGGCTCAGCTTGTCTTGCCTTGTGTCTTCTCTTCAAAAAGTTACACTTAATGTAAAAGTCCCCGATGTTAGTTCCCACGTTAGTCTCATGAATATCTGGTGTCTCATGCTGTAAATGATTTCTGCGGTTGTTCTTTCAGTGGAGTCTGTCTCTCCATGGCAGCGCTGAGAAACGTCTAAAGCAGATTATTCTCATAAAGCCCTCAGACCCTCCTGCCCTCCACACACTCTCCTGGAGCCGTCCCACCTGCCCTCGTCTCTTTCTCCACGTCCTGCTGCTTCTCGTCTTCAAAGGGCCTTCAAACAGCACTGTGACTCGGCCCCGAGAATCCAACAGCTCCTCCCTGATGTTCGGCTTTGTCTCCCTCTCACAATCCTCCCATAACTGTGAGAGACGTTATGTAACCGTATTACACAGAGAAAAAGCAGAGCATAACCCTGCCCTGCTCGCTGGATACAGTCAGAGTGAAGACACTTTAAAAATGAAAACACTCACATAATGCCACAGTAAAACTTTCCATTTTACATTTCCTTGGATTAAGTGCTGGAAAGCGCAGCCAGAGAGGCCTGTCATCAGGAACGAGAGTACAGGAAAGAGGGAGGGAAGGATTTAAGAGCTACAAGGAATTTCAATTTCCAGAGTACTTTGCTGAGGGCGACCGACCAACCAACCAACCCACCAGTGTTAATGTGCATCTTGACTAACAGTATAAGTTGTCTTAAAAGCATAAAATGCTACAAAAGTTTGGAATATGTCCTTTTTAATAGTCTCAAATCCCACTAAACCAGGTGGGTCCTCACTACCCGTAACCCAGCCCACGGTGCCAGTAACTGGGTCTCTGGAATAAAGCGAACTCCCTTTATTCATACGAGTTAAAAGCTCATCTTTATAAATCATTTTTATGAGCAAACCAGTGCCGCGGCCGAAAAACAACACCTGTGGAAGTGAGCAGAAAAAAGAGGGAGGGCTTCCAGAGCTTCAGTAAATTTTCTTCAGTAAATTTGTGATATTGCATACAGTCCCTGAAATCTTACACCATTATTATATTATCGTTGAATTGTCTATTTGTTTTTACACTGCTTAGATGTAAGATGCAAATACTATGGTTTTACACAGATAGACAGATACAGTACAGAGACCTTAAAGTGACTTTTGCACAAAAAAAAACTATATTAAACATTTATATTTTCTTTGGAAATGTATAAGTTTTAAAATTGTATGTATTTGTATAAGTAGATGCATTATGAGACTTTTGCATACAAAAGAAAAAAGAATTAGATTAGAAACATTTTAGATGGAGCACATATACATCACAGTCTTTCTGTAGCTAAAACATCACCATAAAAACATCACTGTCTGTCTCCAGCAGTGACATTGTT
Organism: Gila orcuttii; assembly: GCA_026230005.1. Taxonomy (NCBI): domain Eukaryota; kingdom Metazoa; phylum Chordata; class Actinopteri; order Cypriniformes; family Leuciscidae; genus Gila; species Gila orcuttii. The sequence continues at coordinate 8,459,956 of JAPDVR010000021.1, read as the reverse complement.
TCGCCAATATATAAAAACAGTTGTGTATGAAGTCACGGCTTGTGGGCGGGGGCAGGACTCATGGTTTGTGGGCGGGGCCTGGTCTCATGGTTTGTGGGCGGGACCTGGTCTCATGATATGTGGGCAGGGCCAGGACTCATTGTTTGTGGGCGGGACCTGGTCTCATGGTTTGTGGGCGGGACCTGGTCTCATGGTTTGAGGGCGGGACCTGGTCTCATGGTTTGTGGGCGGGACCTGGTCTCATGGTTTGTGGGCGGGACCTGGTCTCATGGTTTGTGGGAGGGACCTGGTCTCATGATTTGTGGGCGGGACCTGGTCTCATTGTTTGTGGGCGGGACCTGGTCTCATGGTTTGAGGGCGGGACCTGGTCTCATGGTTTGTGGGCGGGACCTGGTCTCATGATATGTGGGCAGGGCCAGGACTCATTGTTTGTGGGCGGGACCTGGTCTCATGGTTTGTGGGCGGGACCTGGTCTCATGGTTTGAGGGCGGGACCTGGTCTCATGGTTTGTGGGCGGGACCTGGTCTCATGGTTTGTGGGCGGGACCTGGTCTCATGGTTTGTGGGAGGGACCTGGTCTCATGATTTGTGGGCGGGACCTGGTCTCATTGTTTGTGGGCGGGACCTGGTCTCATGGTTTGAGGGCGGGACCTGGTCTCATGGTTTGTGGGCGGGACCTGGTCTCATGATATGTGGGCAGGGCCAGGACTCATTGTTTGTGGGCGGGACCTGGTCTCATGGTTTGTGGGCGGGACCTGGTCTCATGGTTTGAGGGCGGGACCTGGTCTCATGGTTTGAGGGCGGGACCTGGTCTCATGGTTTGTGGGCGGGACCTGGTCTCATGGTTTGTGGGCGGGACCTGGTCTCATGGTTTGTGGGCGGGACCTGGTCTCATGGTTTGTGGGAGGGACCTGGTCTCATGATTTGTGGGCGGGACCTGGTCTCATTGTTTGTGGGCGGGACCTGGTCTCATGGTTTGTGGGAGGGACCTTGTCTCATGTTTTGTGGGAGGGACTTGGTCTCATGGTTTGTGGGAGGGACCTGGTCTCATGGTTTGTGGGAGGGACCTGGTCTCATGGTTTGTGGGCGGGACCTGGTCTCGTTGTTTGTGGGCGGGACCTGGTCTCATGGTTTGTGGGCGGGGCCTGGTCTCATGGTTTGTGGGCGAGACCTGGTCCCATGGTTTGTGGGCGGGACCTGGTCCCATGGTTTGTGGGCGGGACCTGGTCTCATTGTTTGTGGGCGGGACCTGGTCTCATGGTTTGTGGGCGGGACCTAGTCTCATGGTTTGTGGGCGGGACCTGGTCTCATGGTTTGTTTGCGGGACCTGGTCTCGGTTTACAGAAGGGCCTGAAAGATTTGCGGTTCACCGCTGGTCTGCGGTATCTCAAAACTCCAGCAGATCAGCGACCGGACAATCTGTGGCCAGTCACGGCTTTGACAGGCGGTGTACATTTTTTTTACCATACTGTCTCAGGCATCCCTTACACCCAGTCTCAGGAGTCGGCCCATATGAATAAATGCTGGCTGCCTGCTAGTCTGAGCCACAACAACATTCCTGTTTTTTTTCCACTCTCTCTTTCAGTCTTTCCTCTGTTGTCGGATTATCTGCAGCGCTGTTTGTTCAGCCTATGAGATCTAGCACACTTTCTCTCACCCTTTGACCCCACGTGTTGTGTGTGAATATGTGCCACAAGTACCTTTTGACCCTATCGCGTTCACGTTCCTGTTGAGGGGAATAGAACTGTTTCCTGATTGAATGTTACTCTGGACGCTGTTGGAGTTGTTGGTTTTGGTTTTGTAATCGGCACGACAGTTAAATGTGTGTGCAGGATGTGTGAGATCCTTCTAGACGATTCCACGGCTTCAAACTGACTTGTTTCCACTCAAACAGAAGCCAGACCACACCAGTGGATTTGCCTTTCCATACACACATATGCACTTAGATTACTTTACAGGCGATCACCGTAGGGTGAGTCTCACGATGCATATAGAAAATGAAGCCTGTTTTAGGACTATTATGTTTTTTTGCATTGTGACATTATTTTCATGACAAGCATAATTCACTCCTATTTCTGTAATGCAGTAATGGAAATGCTCCTGTCCAGATAATTGTTTTAAATAAAAAAAAATATTGTTTTGTATCAGATTATTATTATTATTATATATTTCTATACATGTTTTGTTATTATATTATTTATAATGAGTATTATTAATTGAAATGATTATTTTAAATGTATTTTAAAAGCAAGCACATTTAAATGCAACATATGTATTATTGTTGTTATTATTATTATTTATTGACATTTTTTGGGATGGGATCTTTTTACACAGATTGCATTTACAAAGAAGTCTACACAGTATGTCAAATTCCTACATTGCAAAACAGTTTTCCAAGATTAAGATTTTTTTATGCATTCTCAGAAACATTTGCTCTCTCTTTAGCTTTACATTCAATGCCCCATTTCTCTTTTTCCGATTCTGTCATTCCTTCTGCGGCAGTGGCACCAGAACAACCCCTCATTATAAATGCATTAGCCTCTGTCTGTATGTCCACTTCCTGTCAGTCTTTTTGCACTGATGCTCATGATGATGTGTTATGTGCAACATGATACGGGACAGAATCAGGGGTGAACGGTCGCAGCATTTCAGCAATGTGTGCGTTGAAATCACACATGCACGAACGCGAACTAGCATGCTATTCTGTATAATCTTTTGATTCATGCAGTGATATGGTGGATTTTTGAATATGAAACTGGAGAACAGTCATGCAATGCTTCCCATATGCTCCATAAGACACATACACACACTTGCATCTGTGTGCAGTAATCATATGGGAACTTCCCGAGATATCCGAGACACATGCTAATATCGCGGATCATCTATGAAGCTAAACTGGGGATTGTCTGTCTCGCTCTTTCGCTTTCACTCCCTCCTGGAGCTGTTGGTGAACTTGGAGCATAATGAGCCATCCGCTGATGGATCGCTCTCACACATACACAAACATACACACAGTCTTATTCTTTTTCTCATTGCTTTATTTGTTCTCATGTTGGATGATGGGATGACATGATGTAACTTCCCAAAGTTCCCCTCAAGGCCTCGGAGTTTCCCACAACACAAGCATCTGGCGTCCCGATAACCGCAAAGTTCACTTTCTCATTGGATATTCTTGGAATTAAAGGAATAGTTAGGTTACACTTTATATAGACATTCTACCAACTATAAGTAACTTCAAGTAACTACGTGTCAACTAACTCTCATTAGAGTATTCGTAGACTGAATTAGATTGAAGTAGATCGTTAGGTTAGGGTTAGTAGAATAAGTTGACATGTAGTTGCAAAGTAACTTATTGTCAGTAGAATGTCTGTTGATGGAGCATCAGAATAAAGTTATTAATACTAATACTTTAATGACTAGTAGTTGACGTGTAGTTGCAAAGTTATTGATAGTGAGTAAAATGTCCAGTGGAGCATTGAAATAAAGTGTAACCTAACTATTCCTGTAATTACATTGAAACATATCCAGTGAGAAAGTGAACTTGCTGCGAAAAGTGAAAGTGAACCCATCAGCCTGCACCATTTAGAGTTTCATGACAGAACATGGTATTCCATGTCTTCTGAAGCCATATGTTAGCTTTGTGTAAAGTACAGACCAAAATATAAGTCATTAAGTATGTTATATGGAGTATGACCTTTTTTGGGTGAACTATTCCTCGATCTCTCTATTTCCAGAGAACATGATGAACAAAACCCGGGTCAGTTCAGTCCAAATCAGATTCAAATCAGTTCTAAGTCATTTGTATAAATATTGCGTCAAGTGTTTTTTTTCCCCACAAAACTGGCACAATTATTTTTTTATGATAGTTTCTTCTCTCACTCTTCTGTAGAGCTGCTTATCTGAATTTAACTAATTTCATAACTGATCAACTTTACACAGTTATTGAACTGAACTGTGTCAACACTGAATAAAGACACTATTGTCTTTTTAGAGCTGTTTTACAGCCAAATTTAAATTAGTCTCATAACTGATGAAGTTTGCTTCATTGATGCTGTTATTCTCCTGAAGCTGAAGCTGAAGCTGCTTTGAAACAATCTGTATTGTATAAAGCATTGTATAAAGGTGACTTGACAGTTTTCAGATCATCCAAGTGGACTTGATAGGAAGCTTTGTGTTATAAATAATAGAGCATGCCTAAATTTCAAAACTAATACTATCTAGTTTGTGTTTGTTGCTGAGTATACCAGGTCTTGGAAAGCGGATCCCCAGGACTCAATATTGAGTCGAGTCTGCTCTATGAGCTCTCCCACTATTAGGAAAACAGCAAAGATCAAAGGAAGAGGAGAAGAAGGGAGGGAAAACAAAACAACTACAACCACCATGTATTCCATTTTATCCCAGACCATTAATACTCTATTAGAGTCATCAAATGTGGTTGTACAGCACCCCGGGGGAGTTCGCCAACTAAACATGACGTTAACAGGGTTTTTGCTTCTCTCTCTCTCTCTCTCTCTCTCGTTTTCTGGTTTCTCATACTTTGGAACGTAGCTTGGATATGTTTCTGGAAACCAAATATCGTAGTTCCACATAAGGGACAGTATAAACACAACTAAAATAGTTACATGTGTTGTGTGTGTGTTTTTAGTGGAAGAGAGACAGAAACAGGCCACTGTCATAATCCAATATGAAGGAAGACGCAGCGTTTCGTTTAATTTGATTGGTCGGACATGTGGATTCTATTTTGTCCGAGCAGAGGAGGACAGCTGGATATCAGTTTTTAATATATGGAATGCTTTGGGATGAGTTAGATCATTGGCGTTTTTTTAATCTAGTTAATTCATTTTGATGGTTTTCGTAGGACAGGAGGGAACTGTTATGGATGGAGTACCTCAAGAAAATGTCCTGGAGTCAAAGCTAACGTTGTCTCTGCATGGCGCTCCACAAATTGAGCTGTGCACTTTCAGAATCTCTAAAGCTGAAACATTCTCATATGTAATTACATGAACCCTGTCACTGAATCTGTCAGACTGCAATTCATAATGAGACCTAGGCCCTGTTTACACCTGGTAATAAGATGTTTTGGTCGATCGGATCAGAAGTGGACGACGCTAAATACAGGTGTAAACTGGGTCTAAAACGTTTTGAGCTTGTCCACTTTCGACCACTTCCAGAGGTAGTCGGAAACGCATTCGACCGGATTGCTTTCGTAGTGACACGCAGCTACAAAGTCCCTGGCAGTGCATGAAGCTTTAAAGGGATAGTTCACCCAAAAATGAAATTTCTGACCATTTATTATTCACCCTAATGTCGTTTCAAACCTGTAAGACTCATTTTTCAAACGCGAATAAAGATATGCAAATTAGACATTTATGTCCCTCCATTGACAGCTACTCAACTACCATCTTGATGCTTCAAAATGTTCATAAAGAGATCGTAAAACTAATTCATTCTCATTCTTTGCTGACACAAGGAAGTGGGCGTTAACGTAAAATGTCAGTTTTGTCTGTCAAATCATCTGTTGTCACGATGAAGCAACAGTCTGAAGAGAATTACATCAAGCTATCTGATTGCATATCTTGCATGCAATAACAAATCAAACCCAAAGTTTTTTGTCCTTATATGAATGTCAGTAAGTCCAAATGTTGTTGGGCCACCAACATATCTTTGTGTGTGTGTGTGTGTGTGTGTGTGTGTGTGTGTGTGTGTGTGTGTGTGTGTGTGTGTGTTCTAAGCAGAAGAAAGAAAGTCATACAGGTTTGGAACAACATGTGAGTGAGTAAATAATATGGGTGTAACAAAACACCAAAGGCTTTAGATACAAAGACAGGGAACTCATATTACTATGAATGGGAGATGGGAGACAATATGGCGGAATAAGTCCCGCCTTATAAATAAAAGAGCCAATCCCCAATTCGTGAAGTCATTGTATCACTGCAACTGCCATTGGAAGCTCCTGGTTCTTATTGAAAAATCAGTGTTCAGAGACGCATGCTTATGACTGCACATGAGCCTGAAAAATGTATTGTTTTGTCATGATTTGAGTGTTTAGAAACAACATTTATGAGACAGTTGTTGTCAGACTTCATTGGCTGCAATTTCAAATATGAAATTGAATAGTAAGCTTGGTGAACATGGTTTGGATAATTTGATGTTTCCCCATTAAAAGAGATAAGAGCTGTACTTGTGTGACTGAAATAGCTGCCCAAGAGACTTTATAAAGATGGCCGCCGAGTGAGATGACTTGCCTTAAAGGAACTTTGCAATACACTCATGTCACAATTCGAGTTGATACAAGATAGTGATCTCACAACATTTTAAGCCAAAATAGAATTAAGATGGTAAGTTTCGTTTACTATAACTTCTAAGACATGTTTAAACAGTTCTGTTCATTAAAATATTAAATTTGGTATTGCATCAGGAATGGACTTGGTTGTATGGACTTGGTGTATTCATAATTCAAATTGTACTAAAAATACAACATTATGTTAGACACATATGCTTGCACTCTGTCCCTGACTACATACATTTAAAAAGTTTTAAATATGGCAATTTATTAAATGTATTTTATTTTTAATTTAATAAATATAGAAGCTCAATTGTGTGATCTTCTGGGTTTACCATATTTGATGCGCCATTGCAATATTTCATTCTAAATTTAAATTGTAAACTCTACATGATACATTTTGTCACAAATCCCCGATACACATTATTGCATTTTGGTTTTTGATATATTGTGACACATTAAATTGTTCCATTAGTCAACTATTTTTGGGTGAACTACCACTTTAGGTATGTTGAAAATAAAGTAGAATATGATTCTTGAAAAGCGGCGCAGAGTCCGTAAAATCACTCACTGGCATTGTAGCTCTCAGCACATTGTTCAGAATGACTCCCATGAGCCAGTTTGGCACGAGAAGCAAGACTTTGGACTCCACTGAGGATCAGAGCGTGTGGTTCTCTCTCTCTCTCTCTCTCTCTCTCTCTCTCTCTCTCTCTCTCTCTCTCTCTCTCTCTCTCTCTCTCTCTCTCTCTCTCTCTCTCTCTCTCTCTCTCTCTCTCACACACACACACACATACATATGCACAATACAGTTATGAATACATAAGTCTTGGTTTTGGCTTGACTGAACAGTGTGCAGTCCCAGTATTATCCTTGCCGTTAGAACATCTTGTCTGGAGGCTTTCACATGAGGAGAGTGATTACAAGTCTGAATGAAACTCCAAGGCATTATTTGTCATGCCTGCTAGCTTGTGCTCATTAGTGAGCGGATAACAACTCTCCAAGAGTTTTTAGACCGTTTCTAATGACATGCAAGTTGTACATGTTCCGAGTTATACACTGTTAGACTATTGGTGAGTTTGATGTTGCGTGTTTTCATGTGTTTTAGGGTTGTGTGACATCCAGAATTGAATTGAGAATGCGTTTCATTATCCGATTCAATTCCTTAATTTGAATTGACAGGCAAACCTGTCAGAGGAGAGTGACGTAGCGCTTACAGCTGTGTGCTATTCATGTGTGCGCTTACAAAGACACGGGAATGAATGAGAACTTCACCACTAGTCATGCAAGCTATAGAGCTCACGTTGGTTGGGATTAGATTCACTCAGAAGGCATGAATAGTGTGAACAATAATGTGGAGGTGGCCGTTACGTTTTATAGCTACTACATACAGGCAATGCATTCACACACTCCAGCGGTAATGCTACGCGCATATAGCACTTGGCCAAAATAAACAGTGTTACCACAGTCAGATAAACAGATGAACATACGTACTTGTATGTGTCAGAGAGAGAGAGAGAGAGAGAGAGAGAGAGACGGCGGTGTAAGAATCCCAGTTGAATGAATGCGTCTAGCTTTGGCTGCTCATCAGAGAGAAATCTCAATTCCTACGGGAATGTTGCTTTTATGTTTGGATAAAAACATGGCCACAGTACATCCAGACGTATTGGCTAGTTACGCTTTCACTATTACACTGTTACACCCAGTCTGAGCTGCCAGTGACCTGACTCTGTTTTGTGGCTTCTGCTGCCTTTGTTTTTCGGGGTTCTGATATTGTTCTTGGAAAAAGTGAAACCCTGCTGACTCACTTTCGGGAAAACGTGTGTGAGAGTGTGTGTATATATTTGTCTCTTTGTGTGTGTGTGTGCATGTTATGTCACAGGCTAGAGCCGTTGTTTTACTGTTGCTAGCAGACTCAACATCAGCTGTGTTCAGGAGAGACACTCTGTGAGTGTGAAAAATGTGTTTTTATTTTTGTTAAACTGACTACTTTAGGTTAGGAACAAAGTCGGTGATGTGCAATGTTGGGTGACTTTTAAAAGTAACAACAAAATGATACAAATTACAATAAGTACATTGAAATGCATCTTATTGAGCAGGTTTTTGCATAGTCACTGTACCGTTGAGGCGTTTTAAGTAATTGATGACATTTTAAAGCAGAACTTGGTAACTTTTTTAACTTAATAAAGCTGTCTGGAAATCATTTGGATGGTTAAACAACCTGTTCTGGTGATATTGGTGACTTTCCCAGCTCCCCCCAGCGTTCCCAGGCGGAAAACCAACCTTGCAACATGGGGACTACCGTCCCGGCAAAATGAAAATAGGAAGTCTCGTGAGAAGCGAGACGAGCAGGGGCGTCGGACTGGGGGTAAAACCAGTACTGATTACCAGGGCCCCAAGGGGATGAAGGGCCCTTGAAAAGTCTGGAATACAGACATCCCAATTCTCCCGGAAGTTTGATAGCGTCTCCCTGATGCCCGCAAATTAGTTAAAATCTCCCGGAATCTAGAAGGCCAATGCGAGACAGAACATCTGTGCGCATAACATACATAGCGCGTGCGCAATCCAACCCCCCCCCCCCCCCCCCCCGTCAACAATCCAAAAAGTATTTTATTTGGAACATAGGGGCCCATCAGGACTGACTATACATAGGGCCCGGGATCTTGTGCTACGCCCCTGGAGACGCGAAAAAGAACGAGCGAGAAACACGAACTGCTTTACTGGTTGATAACAGAATACAAAATGTACTCCCAAATGTACATGTCTATGATAATGTGTATGATGTATTTCCCGCCTCGGTAGACATAGCTCCGCAAGTAAAGTTGGCTGGCTCTGATAATAACAAATGCACATGAGCAGCGGTTGAACGGGGGAGAAGGGTGCCGCAAGTGAGTTTTTTTTTACGATAGTGTTGTGAAATATACGGCCCACAGCTGTAGGGGGAGCTCGTGGGGTAAACATGCGACAACAAACGTGAAAATCAGCGAAGAAGACTGGAAGTAGCCGAGTTCTGCTTTAAATGATGAATTATTGTTTAAGTCTGACTGAAATAATTTTTTTTTAAGTACATTTTAAGTAGCAGTAAAACTAGCAGCTAACAATTAGTTGAGTGGTATTGTGTTAATCCAAAAGGTAAGTTACATTATTGGTACATAAATAGAAAAACTGTTTCATTGTTAATTTTTATGGGAAGTAACGCATAACTAGAGATGAGTTCAAAAAGTATAAAGTTACATGGGTAACACTTTAAAATAAGGTCTCATTCGTTAATTAATGCCTTAACTAACATAATGTATTAGTAAATGTAACATTACAGTAAGTAAGGTTGTTACTTTGTTAGTTCATGTTAAGTTAGCTAATGTTAACAAATAAAACCTTGTAAAGTGTTACCGTTACGTTATTGTTACTTCTATTAAAATTTAAAATGTGTTGGTTTTTAGAGGAGGTAATGCGTTACTTTCTCAGGTGTTATGTCATAAATTCTAAAAATAATATGTTGCAATACAGTTACGTCTAATAAAAAGTAACACATTTTGTTTCATTGTTGTTTTTGTATAGGAAGAAACTAAATTTGCATGGTGTGAATTCCACTTTTTGAATTTACACATTATTCCTATATATGTATGTAACAAAATGTACCATTATAGTTTTTTTTTTTACAGGAAGTAACGCTACATTGTCAGGTGTTAAAAATAATGTTGAATTAATGTTACGTCTAATTGTTTCATTGTTGCTTTTGTATAGAACATAAGTTACTGTACATACTCTGGTATTATGGTATAAATTCAACATATATTTATATTTATTCATTTAGCTGACGGTTTTATCCAAAGGAACTAACAAATGAGGAATACAAAAAGTGATTAATCTTACATGATTAATAATAATAGCAATATAACAATATATAACAATATATAGTATAACAATAGCTATTAAAGTTTCAAACATTGTCCAGATAAAAGTAAATGGTTATGTTTTCATTACTCCTAATAAAATTCACAATTATACATTACGGTATATTACAATAACTGTAAATGAGATATTTCAAGTCAGAACATAAATGAGAATTAGTGAGCCTTACTCGCAAACACATACGCATTTTGCTTACTGTTACGTCTCTTGGGCGGCATGTTCTCTAATGAAACCTACGCCACTGTTCCCAGATGTTCCCATAGGGAGGTTTTGATAGGCTTATCTAACTTCTGGGAATAATATTGTCCCTAAATTATGACTAAATAAACCCACACACTGACTCCTCAGCAAATTCTCACACATTTCTGAATCCGTTTCTAGCACTAGCCAGACGGCAGTAGGAAAACCCCTCGACTCTCAGCACCACAGACGGCTCGTGTTGTTGTGAGAGACAGAAAGTGGGAGAAGGAGTTTAGAAGGAGAGTTGGCAGGACAGGCATCCCTAAACAAAAGGGGGATGGAGAGGAGCGTGTGGTTGTGCAAGTTTAATTCAAAGCAGGTTTGATGTTGCAACCGTCTCCAGCCTCTCTCTGGCGAGCGGTCGAGCAGCTGGCGGCCTGAGGAGAGAGACGTGTGAGGGCTGAAGTTTGGGACATGTCTCAGGGGGATTTGGGTTGTATATTCCCAGGGACGGAGGGTGTAATTATATACCATAGAAACACGTTCATTGATAAAGCGAAAGGGATTTATAAAGATAAGCTATTTTCACAAACCAGAAGTCATCTTCAACAGTAGAGATGCTGTATTTCACCTTTGATTGTGCACCTTGTTTGATCGTTTAGCTGATGAAACATTTAAAATACAACTTTATAATCATTTCTGGGGGACAAAAAAAAACGTGTGTTGCAATTGCATTACATTACTGGCTGTTTTATGGCACTTTGTCTGTGCCATAACATTTTTGTAATTATCTATAAACATGTTAACAGTTTAACTTATTTTAACTAACTTTTCTTTTCAAACTGTTGCTCTACCATGACAGTAGAAAACCTTAAAAAGAAAATAGTGGGTAATTAAACAATATCTGTAATAAAATAAAATAAAATATAAATATTAGATGAAAAAAAAATCTTCTAAAACGTGAAATATTGCATTGGCAAGTTGGCAGACTTACTGAAATAAGTTTTAGTTGTAGTACTAAAATGACTAAAAAACAACAACATTTTTTTTTAACTCAAATAAAAATGAAACCTGAGCATATACAAATAAAAGATGATTCAAAATATAAATACATACTATAATAGCATATAAATGATACTTAGTAGCTTGAACCCGTTGTTTATGTGTTCACATAAAGTATGTTTGGAGATATTGAACAAACTTCATTTTTTATCTCTCATAGCCTCATTTCTGTGTAGGCTGATTAGACTAAATATGGAGTCTATTTAGTCTGGTAGTGTAAAGTTTGGGAACTGTTGGTGTGCCTTTAAGGGGATAGTTTGTCTTCCTGGTCAGTCTTATAGAGGTCAGCCGGGGTCAAGGCTGGGGTGGCAGTGTGGTCACACTGGAAAGTCATTCAGGTCATCCTAGAGGAAAGGTTCACTCTACAGGCAGTTTGTCATTTCCTTTATGAAACAGACAAGAATGAATTAGCTAATAATAATTTTCGTTCATCACGCACTTCTCTGTTTTAGCTGTTCACAGGTCAAAAGTTAATGACTTATTAATCATTAAAGGTGAAGCCTGCAATTTATTTGACATTAAAGTGCCCCTAAAGGTTTCTAATTTTGTTTTGACGACTCCTACAATAAGTTTACATGCATCCAAGGTAAAAAAACTCTTTTATTTTCTCATAATATACATTACAGCATCAGCTCTTTTCTCACAGTTTCTGAAACGGTTCAATAAAGGATTCAGTCTCTCTAAACTCCTCCTTTCAGAGAGCTACTCTGCTGTGATTGGTCTACTCTGCTGTGATTGGTCAGATTGGTCTGCTGTGATTGGTCTACTCTGCTGTGATTGGTCAGATTGGTCTGCTGTGATTGGTCTACTCTGCTGTGATTGGTCAGATTGGTCTGCTGTGATTGGTCTACTCTGCTGTGATTGGTCTACTTTACTCTGATTGGTCAGATGGCTCAGTCTGTTGTGATTGGTCTACTCTGTTCTGATTGGTCAGATGGCTCAGTCTGTTGTGATTGGTCTACTTTACTCTGATTGGTCAGATGGCTCAGTCTGTTGAGATTGGTCTACTTTACTCTGATTGGTCAGATAGCTCAGTCTGTTGAGATTGGTCTACTTTACTCTGATTGGTCAGATAGCTCAGTCTGTTGTGATTGGTCTACTCTGTTCTGATTGGTCAGATGGCTCAATCTGTTGTGATTGGTCTACTCTGTTCTGATTGGTCAGATGGCTCAGTCTGTTGTGATTGGTCTACTCTGTTCTGATTGGTCAGATTGCTCAGTCTGTTAGGATTGGTCAACTGCTTACAGCGCGTGTCATAAACCAAAGTTTGCAAAAGTAACATTATTTATCTGCACTTTGATCTTTGAAACTTTTTAAAGGCTTTTTGTCAGCGTTTAAACTAAAGTATCTGTTCAAAATATTGTTCTGTTTGGGAATCCTGCACACTTTACCTTTAATAAGACAATAATCAGTCTAATGATTTTGAAATTCATTTCAAGCTGAAACTAAGTTAGTTTGCAATTTTATAAGTATATAATGAAACAACTCGCCTTTGTTTGTATTCTATAGATTTTCCCTCCTTTTCCAATAAATCTCTTGTTTCATCTCCTCTCATGTTTCTATCTTCCTGGTCCTCGCGTCCTTTCATAACCGAGAGTGTGTGTGTGTAAGTGTGGGAGAATGCAACTGAAAGTCCCCTCAGGCTAAAGGGGGGCGTGAGGTCCCATCTGTCCCGCACAGATGGCTGATGTGTTGGGTTAACAGAGCAGTTCAACATGCCTGTCTCTGGGTCGTCTGTCATGTCTGATCTCAACTGGGTCTGGTCTGGAATCTGAGGGTCTAATCTGATCTACGAAGGGCCTGATCAGGTCTGGAAAGTGTGATGATGAGTAAGAAGTGGGATAATGTAATTGAAACCAGTCTTAGAAAGTGCGGTACAGGTTTTATATAATCCCATGACCTCACTACCTGTTAATTTGTTCATTCATTGACATTGTTTGCATGTTTCCACTGATCAAGTGAACAAGTCACATCAAGTTGAAGTGAACTTAAAACACTGTTTGACTGAAGGGTGAATAAAATGTTACCGTCTGTCAGGAGCTTCCTCGATGTGTGATTTGTGTGTAATACTGTTGACACTGGGCCAGAACAACGACTGGAACTGGCACAGAAAACAGAAAGATTGAGAATAGGATTGCAAGCGAAACCGATAAACAGATATGGGGTGAGGGATATAAGGGCTTCTCTTGCCCCCAAAAACCATGACCCACCTCAGCCCATTGCTCTATATATCCTCCCGTCGGCCCCTCAGGGATTACAATAATAAGCACCTTACAGTTTGATGAGGGGTTGAGGAGGGCTCCTGTGGTCACCATTCACTTCTACTGTGAACATTTGACCTAGTTCAATCACAACACTCTCTATTATCATAGAGCAGTGGGGTTTAAACTGGGGTTTTCTAGGGGATCTGAAGTAAATGTGAAACTTTATATGATTTTAAATATGATTTTCGATATCTTTTACACAAAATTGATTTATTTGTATTATTGATATACATTTAAAATGTTATAGAACTTAAAATGTTAATGAGGACTGAAATATATATACTATACTGTATGTATGTGTCTGTGTGTGTGTGTGTGTGTATATATATATATATATATATATATATATATATACAATATTTATTTCTTTATAAATTTAAATATAAATAAAAATATAACTCTTAGATTATTTACATGTTAACTTAAGATGTTCATGAGCACTAAAATGTTTATCCAAAATATTTTTTATTTTTTATTTTATGTATTTAAAAATGTTTATATATTATAATTATAATAATTGTATTTTTTATTATTTGAAAAATATTTGTAATATTTGTATTTGTATCTATTGTTATATACATTATATGTTATATATAATATAAAAATGAATTAATCTGTATTAATAAAAAAATATAAATTTAGGAAAGTATTTTCCAGATAATATTTAATATGTTATTATTTTGAGTATTTCGGTTTAGTGCAATAATTCTTTAATAGTGTGATCATTTAATTTAGGAGAAAACATGTTTCCCAGTACAAATAGGTCTGTCTAGATGAAAGCCTCATGTTAATTGTAGAGACGATGCTTTTATGAAACTGTCCAGATTATTCACTAAATTGCTGTTGTTGCATTATAGGAAACTTGAACAAGGGGTTACTAGCTTGTTAGAGCAGCAGTGCTATTTACACATTGACACTATATGGTGCACATGTACAGTAAGTCATGCAGTTGAAGTCCAGCTTTTTGTCCTGATCCCATTCTCCCTTCAATTTCCTGCATTGGAATCCCATAGTCAATGGTTAACAGCTGCTGTACTTTTTCTTGGCTTCTTTGATTAAGTTTTGGCTTGAGGGAAGCGGTCAATCACTGGTTTCTGACTTAAATGGGTTCTATAGTATACCTGTATTGGCGCCCAGGTAGTGGTGATATTTTAGCCAGACCTTTACTTAATAAACTAATTCCTTCTGGGAAATACGGATGTAAGTTAATGATTCCTGAGATGTTTAGACAGAGGTTGGCACCGTATGAGGATCCCTGCCGTCGACCTGTCTGTCTAGGGAAAATGGATTTCAAGGTACCTGTGGCGGGGCATGACAAACAGTGAGAGATCTCTTCCTGATTATGCCATTTCTCCTGAAATCTCTTCCTTCCCACGTAATTTATCTTGGTCGTAATTCAACAAGTGCAGAAGGAATCGCCTGACTGGCTCCAAACACTGGCCTCGGAGGCTCGGGTTTCACATCACACAGAGTCATGTGATCATTCGAGAACAATCTGTGTGGTAAAACGTTACTGTGATATGTGTGTGTGTGTGTGTGTGTGTGTGTGTGTGAGGTGAAAGCATCAGCAATCTCTGCTGGGTTTGTAATCAAAACTCCAGGAAATATCTCAGCGTATTATGCATTGTTTGACAAGCAACTGTGTATTTTGATATGCGATGTCTTGTCAAATGTTTTGGAAACTCAAACTGCAATAGAACTGATTTAGATAAATCATTTACGCCTTTTAATTCCATAAACAATGTTTTCTTACTGGATTGTCTTAGTTTTGCTTGTGTTGTTCTGATGCTTTAATGACATACGACATCTTTGACTGGTGGTTAATTTTCCCGTACAATGAGCCTAACTATTGATATTAGCAAACTTGAGCTATTCAGTCTGGCTATGTGTGCTGTAAACAGACTTTTAGAAAATGTCCTCAGCAAATTTCATGGTTGTTAGCCGGGTGACCCAGCCAGGAGCAGTATTTTCTATTGAAACAGGAAGTTGAGGCAGGATCATTCAAGGAAAAGAGCTTCCTAGCTAATCAAGTCAAGTTATTTTTTACAGTATATATATATATATATATATATATATATATATATATATATATATATATATGCATGCATACAGTACTTGACCAGAACAAAAGGTTTTTTTGATTTATCTTGATGTCACCACACACACACACACACACACACACACCTCAAGCTGATGCTTGTTTCTACTTTGATTTGAGGCAAATTCCCATGATACTGTTGTATTGTGTGTGTTGATGCATGCATTATATTCTTGATCCTCCCTTAAGGCGTGCAACTGACTCCAATAGGGAGAATCCTTTGGCCGTTTTCAAGTCTAATGCTCAAAATGTCACAAGCACAGCAATATATCCCAGCAGAGCATGATATAATCATAGTGCATGAGAGTGTTTGTGTTGAAACAGTTTGTGTTGTGTTGCACGTGTTGAGATTAGTTTACAGTCAGAACTGTCATTTTCAGCAGGTGCTGATATTCATGCGAATGAAAGCCGGTTCTCCACAAACGTGTGTTTGTTTAGCATTGAATACGTCTGTAGAAATAAACAGGACATTGTGCTGATTTATTTTAGAGGAAACAAGAGTAAGACTGAATAATAATTAATCATAATCAGAAATGTGAAGGCAAATAAATGCGATGCGGATGGCACTACTGTAGTACAGATGGGTTTTTTTATGCTCTCAGGCACCATGTTCAAAAACAATGCAATACAATGGCACTTTTGTGTTAGTGTGAGTATTTGGAAGTAATGCACATTTCCAGAACTATGAAACATAAGCAAATGTTGAATATAGCCTGTTTTTACTCCTCACCGTGGGGGTGAAAAGTGTGGCGCTCTGCAAACTGTGTATGCAAATAGAATGTGTTTTTTACTCCTAAATTAATAATTGTGTACAACTTTTGGACTTCAGCAAGCTGAGACATCAAATGAACAGCTAATTAATTATCCATATGGCAACACATGCTAAGTAGAGCATTAACAAGTTATACCACAACTAAGAGATCAGAAGTTTATTTCATCATGTACTAATGGTTCTTAAATCAAAGCGATTAATCACAAATAATTTTGTAAATATATAATAATTGTGTGTGTGTGTGTGTGTGTGTGTGTATATTCAGTATATATAGGCTACTCCTTCTCTCTCTCTCTCTCTCTCTCTCTATATATATATATATATATATATAGAGAGAGAGAGAGAGAGTAGCCTATATATACTGAATATATATATAAGCATTTCTGTTAGATGTGATTAATCAATTTGACAACACTAGTTTGTTGTGTTTTGTCAATTATAAATGTTTAAACACTTAATTTTTAAAACACTTATAATATTTTAATTATTTTTAATAACTAGCTGAAATAAAGTTAATTTAAGTAAATTCTTATGGTGCATGTTTTTTGGACTAATTTGGATTTGGATACACACACACACACACACACACACACACACACACACACACACACACACACACACACACACACACACACACACAGACAGTATATATTTAAAAACTTTGATGTTAGATGTGATTAATCACGTTTAATCAGTTTGAAGGCATGGTGGGTAATGATATTTTTATGTTGAAATACTTTGTCCATTTCCAAGCTAATATGCAATCAGAAAACAAACAAACAGAAAACAACACTCACATGGAATTTGCAGCCTTTAATGCATTGTGTTTGTTGTCTTTTTATCTAATTTTCTTTCTTTTTTCTATCACATTTTCTATCATTATTTGTCATTGTCAGATAAGGATGCTCTTGCTCCATGAAATCTGTAATCTAGCAGACTGGTGTCTTTATCTTTAGTGTCGACATCTGCACGAGTGAATGGCTAATGTCAGCACCTGAGAACTGCACGTCTAATAGCAATGTCCCACACTTCCTAACTCTCCATGTCCACTCACATTCCTCTTCCATGCCTATCATCCGCTGACCCGTCATTATCTGAGGCCCTAAACCAGTGAACGGGCTTTAGACGCAGGTTACGGCGCAGTCAGAGCCCTTGATGCTTAGATGTCATTGATTGTGTTTATGGCTGTTGATTAGGTTAGCATTAGTGAGGTGTGTTTATAGCCATCTCGCAGGGAGGTTACTAACTGGCCTAATGACTTTATTGGTGATCTTTACAGCACTGATGGCTATTTACTCAGAGTCTGCTGGAGAGGGAGAGAGATAGAAGAGCTTTAATGTGAAAAAACTGCTTGCTAAATCAATCAGGGAGGAATTTGAAGCAAGGGTATGCTAGTATGTGGTCGCATGCGAGCAAGTATACACTTATTTTCAGTTCTGAAGATGTAGTTTTGAGGGTCGTTTTTTGACATGTATATTTCAATTTATTTTATTCTGTACAAAATGAGTATTCGTGTAGTGATTTATGCTGGGTGTAAGGTTTCATGTTCTGTCTTTGCAAATACTTAATTTGACTTTAAGTTTAATTTTAATCATTTAAATTTTGAACTTTAATCACTTTTTTTTACTTATTTAATTTTTTATCTTTAATTTTAATCATTTTAATAATGTATTCATTGTTCATAGATTTTATTTTTTTATTGCTTTTATATTTTTATTTTAATACTTTAATTAGAACTTTAATTTTAAAATTAATTTTAATTTAACTTAATTTAAACCATTGTTTTATTTTTTTGGCATTTTTAAAAAATAATTTAATTTTAACTTTAATTTCTTTTCTTTTTATATTTAATTTCATTTTAATAATTGTAATAAATTAATCATTTTAACAATTTAATAAATTTTCATTTTTATTATTTTTCTTTTTTTTTTTGGAATAATTTAAATTTTACACAGTATAGCTATAGTCTCCACCCACACTCAATTAACATTATTTGAAAACAATTTTCACTCAGAAATTGCAAGTAAATTTAGCAAATAATTACAAAAGAAGTTGGGAAAATGTATATGTCATTTCTTACTCGTGTGTCTGTTTGCAAGACTGAATTATGGATATGTTTTGTTGTTGTTACACCCAGAATGTGTTAGCATGTGCACCTGGATTTGGACTCTATGGAGGTATTTCTATGGAGTTGACAGTGAGCCTCATTTTCAGCCTTTGTGTTTCTCTCATGTGTTAGAGTGAGCTTAACATAATCACGGATGCTCAGAGGGGAAACTGTGAGACGCTATCACGCGTGTAATATTGCTGATGGCAGATTTTGGAAGAGACTCTCCCCTCCCTTCCCGCACGTTCCCACCCAGCATGTGTCCCTATTGGAGGTCCCGACTTTCCCTGCACTGTCTCCATGGGAACAAATGAGTACTCCCCTCGTCTGGCGGCATGTGCACGCGTGGCTCTCCCTGTAATCGCTGTCTCCCGCAGAATGAGCCGCTCTCAGCTCCACAACAAGCACACATCCTCATGTTCACGGGTGATTTTACACCGCGCACTCGGGGAATGAGCCTGGAGGATGAGTTAACAGGTTGGGGAAATTTCAATGCTCTCTGTAACTCACACAACCACACATAGGGACGTTTTTATTGTTGAGAAGTTTCTCTGTAGCCCCTTTCACACAGAGATTCCGGAAAATACAAGGATAATGTGTCCGGGATCGTTTGATTTTGGTTCATTCACACTGCCAGTGATTTTCCGGAATCTGTGAGTGCTTTCACACACATCCCTTAAAGATCCCGTAAAGACACGTGATGTCAGGATGCCAGTTTGCAGACATTTTTTCGTTCTTTCTTTGTTGATGACGAACACAAATTTTCTTCTAAGAGCAACAAAATACCCTTCACGGCATTGGTCCTGGCTTTTGTTCACACAGGGCGCGTTCCAGGACTGATCCCGGCAATGTTACTAGCTCCCCATCCCGGAATCAATCCCGGGACCTGTTTGCGTTCACACAGAATGCACTCTATCAATTTTACGGCAATTTCCCGGGATCCAATCGCTGTGTGAAAGGGGCTTGTGTTTTATTAACTTTGTCTCAGTTGTTTGTTTGTATTTTCTTCTTAAAACTCCTTTAAATAGAAAGACAGTAAGAATATAGAATACGCGGATCCAATAGTGTTACACGTGCTTTTACTTTCTCAACTACTCTCGTTCACTAAAGACAAAACCAACTGGATTTATAAGGATATTTTGACATAATTTTGTTTATTTGTCCATTCAAGCGCAAGAAGACACAAAAGAGACTGAACTCAATTCAATATTCGTACACTATTTTTTGCTTTGTGAGAAAAACATTTTCTGAGTAAAAACTGACTTTATTTGTCGGTAAGTAAACCAGTAAATGGAAAAATACTGTATAACATCATAAATAGTTTTAACTATAATGTTTTATACATATTTTTTCATTTAGTGTATGTGTATATATATGTATATATATCATTTTATTATTTTATTTATACATGTACATTCATATAAACAATGAACAATTCAATGAACAAATATTTTGGTAACACAAAAAGGTCCCATTTGTTAACGTTAATTAATATACAACTGTTGATTGTTAGTTCATGTAAGCTCAGGTCTATTAAATAATATTAACAGATACAGCTTTTGATTTAAATAATGCATTTGTAAATTTTGGAAATAACATTAACTAAGATTAATAAATGCTTCAGAATTGTTTTTCATTGTTAGTTCATGTTAACTAATGTTAACAAATGGAATCTTATTGTAAAGTGTTACCAATAAGTTTAGTTGCATATGAGGAAGCTGATATTGAGCAACACATTTTATGATCATTGTGCTCGTTGTGTGTTTTTCTCTGTCACCTCATTCTCTCTGTAATCTCTTTTTGGGGGTCACAGTCTCTTTGTGTCACATCCTTGTAATCTGCTTTGGTTTTCTGTGCTCGTCCAGACCCAGACAGACTGGTCTCATTAGCATTAGCATTAGTACAAACCCAGGTCACAAAGGCTTCTGCTGTATTTTTGGGCACTACATGTAACTGAGCATTAGGCTTGGGTATTGTTTGAATTTTACAGATTCTGATTCCGATTCTTATTGATTCCTAGTTTTGAATCCGATAAGTAAAAAAAATAAAAAATAGATATCATTCACATTTATTCTTATAAGTCTTAGTCTGCAGCTGAATGCCATGAACAAAAATCAACAACACTTACACAAGTAACTTCTGCCTATGGTTTAAAAATACCACAGAAAAACTAGCCTAACAGTATAAATTTCAAGCATTATTAAAGACAATTATACACTCAGTAATTAAATAAGAACAAATAAACAAATTACCAATCGCACAAATAAATACAACTGAACAAAGATACGGATGAAATAAACAGTGTTAAAGATTTTCAGGTATTCGGGTATATACTGTAATCAAATGTAAAATAACACTGCACTTTATAAATAAAATATACATTACATATATAGTAACAGAAGTTATTCACTCAAGAACGACGAGTGAATTTTCTCTTTGTCTTTTGTTGTTTGATTAATGTTAGTTAATATTAGGCTGCTGTCACTTTAAGAACTGCACGGGTCCAATATACTGTTACACATGAGTTTTCTTTCTCAACTTTTTACATTCACTTAAGACAAAACTGTGTTTAAAAGGATATTTTGACAATTTTGTGTTTTTGTCCATTCAAGCGCAAGAAGACGTGAAAGAGAACTCAATTCAGTATCACACTGTATTAGAGGTGAGTCTTCTTGCACGTGAATGGCTTAAAATCACATAAAAATGCACACAAATTAATCAATAAGATTAATCGAAATTATCGTTATTAATTATAAAGTATCTGATTCCTGATCGATTCCAGAAATGGAAATTATTTTCGATTCCCTACTGGGCATTTATAAAGGGCTAATCAAGGAGAATTTTGGGAGGAAATGTGAGTATATTTTATTAAAATTTTTTTTTTTTTTTTTTTTTTTTTTTTTTTTTTTGCATTGTGAGAAAAACATTTTCCCTCCCAAATTCACAATTTCCATGAGATTTGCCCTACATGTTTTGATTTAATCTTCCACTGCTCCTGCACATGACCCCGTAGAGCTGGGGCAGTTTTAGTGAAAGAACACAAATGGCTTTTCAGAAGGACCTGCTGCCTTTCTTGTGACACAGTTTGTAATGTAATCAGCATAACCCATTTGTATGGTTTGCTTCCAAGGAGCTTTAATAATCACTCATGCTTTGTTTTTTTTTTAGATCTCAAATCCACAGAACGAGTAGGATTACATTTGACATGGAAATCCTGCCCCGGTTTTGTATTGCGGAGTAATTTTAGTTCATCCCTGAAATGTGAAGTTAATTTAATCATATATGACATCAGGGGCTGTCAGATCCGTGCGCGGTTCATCCTATTTGGCTGAAATGTCTTGCAGATCTTCTCTGAGAACATTACGTCAAAATCAGTGACTCACTGTGTTATACATTTACGCTCAATGAACTTTCATTTTCATTTCATAAGCCTCTTAACTTCTAGCTTTAAAGCAGTTTGAAAAGTAAAAGACAGAGTGAAAAGAATGAGAATGAAAGTTTTATAGATCAATCCCATCATAACTTATGCTCCTCAGCAAAACTTCTTAGATAAGGTCAGTCCTTGTGGGTTTTTTTTTTTTTGGAGCTGAATATAATACTCTCATTTAATACACTCAAACTTCTTGAGATGTATCAGAAAATCCTCTCAGAAAAGAGTGTGTATTTCAGGCCTGATGACACACTCTGATGACGCTTCATTTTCCCCACACGGCCATAGTTAATCTCACAAAACATGTCTGATTCATTTTTGACCCCTAAAAAAAAAAGAAAAAAGAACAATGTATATTTATTTGCTTAAAGATTCCTTTTTAAGTACATTTTTTTTTGCATTTTTTTTTATTGCAACATTATTTTCATTCAAATATATTGCTTGACCCAACGTTCTGAATACCATAGTACCATTAATATCAATCTGATATTTTTCTAATTCAAAACAAGCACAAAAATTACTGTAAAACATATCCTGTTAAATTTACGTTAAAAAAAACGTATAGTTAACAATTCGTTTTTACTGTAGCAAAACATTTTTTTGTTAAAATTACAAAACAAAAAAAAATATATTATATTTTCCTTTTTTTGTATTTTATTTAAAAAATATTACAAAAAAAGAATTTGGGTGACTCGTGCCGATTATGCAATCCAATCAGATTTCCATTAGAGTTCAGTGGGATGTGATTGATTGAGGGGGTTATTGTGATGTCATCAGCCTCCATGCTAATGTAATTAGGATCGCTGACATCACTTTCAGTGCTGTCATACGGGATATTCTCTTTCCATCTCTCTCTCTCTCTCTCTCTCTCTCTCTCTTATTTTTTCTTTATAAAGAAGGACTCTAAAAATTCCTCAAATCCATTATCGGCTTTGATTGTGCTGCTTTTTTCTCTCCTCCACTTTCCGTTTTTGGCATCATCTTCTTTTCTCTTTAACACTCTTCAATGTAACCCAAGGTCAAATCTTCTGCAGTGAATCTGTCTCTCTCTATCTATCTATCTATCCGTCTCTCTGGATCTCTCTGTTCTGATGTCATACCCCGTGGAGCCGTATTACCCACAGAACTCAGTTCCCACAGCGAAAGAAAACGAAATAAGCCACATTTCTGCTGTATGCAGAATCTAATTCAGCATGACCGAAGCCTCTCATTTATTTGAGGCCTAAAATCTCTCTGGCCTGATCTTATGTGGTGCTTGGCATGACATTTGTTTTGTTAGAAATTGAGTGATTTTTCTTTACCTGAGGATTGCACTTTGTTTTTGTCTTAAAGGAAAGGTTCATCCAAAAATCGAAATGAATAAGTAATGACTGAAATTTCTTTGTTAAACTTCACCTAGACTGACCGTGACACTGCAACACTTCTATAATGAGGTTATATTATATAGTCCACAGAACTTTATTCTGAACAAATGTTCTTCCCGTAATGTTAAAGTGCTCCTATTTTGCTATTTTAAAGGCTCCTCATTTTGTTTTGGAGTCTCCTACAACAGGTTACATGCATTCAAGATAAAAAAATACATAAATAAACACTTTCATTTTCTCATAATATACACATCAACTCGATTCTTAAAGTGTCTGAAATGGTTTGTTCTAAGATTCAGTCTCTCTAAACCCCTCCTTTTTTGAGAGTCTGCTCTGCTCTGATTGGTCAGATGACCCAGTCTGTTGTGATTGGTCTACTCTTCTCTTATTGTTCAGATGTTGTTTTGCTTCCCAACCTTTCACTTTTAGAAAGAAAGAAAAAAGTTTCATTGGGGGTCTATATAGAACCCTAGGGTTTTTGACTCAATTTTAAAGAACCCTTTTATGCAAAAAAAAAAAAAAAAAAAAAAAAAAATTTATATATATATATATATATATATAATGAGAATAATGCATTTTTATATATATATATTTTTTAAATAATGCATACAAGCTGCTTAACTCATAAGACTTAATTAAATTGAATCAAATTTAGTTTAATTAATTAAAACTAAGTTCATAAAATGATCTCATGATAGGATCCTCTTAAATGTTCTATATATGATGTGCCTGACGGAACTCTTCAAGGTTCCATATAGAACTTTTCTTCTAAGAGTGAAGAGTCTTCACAGACACAGCAGTTTAGAAGCGTTTGTGGCTGTGGTGTTTTTACTGGAGCTCATGGTGGCCCACACAAGATGTCTGTTCTCATGGAGGAGAAGTAACAAGCAGTTCAGGCATCAAATGTTTACCTTTCTCCTCGAGCGGAGCGCTGTGGCTGTGAGAGGTGGTTTGAAGTGTGCATGCTTGAGTGTCTTAAAGGAACAGTGCACTCAAATCATTTACTCACTATGTTGCTTTAAACCTTTATGGTTTGTAATTCTTCTCTGAAACACAACAGCATCGCTTTAACCATTTAGTCAGACATCTTCACTGGACCAGCACCAAACCTGCACTACCAAGACTTCCATAGTAAACCAGCTTTAACACTTTGTACGATTCACCAGCCAAGTTTTATGTGTACAGTATGGCTATACAAGTCCACAAACTTAACCAGTATAAACCAGTATGGGAATTCATTGCGTTCCTGTGAAATTCAAGTTGTGGTCGACTGATATGCATTTTTTGTATGGCCGTGTTGTTGTCATAAAAGCAAGAGGGTTATTATAATGCTGATAAGTATACATATATATATATATATATATATATATATATATATATATATATATATATATATATATATATATATATATATATATATATATATATATATTAGTATGTTTAAGTATATGTATTTATATTTAGTATATTTAATGACATTCCCAAAATTGCTGAAATATAAAAAGTATATATAATATAAAAATTTTACTCGATATTTGCTCAAACATTTTATACATAAAATTGATCATGTTATACAGATAACACACACACACACATGCACACACACACACATGCACACACACACACACACACACACACACACACACACACACACACACACACACACACACACACACACACACACATACAAACAGACACACAAAAAAGATGTACCAAACTGATACAATACATTTTTTGCTCAGAAAATGTAATTATTTTTACATTTAGTGTTCATGCTAAATATATGCATGTTTATTTTTTTTTTATAATCATGTTTTAAATTATTATATATAATATTTAATAATGCATAACAGCGCACAATTTTTTTTTTATAATTTTGTATCCAATAATGTGTAAAACGAGTGATCATTTAATTTGAGCAATTTTGCTGCAATTGTTTTTTGCAATTTTTGTAAAAGTATGTAATTTTATATTTTTTATGGTCTTTTCAGCTTGTGGTGTGAAGCAATTTTACGAGAACACCTGAAAACTTTCTTTTATGTTCTGATAATGGTGTGTTTTTAAGAACAAAATGCATTTTTGAAAGTATTTTTAGTGTGTTGGAGCATGAAAATAATCCATAGATTTCTTTCTTCACACAATCTCTCTTTCTCTCTCTTAGAGTCTCATCTGTAATCCTCTCTTTTTTGGCAGATACGCTCCCGAGCTCTGACTTTAACTTCCATTATCCTGTAGTGAAAGTACAGACACAGGTTTACTGTAGAAACCACCCAGAAACCACTCGATCTGGGTCTAAATCAGTGAGTCAGCTGATTATCCTACGCCAAAAGAGAATTTGAAACTTGTAAACTAATCTAAACTAATCAGATATCTTCTCAGGAAACAGTAGATCCCTACAACTGGTCTTTTCAAGTCATTCAAACAGTTTTGTACGCCAACCACCGTGTTTAAAGATCTCCTCCTCTCCGTGCCTCAAGTTTCCTCATGCTAAATTGACCGTCTGCAGACCTTTGTGCCAGATACCTTTAAAAACAGACTAATGTTCAAACTTCCTTCAGACATCTCTGTTTTGATGGGATAAATCAGCAGTTTTTGTTTGGGGGGGAGGGAGGGAGGGGGGAGATCAACTTGGAAAGTTATGAGGGAGAAAAGCAGACCCATAAAACGCCTGTTTTAGGGTGCAGGCAAATAAGGTGAAATCAGATTGTAATTGGACCAAACCTCACAATTTATTTTTAAAGGTCTGGGCAGATGTTTGTCGACGTCGTTTGAAGGTAGGAGGCTCTTTCAAATGATAAGTGCCCTTGTTAAAGCAGCTCATTTTCAGATGAAGGTGGTAGGCATAATTGCAGCCAGATTGGGCCGTCGGCTACCTTGACTCAACCTGTCACAGTTTAGTCTGGAGCTTCGCACTGTTGCCGAGTCAGTTGTGCTGCCACGAGCGGAGCGTGACACAAACTCCGGCTGGGATAACGGAGCGGATTCACTGCCCTCTGTGTTGCCAGGCAAGATGCGCACAGGCTGCCAAGTCGCATTTTTGCCGCTTCAGAGTGGAGAGAGAGAGTGAGAAAGAGAGAGAGTGAGAGATGTTTTTTTTTTTTTTACAACACACACTGAAATCCATTATTATCCATTTATATTAAAGTTAATCATCTTTAGGAAAAGCATAACCCTGTTGTTCTATATCTGTTGATTATGTTGACCGCTGATCTCTTAATACCTTTCCTGTTTGACCTCTTTAACCTTTTAAGAAAATGACCTCTCTGTATATCCTTTAGCCCATGTAAAATATAATGATTAGTTTTGTTAAAATGTCAAAAAAGTCATATGTCAAGGACTGAAGAGATGAATCTCAAAAAAACAAATGTAACATGAAAGGAACATGTCTGTCATATTTCATCCCAAAATCAAAAGGAAATTATATTTAAAAAATATAATTATATTTTAGATTCTGATATTATTTTATGACTCATTTCATCCCAAATTCTCATCACTGTTACATTATCTATTTTATATGTAAAATATGTTTTATATTATATTTACATTTTATATTTTATTATTATTTAATTGTTATTAATGTTGTAATAAAATATTATAATAATTATATTATTATTATCATTATTATTATTATATTCAGCATAAATGATATACTGTACAACAAAACTACCATTAATATTATTATTATTATTTAATTGTTATCAATGACATAATAATAACATATAATAATAATTATTATAATCACACTGATTAGATTGTCATTACTATAAAACAGAATTTGTGTAATCTATCACAAAAAAATATGGAATGTGAATTAAATTGATTCTTTTAATTCAGCATAAATTATATACAGTACAACAAAACTACCATTATTATTATTATTATCATTATTATTATTATTGTGTCACATTTCATTAATAAGAATTTGCTTAATTGTCGTAAAAATAATAAATAATTGTAATGGTCCTAAAATATTCTGCTTTTTATATATTTTGTATTTTGTCTTTATGCAAAATATAATTTATAATTTATTTATTTTGATTTTTGGGTTGAAATATTAAGTGGACTTTATAATTCAAACAACATTCGGATAAGTTCAAGTGCTTGCTGTCATATATGATGTGCATGTGCTGGCAGCCAATGGCCTCGTTTTGCATTGTGTGTGTGTGCGTGTGTGTGCGTGTGCGCGTATGTGTGTGAGGGTTGTATCGTAATGAGGGCACCAGGGAGAATGGATGGGACTAAACAATGAAATCATTTTGCTTGGATAGTTTCACTGGAATATTCCGGAACCAGTCAATTCAGACCTCTTTAAAACAGAGAGAAAGAGACAGACACAGGAACACATTGGAATACCACAAGAGAAAGTTTCTTTGGAAGCCAGAGAGACGTGAGAAAACCAGAGACAAGTCTCTGACAGACTTTGTGCGACTGTTAACAGAAGGTTCGGAATAATCTGGGCTCTGACACACACACACACACACACACACACACACACACACACACACACACACACACACACACACAAACACAAACAAACAATGCAAAACGAGGCCATTGGCTGCCAGCACATGCTTCTCCATCCAATCACAGCCTGTTTTGATCTGAATCACAATACACACGCTGCATCTGTGTAATCCAGCCTCGTCCAATAGGAGCTTCCCCTTTCTGTGTTGTTTTGATTCGCCTGGGGTGTTGTGTCTGTTTGAGCATCTTTTTTAAAGCGTAATTTGTATTTTTAGATGCTTTATAACATTAGAAATGGTTAAAGTCGTCATAAAAATGGTGTTCACAATCCATTTGATGACATGTAAAATGATGACAAGTTTCATTTTGGGGTGAATTGTCCCTTTAAGAAAGCAAACGGTCAATTGAGTTGTCATGTCGACTTTGAAGAGATGATTGTGCTCTTTTAGTCACAGATGTTTTTCTAGTCGTCATCTGTACCTCTTTGTTTTTCCCCTGCCATTTTCAGAACTGATTGAGTACATTGGTACAATCCATGTGAAATAAGTCTCTTAATCGGATGCATTTATTTGGTTAAAAATACAGTACGATTATGAAATATTATTACAATTTAAAAGAACTCTTTTCTATTTGAATATATTGTAAAAGATCAAAGCTGAATTTTCAGCATCATTACTCCAGTCTTCAGTGTCACATGATCCTTCAGAAATCATTATAATATGATGATTTGCTGCTCAAGAAACATTTCTCATTATTATCATCATCATCAATGTTGGATAGAAAGATCAAAATACTGTTACTTTTGATTAATTTAATGCATTTTTGCTGAGTAAAAAAATGAAAAAATAAAAAATTTGAACAGCATAATCATTTTCATTACACATGCGTTACAATCTCTCATTCTCTTGGTTTCATAGAACTGTTTGTGTGTCTGTTTTTCTCCCTTTAAGACTTTAAGGTCACAGGAATTTCTTATTAACCTATTGAACACTTGGCAGGTCCTGGAGTCCCTGAAGTATGTAAAACCTGTTTATTCAGAGCTAGGAATAATAATCACATTAGCAGTTTTTTATGGCGGTGTTAAATGAACAGAATCCAGGCCTGGAGACTCGGAGAGTTTCTAAATGTGATAATCACGTCTTATCTGTCAAAACTGATGGTTTTCATCAACTGATAGCCAGAATTATTATTAAAAACATTATTTCTTAGTTTACAGACTTTACACAGATTTTAGTTTTGTAATTATTTCTGACTTTTGGATCTCCAAGTTAAAGAAGGTATGATGAAAAAAAATAGGGTGACAAAAGACTTGGAGAGAGATGATGATAAAGTTAAAAAAAGAACGAAAGAAAAACGCCTAAATAGAAACATTGTTTCAGACATCTGGATCAAGCTCTTACATTTTGATAAAACATTATGAAGACTAATTGTTTGGACTAACATGCATTAATGAATCGTAAAAAATAAGGAGCAAAAAACTGTCCATTTAGATTTCATTCCTTACTTCAAATGCATACCAATCAGTTTTGGTAAAGTGGATGAATTTACACTCTACAAATGCTGGGTTGTGTCAGCCCATGTTTGGGTCACAATCACATATGGACAAACCCAACCGTTGGTTTACATTTTTAAATTAGGCCTACATTTTTAAGCACAACAGTTGGGTTTGTCCATATTCGATATTCCATATTAGAGTGTTAAAACAATTGGATTTTTAAATGTTTACTGTTGCATTCGGATGTAAAACAGGTAATCTCACTTACAAGCTCACTTTGATTGCACGTTGTCAAATCTAATCGTCTAGATAGACTCGCACAGACACATGTAGCACACATGCAACACTCATGCTCATCTGGTTTTAATCTGGTTTAATGGATTGGGTCGGAGGGCATCTGTAATTTCAGCACATCCATCTCCTATAGAGGCATACTAGCCTAACCAGACCTTCAATGACGCGAGTCGAAAACCCACAATCTCAGTTTCAGTTTGTCATTTTCCTAAATTGAGCTGTAATTGGTCTTATTGTGAACGATTCATCAATGCCATTTCATTGGAAGTTATTCCAAAGGAAACATGTTTGTATTTGAAAACTTTTAATAAATATAATACCTCACACCAATATACCTCATTTAAATAATTACCACCCTAGGCATATACAAAATAAAGGGGCGGGGCCTGGTTGAGTTGGTTAGTAGTGTGTTGAAAATGGCGGTTATGGTAAGGGGCGGGACATTTCACAAACACACTTGAAGCGCTTGACTAATTACAACACAGCGGTCCAGCCGACCAATCAGAGCACATTTCAGAAGGAAGGGCTTCATAGAGACAAGAAATAAACAGAGTGTTACTGACAGACTGGGAAGAGAGGTGCTGCAACAATAATAAAAAATATGTGAAAAATTATGTGTTTTTAAGCATTCAAGCATGAAAATCTATTCTGTAGAGCCCAAAAACAAAATCATGACTGAAAAAGGGCATAATACAGCCTCTTTACATTTCAGAACTACAATATTATACCTGCATCTTTACATCACTTGGCTGTCAATGTTTAATCCAGACAAGAGTTGTGTAACGGTGTATTGTGTGTTTCTTCTTTCTTCTCTTTCACCGACTTACTGTAAATATCAGATGCAACTGATATCACTGGGAAATAAGGGCGTTTCAGCATATTTACTGTAATGTTGCACCGTTTCTGGTTTCTCTCAACTGGAGGTGTGCTCATTGCAGGATTGTTAGTCTTTCTGTCGGGTTCTTGGTATGTAAATCCTTCTTTTCACTGCCACATATTTTCCATGATAATTCCTGAAGCTGGGCTCTTCTCTAAGCTGCAGGGCTGCACAGAAAGACCTTTAAGAGGATCTAAAGCCGGTCAGGTGTACGTTTACTGGTTTTATTGAACTCTCTTCAATGTGCTTTTTTTTTTTGGAGCTGAATGATTCCACACATTGACTTCCATATGTTGCCTTCTGGGATCTTGTGGCAGTGTGGGGAAAAAACTTATTTTCCTCCTTTTTATTTCACTTTACAAACTGTAAATACATTTTGGGATTGGGAGTTGCAATTATGAGAAATAAAATTATTAATTAATTGTTATTTTTTAACTCCGGGCAGAAAAAGGCTTCCATATACATAATTAATTCAATCACATGAACAGAAAGCTTTTGAAGTCATGCAATGAAAATAAAGTGATTATGATTTTTTTTTTTTTTGCATTTACAATGACTGTTATAAGCAAATTGCACAGCAAACTGTAGCTAGAGCACATTTTTGTTTTGTCTTAGATGAGTTTGAAACACTATTAAAATCCCCAAATTCCAGAGTCTGGGCGATCCGGCTGTAACACCCTGTGAACTCAGAAGCTCCTTAGCAAAGACTGTCATGGTAACAGCCAACTTTGTATATTTAAAAACCCAGTCGACTTTGCACTTTGACTTTGAGCGGTTCATTGTGGGCTAAAGAGTGTTTAGCACTAACCCAAACCAAAGACGGGGTTACCCATAACAACGTGGGCGAGATTTAACAGCGCTCGCTGCTTCACCTTGTATGGTCAAATGAAAGTGACTTGAGGTTTTATCTACGGCTTCCCCACACGCAAGCATCACAGAAAACAAGTCAACAAGCGCCGGTCGACGTCGACATGTGAAGAAGAATGATGAGAGGGTTAGCTGGCTAAAATAAACACTGGGAAACAAACTCACCATAACTAACCTTTAGTCCTGTCTGTTTTATTTAACACCGTATACCTAGTGTACGGCACCTTTATATGTCTTTTGCAAATATTTTTAGAAGTGCTTTCCCTCTCCTTTGTTAAATTCCAGGCAGATTTTCACAGCTGCCTCATATGGGATCCTGCTGGAAGGATTTACAGAGGTTTTGTCCAACATTTTGCACAAGTGAAAAACAACAGGGAATGAATCGGGGAGAGAGAGAGAGAGAGAGAGAGAGAGAGAGAGAGAGAGAGAGAGAGAGAGGAGGCTATCTATATAAGGTAAAAAGGATTGGTGTGATTTGAAGATAAAAGTAGAGAAATATTAAAGAACAACATGAGTGAAGTATCTAGGCTGAGCTTTGATGTTCACGCCTATATGTCATGTCTTAGAAGAAAAATAAATGTTTTAGTTGAGCTGTGCGAATTAGAACAAGTAAATAAATAGATAGTCTTGTTTTGTATTGAGACGTCTTGCTGATTGCAAGCAAGAATTTGCAAACAGTCTGACTCTCGAACAAATGACTGTTTCTATCCAGTGCGACTGAAGGGTTAAGTGAGTATTTTAGTTTAAAGACATGACACACATGACATGACAATGCATCAAGCAAACACTTTTATTCACACAAGAAGTAAACCGTCTCATCTGGCTCCCAGACTCACAAAATCACTCATTGTGAATCTGAAACTGATTCATATGGAGTGATTCCTGAATCACTAAACTGCAAGCCATTGCTTTTTTATTTCCAACTGGAAATTAAATGAGAACTGTAGCCGTGTTATGCCATGCTTAAGCTTTTACTGAACCAAAGAGTAGTTAAAGAAACATAATCATTTGTACCAAACATATGCCGTAATGCAAACTATTCTTCCATAAACCCATGAAAACAATTTTTACTCAGAAGTTGATTAAAAATGTTTTGAAATTTTTACTCAAAACCAGCAAATAAGGCATTGAATTAAACATGGCATTTTGAAGAACTGAAAGAGCATTTTCTTATAAAACATACTCCAATAATCATTACTAAAATAGTACTAAAAAGTACTAAAATAATCAATAATGGGTTTAAACCATAACTGCTCAGTGTTAAAGTCCCCCTGCAGTCAATCATTTTATCCCTTAAAACTCATCTTTGATCACCAAAATTACATATTTAAGCGTTTTTTTCTTCATGCATTAAAATATCTTGAATGTAACTCTACACCCTTGCCTCATTTAGTATACACAGTTCTATGAATATGCTAATGAGCCCCGCCTCCACTCACTCACAGCAACTCAGAGATCCACTCATTGACGATCACACGTTGATCTGATTGGTTACAAGGTAGTTTGTGACGTCAGAAACACCAGCGATTTCAAACCGTGTTTTTGAGACTGTCTTTGGTTCACTGCAGTTTTAAGGAGAAAATACTCAGCAATGCTGTTGACATGAATTTACACATGGTTTGTCTTAAAACATATTAAAAACACCACATAGGCATATAAACAACATTAAAAACTTTATTTTCACCACAGGAGGACTTTAGTTCCTCTCAAACCATAAACCACGGCACTATAGTAACTCCAAGCTAATTGATTTGGTTCCCAGGCAATGCATGAACTTATAAAAGGCAATGAAGCATCTGACAAATATATATAAATGTTAAACTCCTCACGATTCCCATCCCTACTCAGAAGTACACTGTTTTTCTGTGGTGTTCTCCTGAGAAAGGGATGAGATGAGGTGAGGAACTTTTATGTGCATCCTCATTGGTTAATGTGGAATCTGCTTAGCCAATCAAATCAGAGGCCTGTCTCACATGACTGTAAGATAACAGCAATTGTCTCCATGAAGATACTGTAGTTTTCCTGGGGGCCGGATGAGACTGTTCACCTCCTGAGTGAATAAAAAGCATAATTTTTCCTGATGCACTGTTGAGTCAGTCACATTTTTGACACAACTGTTTTTAATAAGAATAATTTCTCATCTAAATATGTTGTATATTGGTTTGTAAATGATTTATTATCAGTTCAGCGGTCTGTAAAAATCAGAATTGTGACAGTTTGTCTTTTTGTTGGCTTTGTTTTTATGGTGTTTGTTGAAGCTGACATGTTGTTGCTCTGCGTTGAGTCGGAGGCTTTTAACTGGGTCAGTGTGTGTGATGTCTGTGGAGACTCATGGATGTAGAAATGATTCACTGTCCCATGAGCCTCTGCACTGGTGTGCGGCCCACGGTGTGACAAATGATGTCATCCTCACTGTGAGAGAAATGTAATTCGCACCGTACAGGGACGAAGCTCTTCTTTGCTGAGAAGGAACATACAACCCGGTCCTTATAAACAAAAGTGTGCTGGGAGTACTCTTGGAAGTTGACATCCTAAAGGTGAATGTTTTTGATGGTTTAGATAATACTTTATTCTACCAGTTTAATGTAGGTTTACCTCCGGAAGATTGTGAGTGCTATGATGCACATTGAACCGGTTTGTTTCAGCGGCCTAATATGACGATTTTGGGCTTAAAGGGATAGTTCACTTAAAAATGAAAATTCTGTCATCATTTACTCACTCTCAAGTTGTTACAAACCTGTATACGTTTCTTTGTTCAGTTGAGCACAAAAGAAGATATTTTGAAGAATGTTGGTAAATGCAGGACACCATTGAATTCCTTAGTATGGGGAAAAATACTACGGAGGTCAATGGGGATCAGTAACTGTTTGGTTACCAACATTCTTCCAAATATCTTCTTTTCTATTCACCAGAAGAAAGAAACTAATACAGGTTTGGAACAACTTGAGAGTGAGTAAATGATGACAGAATATTCATTTTTGTGTGAACTATCCCTTTAATGTGAATTTAATCTGTTTGTGTTACTAATGGTAATAACTTTTTTTTTTTTATAATCACTATTGTTGCAATTCCGTTTGATGCCACTAGTGGCACTAAAATTATTTACTTCACGTTTTAAAAAGTTAATTCACCAGGGAATAAAAGGAAATTCTGACATAATTTGCTCACCCTCATATCTATTTAAACCTGCATGTGCTTTTTTTTTTTCATGCATCACAACTAAATAGATATTATGCAGAATATTCACACTTTTATTTTCCCTACAATGAAAGGGAATCTGGACACTCAAAACATAAGTGTCTTTATTAACTCTTTCCCCTCCAGCGTAAAAAAAGAAAGAAAAGTTGCCTGCCACTGTAAGTATTTTTGATCATTTTCACAAAAAATGTCATGGCCCCCATGCAGAATATTTTGTTGTATGAATATCTGAACATGCAATATATCAAAAGAAAGAACAGAGCCTCTTCTTTAAAAAAAGAAAGAAAGAAAAGAAGTAATTTTAGCTTCATGCATTCCTTTTTATCAACACTTGCATGTGGGAGTTTCATAAAAAAAGCAATATTTTGAACAAAAATAATACTTTTTTCCAAAGACTACAACGTGCACAAGCAATGCTTTTATCACTTTTTTCTGCTTTTTTTTTTTGCATGT
This sequence comes from Gila orcuttii, assembly GCA_026230005.1. Lineage (NCBI taxonomy): Eukaryota > Metazoa > Chordata > Actinopteri > Cypriniformes > Leuciscidae > Gila > Gila orcuttii. The sequence goes on along the minus strand of JAPDVR010000021.1, from coordinate 8,424,840 downwards.
GATTTAGTATTCTTTCAGCCGAATAATAGTGAAAACATGGAAAGGAAAATTCCGTCAATGGCAGGGAAAAAGTTAATGTATATGTTAATTTAATTTTCCTTAGTTTCTTCAGTGTTTATTTCTTAATTTGCTATTGCTTTTCATTTTAATTTGATTATTTTTATTTTCATCCTTAATCTGTATCTATCAGTATAATTCTTTATATTAAGCACTTATGGAATGTGCTGTATACTTTAAATAAACTTACCTTGCATTGGAAATGTGTCTTTACATTGCTGCATATGACAAAATTAAACTTTCGAAGGGTAGTTAACTTCCTTTTTCCGGGCTTTTTCCCTTTAAATTTAGGTATTGCATCTTTAAAATATAGTGCACAAGCCATATGGACAATAGTGTTCTAATGGTATATATATATATATATATATATATACAGTAAACATAATAAGCAGAGCAAATAGTTTTACAGTTTAATGCACTGTTATATATAAGATTACTGCATATTACTGCACTGTAAAATAAAGTGGATAGAAAAAAACAGGGCTCTGAATGACATCAGGGTGAATGAATGTTGACAGATTTTTTTTTTTTTCTTTTGATGCGCTATCCCTTTAAATAAAAAGCCCCACTCAAATGAGTACCAGTGTGCCAAAACCTTGTCCAAAGTCACAGACAGACCCCTCGACCTACCCCACAATTGCTAGTGGCGGCAGATGTATTTAGTTACTCTTTTCCGCCCTTGTGTTTTAGCAATACTCACCATCAGGGCTCGCAAAAATACCTCCATCACTTTTAGATGAATGCGGTGCCTTTTAGCTGTTGTCCGAATGCCAGACTGTAACTGGAGCACGTGTAGATCCACAAGCACCAGACTCTCCCTAATTCCCTCCATGTGCAGCGACTGTACTGCGCTTTTCTACACAACACACGTTATGCGGTTAGTTTCTACTACGATTGGGATTGCGTGGAATTGTGTGAGAGAGGGAGGTCTAATTGAAAGCAGATTACGGATGTGTTTCCTCATCCAAAACTGTCACCCGATATCTTTGAGATCAGAGTAACAACTAATCGAAACTCGAGCGAACGATTACCTCACCAGGGCGAAAAGGAGGCAGGTGCTTCATTTTAAGAAGTCTTCTGGGACGTTTTAACCGTTGCTTCAGGGAAATCGGACAATATTCGCGGTCACGTCCAGCGAAAAACCATTAAACACACGGAAACAATCAGGATGTTTATTCGCTGAGTGCACGTGTTTTTTTTAGAACGCAGTAAAATGGGGTACGCCTGAAACAATGCCAGTAAAACACACACACGTTCACCGACACACCCTCACCCCGGGTCAATCCGGCACGCTCTCAATGTTTTCTTTGCTGGGAAATAAGGGATCCTGAGGGTGGACTGATGAGGGTTGGGATGACACCACCTATTCCACGCAGGATTTACGGGCCGAGGGCGAGCCGGCCTTGAGGGAGGGTCACTCAAAGACCACAGGTCTCGGCACGCACATGTAGCCACTCGCATTCTTCTGAACCTTCGGGAACTAATGGAAGACAGATTTAGTGGTTTGCCGTGTTTTTATTGTCCCACAGGTGCTTCTTCATTAGCTCGACTCGTGGACCTGTCAAGCATTCAAACCTGGACTTCCTTTTGTCTTCTATCCAGCCCAAAGCTGATGTCAAACTTCGAGGAAGCGTTCAGCACTTTGTTTTTCATAGAATACTCTCAGGGATGCTTTGAATTGGTAATGAGGTCCTCAAACGGTGGTTTTTAATCTGTGCCGGATGCATTTCAAAGAAGACCAGGAGACTCAAGGGCTGTATGCCATTCAGAACGGAATTTAGAAAGCATTTTAAAATCCAATTCAGCTACTGAATTTGAATTGAAGTTGAATTAAATAGGAGACTGATTCGCAATTCAAATGTAAGGGAGTAAATCAAAATACGAACTAAGAAATTCATCTACCTTGTTGACTAAAAAAGTTGTTACATCTTAAAAAATCGTTGATGTTTGAAGGATTATAGGCCTGATGGATGGACGGGCAGATGGATAAAGTATATACAAATTATACAACTTAGTTAAAACAAATTAGTTTTACAAACTCTTCATGTAATGAATTAACTTCTGTTTGGCAAGGCTGAAAACACTTAATTTTCCAGAATGCATCAGCTGCGTTTTCTTTGAATTCCTTTAAACTTGAAAGTTTCCACCCCAAAAAACTTTCAAAGCTTTTTCAAGCCATTATTTAATATTTGCCATGATAAGCTTTGCTTTTCTAGTTAAAAAAATCCTGCTATATGAATTTCTTAGAATTTGCATTCTGTTTGCTACCTCAAGTCAAATTGAATTTGATTTTAAAAGACTTCCTCAATTCTATTCCAAATGGTGAAGTGCCTTTAGAAATATTGTCCGTCTCATAAAAAAATGCATTGCATTTAACTTTCTTTTGACTGTCACAGAACCAATGCACCGATAAGACTTCAGAAACTTGCAGATTAGGCCTGATATAAATGCTTTTGGGATTGAGAAACACACTCCTCCTGCTATGTGTGCTCTCATGGTGGTCGGATATGATCCTGATTCCTGACTCTGTGTGTGTGTGTGTGGGCGAGTTCGCTGACGTCGTGCCAGTCTTCTTTAATGACTGCATGCAGAAAAGAGCTGTGTTACATTGACCTGCTTCCACAAAAAATGAAATATTTTCCTTAAAAAAACAGAAAAGGATGGAGTAGTGAAACAGATGAGAAGGTTGTTTAGTAGTGTAAAGCTAGTGGATGAACATTGCACAAATATTAAAACTGAATGATGCTCATATTTTATGACACTTACTATTCACTAACTCGTAAATTCTGTGGATCTATAACGTGCAATAATTTAGCATAAGATGATTCATAAATGTTTTGGTGTCACATTCTCAAACATTTAATGAAAGTCCTGACAGATTAGCTCAGATTAGTTGTTTCAAGCCGTTTCCTGACCCACAGGTGGATTGTGTGGTTTTCTGCCCCGTGGCGATAAAACTACACCGTGGGAATCATGAGCCATATCACATCTTACCGTTTTGTTTTTCTCATCATTCTGTTATGCTTATTACGTCAATGTCAACATTTTGATGAACGAATTCTAATTAGCTGGTAATACACACACACACACACACACACATTCATAAATGAAACTCTACAGGACACAGGCTGATAGGTCCTTTACATGCGATCTGCAAGCAATCACATCATTACAGCATGGCACAACCTGATTGGCCTCTGCTGATCCTGCAGCCAATGAGATTGCTTGCTCAACATTTAAATAGTCTGGTTGGTTGTTTGCTGTAAGCTAGTCCTGTAGAGTTCCTCTGAACCCCTCCACCTCCCCCAGCTCCACCTGTCTAGATCTGCTACAGGATTTATGTATGTCTATTCATGCAGGCGCAGCATTTCTTACGTTTACAGCAGCGAGTCTGTGTATCTATTAGCAGTAGAAAGTCCATATTGCTCTGTAGCATCAGTGTATTAGATCTAGTCCACCGAGACCAAATACATTAACATTGCCATATTCAATAACATGCTAAAACTATTCAGACAGTTGTCATATGGACTACTTTTATGTTTCTATCGGTCATATATATCGCATGAATCATATGGTCTTTTTATATTGTGCTATTTGCCCTTTTTGGATCTTGACAGCCCCTGTTTCCCATTGACTTTTATTATATAGAAAGAGCAGCATGGACATTCTTCAAAACATGTTCTTTTGTATTCCACAGAAGAAAGTCATTCAGGTTCAGAACGACGTGAGGATGAGAAGGCAATGGCAGAATTTGTATTTTTGGTGAAATATCCCTTTAAAATGATCCTGTGTCACTCATTGTAATGCTATATATGCTGGTTGAACGCTGTACTGTGTTTCTAACAGAGAAGATATCTTTCTTTAACTACTTTCAAGAGGGAAAAAATTGACCTACATTCTCGTAGGCTTTGAGTAGCATGAGGCTGGTCAGTGTGTATGTGTGCATGTGTGTGTGTGTGAATGACAGGCCGTCCCATTGGCTGTTCCTGCTTATTCTCTCCCGCTGCATGACAACATCACGCAGAGTGATGGAGAGAGAGAAACAAAGATGGTGAAGTGAATGAGTGTATTTGTTGAAGACAGGGAGGATGAATGTTTTCGTGTTTGCCTGCGAGAGACAGAAAGTGTGTGTTTGAGTGTCGTAGAGGGCTAACCACGTGTGCCAGTCTGTGTTGTTGCTACCCATCCATTCCCTCTCGACCAATCAGAGACAGCGAATCCAGGACGAGTAATGATGAGGCTTACGAGCGAGTGTGTGTGTGTGTGTCTTTGCCTCTCGGATGTGTGTGCTCAGCACATCAGATATTTTTTGAATGAAGGGTCCCAGAGGAAATTTTTTTTGCTCTTTTATATGTCAGGAGACTTAATAGAGTTCTCTATTGTGTTGCATACTGTAGAAACTTTGTCTCAGGATTTTTTCTTCTCTTTCTAAAGGGAAGCCATAGAAGAATCATTTCTGGTTCCTCAAAGAACCTTTCAGTGAACCGTTCTTAAAAGAACCCTTTTCTCACACTGTGATTTTAAAAATCTAAAGTACCTTCTTTTCACTATAAAGAGTCTTTTGTGGAATGGAAAGATTCCGTGGATGTTAAAGATTCTTCATGGAACTATACATGCCAGTAAAGAACTTTTACTTTCAAGACTGTAGGAGAAATAAAAACAAGATGATTGTTGATATAGAGCTATAAAATGAATGGAGCTCAGATCAGGTCTTGCAGAAACTGTGATGAGAAATGTTTGAGTTTATATTGAGATCTCCATAACTTTAGATATAAGCGAGATTAGTGGAATCTTTTGCTTAAGAAATACATGTGAGAAGTGGGAGACTTAAGCTGAAGTCTGTTTTTAGTCTCCATTTAATCTGATTTATGAGGAACAATAGATGTTATTTTTAAAATACACAACTATTTAATAATAACAATGTATATAGATGTATTTTTGTTATATATATATATAACAGAACCCGATTCAAACTTTGATTCGCTTGCAGTGAGTGGTCTTTTTCAAATCTGCTGTTTGCACACTTTAGTATGTTATAAAAAAATATGAGCACATATTGGGTTTCTCACATAAATTCTGTCACATGCAGTGAAGTGCAGTTGACCTGAAATGAATGACCTCACATTAGAGACTCCAGCGGAGGGTTTCCCTTTATGAGTTTTTAAAGGGCTTCTTTGAGCTCATGCATTGTCAGACATTAAAGATACTGACGGCAAACACTATAGTACAGGACACTGCTCGCAAATAATGGGGAAAAGTGCATGTTTCAATCCCTGGAGCGGTTATTTTAAAGGTTACTTAAACCTCAAACTGAACGCAGGCCTTAAAGTCTTTTTTTTAGTCCATACCACGTTGATGGTTAAATAATTTAAGTGGACATATTGACTCTGCTAGCAAACATTTCGAATATATTATTTCGCATAGTTTGGGGGCGGTAGGATTTTTTAAAAAGAAACCTCTTATAAAGACTGCATTTATTTGATCAAAAATACAGTAAAAACAATAAAATACTATTTTAATTTAAATTTTTTAATTTAACTATTTTTAACTATTTAAAAAAAAAACAGTTTTTTATGTGAATACATTTTGTAATATCATTTTTTTTTGTGATCAGTGCTGAATTTTCAGCATCATTACTCCAGTCTTCAGTGTCACATGATCCTTCAGAAATCATTCTGATATGATTGATGACTGCTGATTTATTGAACATTTATTATTATTATCAATTTGCAAAGCTGTGCTGCTTCATATTTTGGTGGAAACTGTGATATTTCTTTTCTTTGATTAATAGAAATAAAAATAAAAAACAGATTTTATTTGAAATAGCTATATTATCATATAAGACTTTCAATATTGATTAATTTAATGCATCCTTACTGAATCAAAGTATTAATTTCTTTAACAAATAAACTTCCTGACCCCAAACGTTTGAACGGTAATGTATACACACATTTACAGTGTTCATTGACTAAATATATGTCTCTTTTTCTCTTTCATGTTGTCGCTCCATCGATTCTGTTTCTTCATCTTCTCCAGGTAAGTAACAATTCTAATGCTTCAAATCCTGTTTATTGTGTCTAAAGCGAATAAGTTGATTTTGCTAAAAAAAACATGTTTACATGTTTTTGTTGTTGAATCTGAGAACGTATATGGAGGAAAAATTAATACTTTGTACTTTTGTACCATGATTAATTTCTGCAAACAAAACCAGCCCCAAAATAATCACTATGGGGAATATATTGTATCTATAGATTATTTAAATGCACAGATCCAGATACAATATATGACCCTTACAGATGTGGCCTGAAATCAGACACACACTCCCATGCAGAAGATTTACACACTCCCATGTACTGTAAGTTGGCAGGAGTGTGCGGGTCTTCTCATATGTGGCAGTTTCCATGGAGACAACGGGTTAAAAATAACGGCAGAGACGGCTTTCCCGTGCCATTTGCTGGCGCCGCAACCACTGAATGTTATGATGCGCTCGGAGGACGTAACACACACACACACACACACACACGCACGCTGTGACGTAGTGTGGGGTGATGAACGCAGGAAGGTCCAGGGAGTTTATTTTTAAACCCAGCTGTCTGCGAAAAAGTCTGACCACATCCTCTGATTTAGGACTGTGGAGAAACACTCAAAATGTGTAGAAAAGCAGCAGAAACCGATATCATAACTTGAAAGATTTTCAAAAGAGAGAGAAATGAGTGAGCTGACAACTGTAGCTACTCACAATTATACACAATTGTCACAATTGCCACCTAAATGTGATCCAGTCCACTTTTCATGATCTGATCAACACAGGCATGGGCATGGACAAAATATGTTTATAATAATATAATATATGTTAAATAATGTTCATATAGAAATTATAGAAATTAGCAGTCACACTTTTAGGGTCCAATTATCACTATTAACTAACTATTAACTATGAATTTTGCCTTAATAAACTCCTAATTACTGCCTATTAATAGTTAGTAAGGTAGATGTTAAGTTTAGGTATTGGGTATAGATTAAGGGATGTAGAATATGATCATGCAGAATAAGCCATTAATATGTGCTTTATAAATACTAATAAACAATATCCTAGTAAATATGCATGCTAATAATTCTTTTTAAATAAGACTTTTTTTCTCACAATTGCCAGTTTACATCTACATGTGAGTTTTAAAGTCAGAATTGCGTGATATAAAGTTGCAATTGCGAGTAATAAAGTCAGAATTGTGAGATACAAATTCCCAATTACGAGAAATGTTTTTTTCTCAGAATTACGTTTATATTTCTTTTATATCTTTGACTTTATAACACGCAATTGGGAGATATAAAGTCACAATTCCGTGATATAAAGTCGCAATTGCGTGTTATAAAGTCAGAATTGCGAGAAAAAAACTAAGAATTGCAAGTTTATTTCTTGGAATTCTGACTTTATAACATGCAATTGCGACTTTATATTACGCAATTCTGACTTTTTGGGCCGTATCATACACCCGGCGTAATGCAACGCCAAGTGCGACGCAAGTGTTTTTTGCTAGTTTCAGCCCTACGCAGTTTCCTGTGCCACATTGTTTAAATAGCAAATGCATTTGCACCCATTTGTTCACCCATGGGCTGCTGGTCTGAAAACGAGGTGTGTTCGGTCACATTGTTGGCGCGTTGCTATTTTGAGGAACTGAAATAGACTGCGCCATTGACCAACCGAAACCTGGTCTAAAGTCAAAGGTGCAGTATTTGTTTTGTTATTTAAAGAGCACGTTAGTAATGTGCGTCTATAGGCGGGTCCACAGTGTGTGTACACTCTGCTTATTACACACACAGGGACGCACAGTAGCACACAAACATGCCAAATAAAAATAAAAGGATTACACTGTAAAATATTATTATTGTGTACATAAAGATATGGTGGAATCCGGCTTGTCCCGTAGATGGTCTGATTGCTCGCTTTAACCTCGCGCACGAGCAGATCCTTTTGCTCTCTAGAGAAACCTTTAGTTTTTCCGCTTACAGATTCCGCCATGTAAATAGCGAATCCGCCATGGTGTGAGCACAACTGGGAATGGGAGAGGAGACTCTGATTTTTTGGGGGGTTTTTTTGCACGTTACGCCCAAAATACAACCATTATGTTACAACCCTTTTAGATCATGCACCGGGTGCGCCGACCCTTTTTCCCGTCGTTAAACTAGCAAAAGTGTATTCGGACTCGCCCCGAGTGCACTTGCGTTGTGCGCTTTAGACCATGCGCTTAGATCATTAAAATATGGCCCTATATCTCCCAATTCTGAGAAATAAAGTTAAAAAGTCGTAATCTTTTAAAATATTTTATTCTGTGGCGGAAACAAGCTTCCATATCAGGCGGCATTTTTCCATGTTGGGCTCATTTCTCTGACTGACTGACAGAGTTATGATGGCTTTCCCAAGTGTCGTTCCTCTTCTGCTGTAGGCAGTCCGTGAGCTTTGGGGATTCTGACATTTCCTCAGAAGTAGACGGGAATGGCTGCAGCTTGTGTGATGAATATGATGAAACGGAGTGATGTTAAGGCCCTCTGGAGTGCGCTAAATAAGTCTCTTCTCCCTCACTTTCTTATCTCGCTCTCACCATCCCTCAAACTTTTTACCTGGCCGAGCCTCATGTTTGTGGGCGTGCAAAGAGCTGCTGAGTGACAACTGTGGGAATGGTTGAAACTAGATGCTCCTCTCTGTGTGTGTGTGTGTGTGTGTTTACTCAGGGCTCAATATGAGATGGTTGCGTAACAGGTTCCTTCATCTGAGCTGATTTTGGCTGTCGCTCTGCAGTCTGGAGAACCTGAATCAAAGGGAGGCTTTAATATCACGTGTATCTCACACGGCACGCGCCGGCCCATTCATTGCACTCGCACGTAAATCTGTTCCTCTGTATTCTCCAGCCAATCAACTCAGGCCTTAAAAGCATTTTTCTTGTGTTGAAGTTATGTCTGGATGTAAACGCTGCGGTGTGATTTGTGCTGAATGATTTGTGGGTTGCAGAACGAAGGGAAGTGGGATCGAGCGCTCGCTTTGGTCATGTTAGTTTTGGAGGGAGAATCACAGGCCGTGTTTTCCAGATGACCCGCGATGCTCGTGGAAAACACAAGATGATGCCATTTGAGGGACATGATGATTTTGTGACCTCAGTGAGAGTATTTATGTATTTTTGGAATTAGGCAACTGGTGAAAATTTTGTTTGTAAAGTGAAACGGGATCATATAAGATGTGTCTCCTTTCCCGAACCTCAGTATTTATTGATTAGATCAATTCATTTTGATGCTGATTTCTTAATTGGTCCGTTGTTTTAGCCTGGCATGAGACGACATTGCCTGTGATGTGGACAGAGACCTCAGGCCGGATCAACATGAAGACGTGATGCTGAGGCATAACAAATCTCCCATTGACCTTGATTTTGCAGTTGCACAACTCTTTTGCGCGTGGTTTAAAGCGCATGTGCACTCAGGGCGTGTCTGAATCCACTTTTGCTAATTTAACGACGGGAAAAATGGTCGGTGCGCTCGGCGCATGCTTTTAAAGGGTTGTCCCTATTCTCAATACTTTTGAGATAGTGGGTGATTTCTAACAAACACTCACAGCGTTCAGCGCAGTCTTGCTTCTACTGTCTATCTATTTATCTATCTATCTATCTGTCTATCCATATATCTATCTATCTATCTATGATTTTTTTTCAACAGTGTTTACAACAGGTAAGCTTTGTTTTACCTGTTGAGTGGCTGATAGCTTTTATAAAACGGCAGTGACTGCAATATGATAAAAGACATTTACATTTTAAACAAAATTACATTTATTAATATGTTCAGATTAAATGCAAAGTAAAATGTCTTATTAGCATAACTAATGTTTACAGTTGCTACAGTTGAATGTGCAGTGCAGGTTTGAACGCAGCTCATCCAATCAGAACTTAGCATTCCTCTGTCATGCAGGGTTTCGTCATTTCATTAAACTCTAAATTCATCCGACATGAAGTACTTCTTTCCGATAAATTATCACAGATGACATCAGAGAACAGTACTTGGGCTTGTTTGGCACTCGAGCCGTGTGATGAAAGATTTATTGTATTATTCTCTTCCTTGTTTTAGTTGGCAGGTCCTTCATGCAGGCGAACCGAAATCGTTCTCTTTCCTCCTCCCTGTTTCACCAGGATAAGCATGTTTGATTTGCTCTGAGACAAGTGACTTTTTTTCTTCTGTGGATGGCGTGATGGAGAGATGGTCTCAGGTTGGGCTTGTTTAGTCGAGCAGAAACTTTCCCAGCCCGAGATGGTGAAGTCTCAAATGAAACGTTGTTGTTGAGATCTATCGGATTCTCTTCGTAACAGCGGGGTCTTTGTTCCCCGTGATTTTTCAAGGAAGAGAAACTCCCACCTGCTAGAGATGGGGACTCCCCAAATTTACAATAGCCTCTCAAATTTAACTATCCAAAAAAGTAATATACTGCTCCTCCGGTCCAGCGTCACAGAGGTGAAGTGGTGGTTCTGGGAGTTCTCAAAATCCAACAGGCATAAATAACACAACATTCAAAAGAAAACATCAAAAAAGTAACAGTTCTACCATATTTTTTGGACATGCACCATGGTAATGTCAAGTATTCTTATTGTTTACTAAAACCAAATAATATTAAAAATTGTTTTCAGTAATTGAAATAAAGCTGAAATAATATAAAATATAAATATTATGTGAAAATGTTAACTTTAAAAAAAAATCAATGTTGACTTTGCAACTAACCGAGATTAATATGTGTAGATTGAAGTACTAAAATGACAAAAAACAAAACTGAAATAACGAATAAAAATATTATAATAAAATAAAATAATTTAAAAGCGACAACAAAAACTAATAAAAATGACAAAACAAAATGACAAAAAAACTTAAACTAAAATTTTCATGAAAACCAAAATTATAAAAATAAAAGCTAATTCAAAATATGAATAAATAATATAATAGTATATAAACAATACTAAAATAACATTGGTAATACCAATGGTATTCTTGAAAGTATGTTGGAATACCATAATAATTTCAGTATAATTCATGTCCAATGGTATTTATTAATTTGGTAATCCAATGTACTTCCAATTATACCATTGTACTTTTTGGTGCCTTTTTAAAAGTGGCACATATCTAAAAAATATTGCATAGTACCGTGTCCAAAAAACATGGTATCAGCATGACACACAAAACTTCCACTGCAAAAAGTACTTTTTTAATTAATAATTAATAATACAATGGTACATGTCAAAAAAAATATAATACCATAGTACTTTTTAATAGTTGGTATGAGACATGTCTCTTTAAAAAACAGTATTATCTTAGTATCTTAACCAAAAAACAAACACACATGATTTTACCAAGTGAAACATGAGCAATCATCTATATCTCTCTCATGATCAAGTTTTATTGGCATGATAAAAAAAGGTTTACATCGCACAACATCTCTCATTGTGTGTGTGTTGTGGACTTCAAAGGCAGTGGAGAGCAGTGGATCCAGGCCAGAACTGTCTGGGAGATCCATTACAAGTGCATGAAAGCAGGTTTAAGTTGTGTGCGTGTGTGTGTGTGTGTGTGTGTGTGTGTGTGTGTGTGTGTGTGTGTGTGTGTGTGTGTGTGTGTGTGTGTGTGTGTGTGTGTGTGTGTGTGTGTGTGTGTGTGTGTGTGTGTGTGTGTGTGTGTGTGTGTGTGTGTGTGTGTGTGTGTGTGTGTGTGTGTGTGTGTGTGTGTGTGTGGCCAACGATGTCAGCTGCATCACTGAGGTTTGAGGTATCATTAATGTCTGTAGCACACTAAATTTTAATATTTAGTATTCTTGGTTAGCCAGCATTCATAATTATGCAATTCACTAAGCAATTTGGTAACACTTTACAATAAGGTTAATTAGTTAATGTATTAACTAACATGAACTAACCATGAGCAATACATCTGTTACTGTATTAGTTAATCTTTGTTAACATTAGTTAATAAAAATTCAGCTGTTCATTGTTTGTTCATGTTAGTTTACAGTGCATTAACTAATGTTAACAAGATTTTAATAAAGTATTACTAAATGTTGAAATTATCATTAACAAAGATTAATAAATGCTCTGTAAGTGCAGTTCATTATTAGTTCATGCTAACTAATGTAGTTAACTAATGTTAACTAAAGTGTTACCAGCAATTTAAATGAGTCGACCGACTTCTGTATAATCAGTTTGTTTAACTATTGTATAATCGATCATTGTTTTGTTGACTTTTTGATGAAGTTTATGATTCATTGATGATTTTCCACCTTTAGAACAGAATGTTTGTGTTGTTTCAAGCCAATGCTAATGCTTTATTCAATAACGAGGGTTGGTTTGTTTTTTGTGGCCATTGTGTTAGTATAACTGCGCTGAGATTGTAAGGCCAAATGAGTTTTTTTCTCATGGACTGTTCAACATTTCATGGGTCATAAAAATCATTTTTAAAATCAGCTTTTATTTTTTGTGGAGAACACACACTTAGAAGAGTTTCACTCAGAACTAAAACCCCCTTGATCCTGCCAAACATGCAGTGCTCACAAAACACAGCAGTTCCAGGATTGGCAGGCGATCTGTATGAATGGATGTGAAGCAGTGACGGAGGTCTGCTCTCAATAACGTCTCCTTTCCACAACAACACCACCAGACCTCGAGCCAAATGGATCTCCATCAGCATCTGTAAATTTTGCTACTTTACGACTCAAAGGCCTGTGAATATCCAGATACGTGCAGATTTTCTGTTCAGTTTCAGATTGCGCAACCTGAGTTGTAAGCAAATGCAGTTAGCTAGTAATTAGAGACTTAAAACCAAAACACAAAAAATGTTGAGATACAATTGTGATGTATACAAAGTTCTGTCATGAAACTCTAGATGGCGGCTGCTGATAGGTCCTTAACTCAATCTGCTTGCATTCACATCCTTCTCTATAGGGCACGGCTGATTGGTTCCTGCTGTATCAGTAGCCAATGAGCTGCTCAACCTTCAAATACTTGGTCAGCATTTGCTGTAGCAGTTGCAGTGTGCTTTCAGAAACCCTCCACCTTCCCCAGCTCCACCTGTATAGATCTGCTATGGGTGATTCATGTATGCTGTATTGTACAGCAGCAGCATGTCTTTCTTGCTCTCAGCAGCGTGGCGTATGTATTAGCAGTAGCAAGTCCCGTACTTGCATATATAGCAGCACCAATAACAACAGCAACAGTGTAGCAGATCTATTCCGCCAAGACCAAACATACAACATTGTCACAGTCATTACCATGCCAAATACTCAGAGTTGCCATGACAGAAGTAAAATAAAGATATAGTAAAGTGATGTCAATCATGGCAATAGATTAAACAGCATTTTATTGCTAAGAATGAAATGTATAGGCTTCGTCTGGGCTGATATTTGCTATAATGGGCAGGTTCATATATAGTCAAGTGGTGCTGGGGAAGGTGAAGGGCTAAAAAAAGTCCCATGGCAGGCTGTACTGATTTGAGCCTGTTCGGGATGGAAATAAATTGGTTATGTAAATAGAACAAACAGATCAATTGGCCAAAGCAGACGTTTGTAAATACATTTATTTAGGTCATTTTCGGTTCGAACTGTCTGTTGGCTTCACTATAACAGTAAGCCAAGCGTCAGCTGTCTTAAAATGCTTTTTCTTTAGGACATACAGTACTTGCAAAATTTAAATATATAATCAAGTATTTTAAATAAAACAGTGATGGTACTTGTCAAGATTTGTTGATGCACTTACATTCTGATTGACTTTTTAAGCTTACTAACAGTGTTATTTTAGTATTATGTATATACTATAATATTTTAAATTGGCTCTTATTTTATATTATTATAAAATAATTATACAATAATATTTTCAGGTTTCATTTTGATTTTAGTTGATCAATGTTGTTAGGTTAAGTCAACTTTATTATCCCCAAGGGACAATTTGTTTCACAGCCAGCAGTAAACCATACAATCAGCAAGAACACACACACACACACACACACACACAAACACACACACACACACACACACACACACACACAAACACACACACAAACACACACACACACACACACACACACACACACACACACACACACACACACACACACAAACACACACACACACACAAAGACTTCCATAAATAACTTACCTACAATAATTTAAAAAACCAATGGCAGCTGGTACAAAATAATAATAATAATAATAGACGGAAGCAACTTAAAAATATTCTGCAAAGGATGGCTGGAATCTCTCATAACTAACTCGGCCTTCCTCAGAGTCCTGACTTTATACAAATTATTCAAATCATTCAAAGTGCTGCCAACAATCTCATCACACTTTCGCTATACCCTGTAATATATTTCTGTTTTTAAGATTAAGTGACCAGCACAAAAATGAAAAAGTAATGACAGATTCAATAAAACAAGAATAAAACATTTTCATAAAAGTACTGTCCACATTAAAACCACATTGTTATGTGCCTAATGAGTCTCATTTTTGTTTTTCAATATATTTTTAATATATCAGAACCCTCCAAACTCCCAAATAATTTGTGCTCTAACTTTTAATTGAGCTTTTATGGTTCTCTTACGAGAGTATCTCTCGTACTGCGTAATATCTTACGCTATGGGGAAAACCTCTTTTCCACGAGATATTGAAGCCAAAAATTATCCTTAATTTTGAATTAATGCAAAACGCTGTGCAGCAGCATGCAGACATAGGCAAGACGGCTTGCGTGCCTATTGGCTGCCCTGCGGCAACAGCAGCAGCCTATCGAGAGTGGCCCTGCGTGACACATACCCAATGGGGGCACTTCGCGCCCATTTCGTCACGTCCCGCCAGAAAGGGCGTGGTCCCGCCCTTGTAAATACGGCTCGATTAGGCTGGTATACTGATTTTCATCTCTTCAGCGAAGCATCACGCATCGCTGGATCCGGAGTGAGAAGCCGCGCCGTCTGAGATAAGCACACAGCGGGACGAGCCTTTGAGTCTGAAGTCGCTGGCATCGCCGCCTTTAGCCGCCGTACCTGCTACGCTTTCCGGCGTCATATCCTTTTATTGCAAGTATGTGTGTGTGTTCGCCGCTGCGACACACATTTTTTCACTGTCTCTCTCTCTCCTAAAAGAGCTGCGTCTTTTTCAAGATGCATAGATCCTGCGGCTCGTGCCGAGCCACACTCAGTGAAGAGGATCGCCATTCTGCGTTTCCTGCCTGGGTGAGGATCACGCGGCTCTCGCTCTCGTCGACGGCGGATGCCCTCACTGTGAGCTATTGCCTATGGTGACTCTGAGGACTCGCCTGGCATCATTCTCAGAGCCTGCACTTCAACCCGCTGTAGCGCCGCGCCGTAAAAAGCGCCGTGCCCAGCGCGGCCTCGAGCCTTCTCCTGCCCGCCAAAGCTCGCCGGTTCGCCCGCCAGCTTCGCCGGCATCGCTCGAGTCCCTCACCGACGGACAGCGGCCGCCGTCTGCCGCCGCTTCCGCCATTGAGGTCGACGAAACAGCCCCGAGCCTTCTCCAGCCCGTGATAGCTCGCCGGTTCGCCCGCCAGCTTCACCAGCTTCACTCGAGTCGCTCGCTGACGGACAACGGCCGCCGCGCGCCGCCGCTTCCGCCATTATGACGACGAGATAGCTGCATCTGTAGAGAAGGCCAGCTTCAAAACCGCGGCTAGCTTTCTTTACGTTATAAGAAAGCTACCCCACCCCCGCCCCCCGTGGGCATGCGTCACCGGCGAAATGAGGAAAGAGTGTGTTTTTAGTCCCGCCGAGGTCGGACCAATCTCCATTTCTCAAACATTTCTCAGCTCCTCTTAGTTTGAGCGGCTGAAAATGTCAATATTGCAGCAATGAGCCTGTTGTATAACACGCACGCCTGCAAACAAACGCCAACACACACAAACTGTGATGACGCTCTCTTATCTGCTCGAGCTGTTTTAAGCTTTTGTCATTTCCCCCTGTGGCTCAGTGGCGAAACCCAAAGCCCTTCGCACGGGAGACCCGTGTTCGATCCCAGGTCTCGCAGCAGATAAAAATTTAGTCTCGCTGCGGCCAGACTTGCACCGAAACTTTTCGCTCGTTCAGTTCCAAGAAAATGTGACTGTTCCAGTGTATTTTGCAGTAAACAAGCCGGTACCATGGCCCGCTTGCCTGCACAAAAATGCCGTTTCCACGGCGACCCAGAAAAATCATATAAGCAGTGTATTTTCTGGTATTCCGGCCAAAGCCGATGGTGTTATGAGTGTAATAAAAATGCCCACAGCCCAGTGTTCATTTCTACACACAAACACAGCCCGCCACAGTGCAGGGCACGCACAAATGAGATTGACTCATGTCATTGTGCATTAAATGTAGTGAATGTGCCCACAACCCAGTGCCCACAAACACTACACACTGCATGTGCCACGTTTTCTGTAAAACGAAACCAACACACATACAGTCAGCTAAAACCCACGGTGTTTAAGTCTCGCCGCGGCCAGACTCCACCGAAACTTCTCGCTCGTTCAGTTCCAAACGATGTGACTGTTCCAGTGTATTTCGCAGTAAACAAGCCGGCACCACAGCCCGCTTGCCTGCACACAAATGCCATTTTTACGGCGACCCAGATAAATCCCAAAAGAGTGTATTTTCTGGTGTTCCGGCCACGGCCGATGGTGTCATGAGTGTTGTAAGAATGCCCACGTCTCAGTGCCCATTCCCACACGCAGACACAGCCCACCACAATACAGGGCTAGAACGAATAAAATCGACTCATGTCCATTGTGCAATGAATGTAGTGTACGTGCCCACGACACAGTGCCCACAAACACTACACGAAGCATGTCCCACGGTTTCTGTAAAAACGAAACCAACACATTTTCAGTCGGCGCGAGCCGACAGTGTTCTCAGTGCAGTGAGTGTGCCCGCTATCCCGCGCCCACATTCCCTCACAGACATGCCGAAGCCCACGGGGTTCGTCCCGCTCGCCTTCTCTCCACAATCTGTCAGAGAGAAGCCGAGCGCGGTCGGGCTGCCCGCTGTGATCAGCGCACCCCCCGCCTCGCGCATTGCAAACACAGTGTTTGTTTCTCAGCACACCGGAGCTCTCCGGCCGCCGCTATGCCGCGGCCAGAGCCCAGATTTCATTCTACCTCTAGCTATTCACGCACATGCGTGGGCAAAGCTTCCCGGGGTATCAGAATGGGTGCTGAACACTATAAAAAGAGGCTATTCGCTGCAGTTCGCTCGACGCCCCCGCCGTTGTGCGGCGCGAGTCGAAACGACGGTAAAAAACGAAGTATCTCATCTACTTCGAGCCGAGATAGCGAAACTACTGAGCAAAGGGGCGATAGAACCTTTATCTCAGGCTCAGAGCGAAGGGGGTTTATACAGCAGGTATTTTCTGGTACCCAAAAAAGACGGGGGTCTCAGACCCATTCTAGATCTGCGACAGCTGAACAGAGCGCTCGCGAAGCGCCACTTCAGAATGATTACAACCAGGAAAATCCTCGCGCAAGTTCGCCGGGAAGACTGGTTTATGTCAATAGATCTGAAAGACGCCTATTTTCAAATACAAATAGCGTCACGTCACAGGCAATTCTTGAGATTCGCCTTCGAGGGCCAGGCATACCAATACAAAGTCCTGCCGTTCGGCCTGTCCCTGGCACCCCGTACATTTACGAAGTGCATGGACGCGGCTCTCGCACCCCTGAGACTCCAGGGCATGCGAATTTTGAACTACTTGGACGATTGGCTGATTCTAGCTCGATCACGATCAGAGCTCATAGAACACAGGGCCACATTACTCGAGCATCTCGAGAATCTGGGTCTCACAGTCAATTGGGCGAAGAGCTCGCTGTTTCCCAGCCAGAAAATTTCTTTTCTGGGAACAGTGCTGGACTCGCTATCCATGACAGCGCGTCTGACGCCAGAGCGCGAACGGGACATTCAGAGCGCCGCGAAATCCTTCCGCCGCGGCTCGGTTGTCCAGCTCAAAAGGTTTCAGAAAATGCTGGGCCTCATGGCCTCAGCAGCTTCAGTGCTCCAGCTGGGTCTGCTTCGCATGCGCCCACTGCAGCTGTGGCTGAAAGCGCGAGTTCCTCCCAGGGCATGGACCGCTGGTCGGTTTCGCCTCCGGGTCGATCTGAAATGCGTTTCAGCTCTGGAACCTTGGAAGATAACCGACTGGTATCAGTCAGGTGTGAGTCTGGGGACTCCCTCGAGTGTGAAGGTGGTGTCCACGGACGCCTCCACCTCGGGATGGGGAGCGCTGCTCGAGGGCAGACCGTTCTTTGGCCAGTGGTCAGAACAGGAAAAGCTCCTACACATAAACTGTCTGGAAATGATGGCAGTCGACAACGCGCTACGGCGCTTCTGTCCCCAGATAATGGGCCACCACGTCTTGGTCCGGTCGGACAACATGTCAGTGGTGGCATACATAAATCGCCAGGGCGGCACCAAGTCCCGAAACCTTTACAGGCTAACGGAACGCCTCCTGGTCTGGGCTCAGCACAACCTGCTTTCACTGAGAGCGGCGCACGTGCCTGGTCACCTGAATCTGGGACCAGACAGACTGTCCAGAAACAATGTCCCAGCAGGGGAATGGTCGCTGCACCCGCAGACGATCCAACTGCTGTGGGAGACATTCGGCAGAGCGCAAATGGACCTGTTCGCGTCCCACGAGAACGCTCACTGTCCGAAATACTTCTCCAAGAGCAAGGACGCGCTGGCCCACGTCTGGCCCCGCTGTCCCCTCTATGCTTTTCCCCCCGTCTCGCTCCTGCCTCAAGTGCTGGAACGAATCAGGGAAAATGGATGCCCAGTGCTGCTTGTGGCTCCGCTCTGGACAAACCAGACTTGGTTCCCAGTCCTGATGCGGCTGACCAGCACTGCCCCGTGGCCAGTACCGTTGAGGAAAGACCTCCTCTCTCAGGCCGAGGGCTCGATTTGGCATCCTCGCCCGGAACTATGGTCCCTACATGCATGGGCCATCAACGGGTACCCGCTAGCCTCCCGGAGGGAGTGCTAAACACGATCACGCAGGCAAGGGCCCTGTCTACTAGACGGCTCTATTCCTCAAAATGGTCTGTGTTCTCTGCTTGGTGTCAAGCTCAGCGCTTTTCACCTGTAGACTGCGGGGTCACGGAAGTACTCTCCTTCCTTCAAGAGCTGCTGGATAAGGGCAGGTCCCCATCCACGCTCAAAGTGTACGTGGCGGCCATAGCAGCGTTTATAAAACCTGTGTCTGGCCAGTCACTGGGGAAGAACGACCTAGTCGTGCGATTCCTCAAGGGAGCTCGGAGGCTGAACCCTCCCAGACCTCCTTCAGTCCCGGTGTGGGACCTTTCTACGGTTTTGGAAGCCATGAAAGGTGCCCCGTTCGAGCCACTCCATTTGTCAGACATGAAGCATCTGTCTTTCAAAACGGTGTTCCTTTTGGCTCTCGCTTCAGTGAAGCGCATAGGGGACTTACAAGCGCTTTCGGTAAGCGCGTCATGTATGGAGTTTGGGCCTAATGACTCTAAGGTCATACTCAAACCAAGGCACGGGTACGTGCCCAAATCCCTCAACACACCGTTCAGGGCCCAGGTCATTTCCCTGTGCGCTCTCTCGGTTCATGATGAGGAGAAAAATGCTAGTCTCCTTTGCCCTGTCAGGGCACTGAGAGCTTATGTGTCCCGCTCGTCTGTCTTCAGACAGACCGAGCAGCTCTTTGTTTTGTTTGGCGGACGCTCCAAGGGCCTGGCCGCATCAAAACAGAGCCTATCCAGATGGGTAGTCGACGCCATAGCACTGGCTTACACTTCTAAGGGCCTGCAGTGTCCTTTGGGTGTCAGAGCGCACTCCACAAGAGGCGTGGCCTCGTCGTGGGCGTGGTATAGTGGGGTTACCTTGCAAGATATCTGTACGGCCGCGGGCTGGGCCTCGCCGTCTACATTTATAAGGTTTTATAACCTAGAGGTTCCCGCCTTACAAGCCAAGCTTCTGTCGGTTTAGAATTCAGTGCTATCTGCCCCGCAGTGCGGCCCAGATGCTGAGTTTGCCTGTGCATCGCTCACTGAGCGATAGAAACTGCCCCTTGGGTGTTGAATAACCCGTACTATTACCCAGTTCAGGCTGAACACGTTCACCCTGTCTGCGTGAAACACTGTTAACATAACTAGCTCCTGTAGGATGCTATTTTATGGGGAATGATGCTTGCAGCCTCTCTTCTCCGACTCTCTGTGAGTCTATGGTGATTATGCACTATATGAGCCCCGGGCTACTGCCCTTGGGACTTTGGTGTCGGATCCCAGTACGCACGGCGTTTTGCATTGTGTTCCCCATAGCGTAAGATATTACGCAGTACGAGAGATACTCTCGTAAGAGAACGTACTCGGTTACTAACGTAACCTCGGTTCTCTCTAGAGAGGGAACGAGTACTGCGTATCTTGCCGTGCATACACAGCTCTGGTTCGCTTCGGCGATGAAAACCAGTATACCAGCCTAATCGAGCCGTATTTACAAGGGCGGGACCACGCCCTTTCTGGCGGGACGTGACGAAATGGGCGCGAAGTGCCCCCATTGGGTATGTGTCACGCAGGGCCACTCTCGATAGGCTGCTGCTGTTGCCGCAGGGCAGCCAATAGGCACGCAAGCCGTCTTGCCTATGTCTGCATGCTGCTGCACAGCGTTTTGCATTAATTCAAAATTAAGGATAATTTTTGGCTTCAATATCTCGTGGAAAAGAGGTTTTCCCCATAGCGTAAGATATTACGCAGTACTCGTTCCCTCTCTAGAGAGAACCGAGGTTACGTTAGTAACCGAGTACGTTCTTTGAAACATTCCTTTATATAATATACAGAACGCTTGCTTTTTCCTTCTTTGAATTGCTCCTATTTTGGGTGGTTACACCCCCCCCCCCCCCCCACCTTGACCCCCAGTATTTCGACCCTTGTTTGGCTGAATGAGGTATCCAGGTGGTGATGAGCTTAATGGTGATTGGATGAAACTCGACCTTTGCTTAGTTGAATTCAAAAGAGTCTCCAGCGTTGAGCCTAATTACAGGAAAATCAGCATGGCCAGTAGTTGACCTTTCCCCTTGAGTCAGATCAGAGACCTCTGGGTCTGTTAGGAGTGCTGTAATGAGGTGGCTAAGGGTCAAAGGTCGAGTCTGTGAAAGTAGGTGGTGATGTCTGTGACCCCGGGCGGTACAGATAAATGGCCAGTGGGAGGTCCAATGTGTGCATCCGTGTGTTTTGACCCAGAGCGCACAAGAATGACTGCGGGAATCAGACAGAGAGTGACGCAATGCGAAATAAAAGCATTTCTTAAAGGTACAGTGAGTATAGCACAGTGTTAAGTGAAAACTGAATGTAATAATCAGGGTTCCCAAACTATTTGACCTATAAATTGAGGAAAGAACACAAACTCCATCAGATGACAGAATGGGGGAAAACCTTGGGAGAAACCAGTCTCAGTCAGGGTTCAGTTCTCCTCAGGTAAAAATGTCTTCGATGGACATTTTAAACACAACTATTGTAAGTGTCCTCTCATTTTTTATACTTTATCTACA
Source organism: Gila orcuttii (assembly GCA_026230005.1). Classification (NCBI taxonomy): domain Eukaryota; kingdom Metazoa; phylum Chordata; class Actinopteri; order Cypriniformes; family Leuciscidae; genus Gila; species Gila orcuttii. Next base: position 8,403,242 of record JAPDVR010000021.1, on the reverse strand, counting down.
ATAACCATTACTAACTTATTTTCAGATACAGTTTGAGATATTGTTCTTTACCTGGCTGTGGAGAATCTGTGAAGTTTAGTATCTGGAACTAGGTATTATACACTTATACACCACTAGAGGGCATCACATCTCCTGTCCTGAACACAGAATATGGCTTTATGATGCCGTGGTTTATTTGATTCACTGCTAAATCAATGTGGTAAAGTAGTATTTTACATGGTTTGGGTCCCTCCTTCAATGCAGGTCTGTGGAATTTGAATAAGAATATGATTGTGCAAAAGAATATGATGCATCTGAGCATTTACACCTGTATGACACGGGTTACATGCCTAAGTTCAATTACTATCAGGTGTTTGGTTTCATCACTAACCGTAAGTACAGTATGAGCAATAGTTAGGGAAGTGCAGTCATGAAATATTCCAGAGTAAAGCACAGGGCAGAGTAATACATCACAGCTGGCTAAACAAAAGTTCAGTGTCTAAACTTCAGCGAACACTGCTGTACTCTTCCGTCAGCCTTTGAAGATGTTTTTCTCAGGGACTCTGGGGTTTGCGTTCACTTCTGAAATTAGACAGCTGCTCTGAGGGGCTCATCTTGACTCGCTTTCTGCTGATTTGTGACTTTGTAAAGGATATCTGGTGTTTTTTGCTTAGAAAATGAAAGCATCCAGCGGACCTGCTGTTTTCAGGGAGTTTTAAAGACATAGATGCACAGATCTTAGGTTTAGGAACATGTTCCCATTGGCTGCTGGATAAGAGCTTCTTGAAGAGTTTGGGTTTGTGCTCCTCTGGTCCGGATCTGAGCGTGAGCTGCTATGCTAGTCTGTTACAGTTACAGAGACCAGACCCCTGTCAAACAGACCATCAGACTGATTTTTGCCTGACAGATGAAAGAATGAGTGCAGAAAATGTCATGAAATAACATTGACCAGAATATCACAGAGACTTGAGGAAAGACAGTAAGAAACCACCTAGCAACCATCCCGAGCACCTTAGAAACCGCATAGCAACACCCTGATAACAGGGTTATTATAGTAAAACTAAATCCATAAAAATTAAATTTGTTGTTATTTTATTTCAGCTAGGAAACATTTGTCAAAACTTGATGTACTGAAAACCTAAAACTGAAGTAAAAAAATAATACAAACTTTAAATAGACATATATTAGGGTTGCACCGATATGAAAATATTGGCTAATACTGATAACTCTTTATATTTGAAAGCCGATAACCGATATATTGGCTGATAAATCCAAATCCAAATTTTTATACAAATTTTGAGAGCCTGATTACAAAAACAAGTCTCACCATTAATAAGTCCCAAGCCCACAATTATGATGTTCTCATTATAATTGTATGTAGCCTATAACAGACTTGTGCTAAACGTGTTGCACTTTACTGTATTTTCCTTTTTTTAAAGTGATTCCAATCATATTTCAAGCATTCCATCAAAACCATCATAGTGAACAGTGCGTATCTGAAGGAAATAATCCATTATTAATTGGCAAAATTTTCTTATCGGGTCGATAATAACGATAAAATAAAAAATGAATATATATTGGCTGATACCGATATTAGGGCTGGGACAATAAATCGATGCATCGCGAATCAAGAAATTATTCTGGATTGATTCTTAGATTTTTCGAATTCATATATATATATATATATATATATATATATAAATATATATACACACACACACACATGCATATTATGAAAACATTTAGCTTAGAATTTTCCTTTCCTGGTTTATTTTAAAGCTCATCAAATAGGAGCATTTTCACCTCTGTAAAAGCAATTATATGTAATTATAAGTCAAATTAAGTATTTAACTAAATAAATAAATATGAAAATTACTAAAGTATTAGTCTCATTTAATAGCCAAATTGCAGGAGGTATGCAATTACCTTGAGACGTCACAATGCATTGTCATAGTAAATGTGTTCAGTAACTTGAAAAACAGAAGTATTCTGGACTGAATAACTTCAGACTTGAATCTAGTTGTGTTGAAAAAAAATAAAAAATAAATTTACATTCATGGATTTGGCAGACGTCTTCAAGGCGACTTCAAGGAATCAACCATGACCTTGCCGTAGTGTTTGACATCTAAATTGGTGAATATTTTTGAAAGAGAACTGTAAATGCAGTATATCATTGTATAGAAATGTCTATACTTGAATAGAGAATATTATAATATATAAATTAATAGAAAATATTGTAATATATAAGGGAGAAAAATGTTATGCAGGAACAAAAAAGCAAACAGACTTCTTCATTATAGGCATTTTAAACATAGAGACACACTTTCTAAAATACCACATTTTTAATTGACTTTCATAGTGGTAAACGACACACATTTCAAACCAAGTTGATGCTGATGCGTTTTGACGGTTCTGACCGAAATGTCGAATGAAGTTAATTTCTGTCAGAGTTTAGTTTGCTGTGTTACAGGCTCCGGTTTAGAAAGGGAATGTCTTTTAAACCACATCACTTGATTCTTTAATGATTCGGTACTGGCGTCCCGCTAATGAAAACAAGAAGCTGTGGGTACATAGTTTAATCCAGTCAGCGTTATGCACAGTTTTGGTCTAATTCATTCTCACTGAGCACACACACACCATCCATGTGTGCTCTTGGCTGTAGCGGTCAGACGGTGTGTCACAAACTAAACCACTGCAGGTCGCCTGATCCAGTGTTAGTTTAAGAGAGCGGAGAAAACAACACATCCTGTGCTTCCTTATTGGCTGTTTCAGACACAGATGGGAAGTTTAGTCGACTACTTGAGCAATCATTTGAATGGAATCAGTATAACAAGGCTGTTTTAAATAAAATAAATGTATCAAGACCTATTTTGGAAAATGTATATATATATCAGCATATTAGAATGATTATTCTGAATGATTATGTGACACTGAAGACTGGAGTAATGATGCTGAAAATTCAGGTTTTCATTACAGGAATCACTACACACATTTTTTTTATACATTAATATTGGGAAAAATTTTATATAGGCTAAAATAACGATTTTTTATCAGAGGTCATGAGGTCGTGTGACAATAATAGTCTTAAATCTTACTGTCCTAATGCATAGTTTCACATATACTAAAAAATAGCATACTGTACATAAATCTATACTCGCATTGAAAATCTTGTTATCTTAAGAACCTTCTATCATATTTTCTTTTGGTTTATTTTTTTATTCTAAATAAATGTTGTAGTCTTAAAGGGATAGTTCACCCCAAAATGAAAATTCTGTCATCCTTTACTCACCCTCAAGTTGATATAAACCTATATGAATTTCATTCTTCTGCTGAACACAAAAGAAGATATTTTGAAGAATATTGGTAACCAAACAGTTTATGGACCCCAATGACTTCCATAGTTTTTTTTTTTTTTTTTTTTTACCAACATTCTTTAAAATATCTTATTTTGTGTTTAGCAGAAAAAAGAAACTCCATCAAGGTTTGGAACAACTTGAGGGTGAGTAAGTGATGACAGAATTTAAATTTTGGGGTGAACTATCCCTTTAAGGAAGTTATAACTGAAAGCCGTGGAATGATGATGATGTAGTTGTACCTGCGGGGCAGCAGCGGCTGTAGTGGTCATGGAAGCGGATGGCAGACGCAGGCTTAATAAAACCTACAATCACATTCCTGGATGATCTATGAGCTCCACCTACTGAGACCAGATCAAAGAGCTTCATCACAGAGGAAGGAGCCAAAGATCAGGAGAAAGAAAGACAGAGAGAATTAGAGGGAAAGCTTTTCTTCCTGTGCTGAGATCATAGTGGAGATATTCAGTAATAATAATAAAAAATACAGCTATAACCTGCAAGTGCACAAATACTTAACCAGCAAATCGCAAGTGTGCAGTAACAAACCTCAAGGAGGCGATAGAGTTACCTTCAAATGTCCAGGTAGCTAAATATAAACATGCTGACTTTTGGACAAAGTGTCAAGAGTGTTGAAAAGTTAATCACACTTTGGTAACAGTGATGAATTAGCTCTCATAACAGATCCACTGACCCAACAACCTTATGTCTCGCTGATGTGCGTGTGTGTGTGTGTGTGTGTGTGTGTGTGTGTGTGTGTGCGCTCTTGGCTTTGTTTTTAGACTAAGGGTAACCCAGCCAAATTATAGCTGACTTATTAGACGTGTTATTTTTGGACGGTTACCTGCTGTCTGAGACTAAAGCTCCTCCCTTCCCTCCTCACTCATTCAGTCTTCAGTGTGTCCATGCGTGCAGTGCAGATGAATCATTTATGACCATACTGGAAAGGAAAACCAAATATAATACCCAGCTATAGCACAGATTTATTGTAAAAACTTTTTTTTTTAAGTTGGGAAAAAGTTGTGATAAAAGATTTTCATCCTACATACTTAATATGACTGATATTGTTTTTAAAGTATTTTCATAACTTTGCAGAAACATTGCTTTGGTGTTGTTAGCACATCCCTTTTGAATGTTTTATAAAGCAGATTATCACATCCAACCTCGTCCTACATTCAGCATCACCAAAATATTTTTGCCACATTCTTTAAAAAAGAAAGTGTTTATCAATGTATTTTAGAGAGATATAAATAAGTAGCATTGTGTTTTTGTTTTAAAAAATACAACACTTTTATCTTGATATATTGAGGCTACGTACAGAAAACCTTTCAGATTTGGAAACTTTTATCATAACATTTCCAAACTGTTTTATTTTACTTGTACACTAATGTTTAAAAAGTTTTTTGTAAGAAATATCATTCTTGTATTCAGCAAGAACACATTAAATTGATCAGAAGTGTAAGTAAAGATATTTATAATTTTACAAAAAAATCTATTTCAAATAAATGCTGTTCTTTTGAACTTTCTATTCTACTTTTTTACTACGGTTTCGACAAATATATGAAGCAGCAGAACCGTTTTACACTCTGATAATAATAATCAGAAATATTTCTTGAGCAGGAAATCATCATATTAGAATGATTTCTGAAGGATCATGTGACACCGAAGACTGGAGGAACGATGCTGAAAATTCAGCTTTGATCACAGGAAAACAGAAAAAAATAAACGGCAAAAATATTTCACAATATTTTTTATCAATCAGATTTTTGTATCAAATAAATGCCATTTTGGTGAGCATAAGTGACTTATTTTGTTATGGTGTGGTTTATAGAATGTTTTCAACATTACTCTAACCTGCAACCAAATGCAAAGTTGTGAAGTGCTGTAAAAGTGTTTTATGCAAATGCATGGAATTTTGAACTACTATAAACACACATCCACCTCTCTCGTCTCAGGTGTTAACAGCTTTGTGTGTTTAAACACTGTTCTTGTGGTCTCACTCCAGCATTTGGTCATGATGGCGCCAAGGTCAGCAGAGGCTGAGAGTGGGTCGGATTAGAGGAGATTAAGACGGAGGCTGGTATTTCTCTCTCTCTCTCTCTCTCTCTCTCTCTCTCTCTCTCTCTCTCTCTCTCTCTCTCTCTCTCTCTCTCTCTGTCACTCCCTTTCTCTATAATTGTGTTTGTAATCAACACAGAATAAGTGTCCTTGTCTTTCTGAGACATGTCTCAAAGCCTTGCATATGAAATCTCCTCTCATTTAGGCAGCAATACTTATGCAAATGAGAACCTCCAAAGGGAAATGTCATTCCTCAAACATTGCACTTTTTAAAAAAAAAATCAGTCTTATTTAAGTTTTTACTTCATCTCAGATGTTTTTTTCTAAAATTAAATTAGTTTTGGCAGAGTCGTATAGAGTTGGATCGTGTAGCTTTGTTTAATGATTACTTTATATTCAATCTCTGGCTTTCTATTGCAGACTATGGTCATTTGAGTTTGAGACATTGTTTAGATGTATTCTGGCACTCAAAAGGATACATGTGAGATTAGTGCCCATGTGAAGCAGGAAAAAGTCTCCATTTGCTCTCGATTTAATCCCACTGGTGTATGAGAAACAATTGATACACTAAGGAGATGTTATTTGTGTTTTTTTTCCTCTGTTATGGACCAGGTTAAAGAGCTGATCTATAGTTTACCATCTGACTCTTCTACACCACCATGACACAGCAGTAATTAGTGTACCAGCTAACATAACACACACACACACACACACACACACACACACACACACACAGACACACACACACACACACACACACACACACACACACACACACACACACACACACACACACACACACACACACACACACACCCAGGCCTATATGCAAGCCTGTTAGTACACTAGCCACAACTCACAGTAAAGACAACCTATTTGCTGTAGTAACTGAGCCATTTCAACATTGTGTCTGAAAACAATAGGTTGTAAATTGCATACTGGTTTCTTCAGAGCGATAAGAAGATCTTAGAACACAAGTCCTTGTTTTATGGGTCGTTTAATTGGAGCCTCATTGAAAGTTTTGGACTTTTTGTCTATAGACAGGATGCAGCTATTATACTGAGTCTAGTGCCCAAGAAAAGGTTACAGATCTTGTTTTATGTAGGGAATATGTTTTGGATGGGGTTACCCTGATGAAGTATTGGTGTCCCCAGTCAAAAACAAACTTACTGTGGTCTTCCAGCTTCACTAGCAAAGGGCAATGGAAGTCTATGGAAGTCTGAAATTACAACTCACTAAATAAATCACAAGACTGAAGGCTTCCCAGGTTTCCCCAAACACCTCTGTCTACAATTATCTGGACAAACAGGTAATACCAACCTCAAACTAACAACTTTGGTTGAGCCAGAAATTGACATGTCAGACCGCCCAGAAAGTTTTGAAAGGGCACCTAGTGTTTTCATGCTTTGTAAATGTCAGCTTAGTTATCATTGTGTCTGCGTATTAAACTTCTTTGATATTGATTTTTAAGTTGCCTTGAATTGCTGATTAGTGTGAATTGATCATGCATACATGAGTGGTGTGGGTTAGTGCCCCTGTGCTTCCTTCCTTTGGACTGCTCAGTGAAGCATAACAGGATTACAGTGGCCCAAGTTGTGGCCGGACTGAACCATGTGCACCAGCAATAGGGGGTAGAGGATATCTAGGGTAAAAGGCTGAAGATTGGGGGGTTGCAGATGTTGCAGCAAAGCTGAGCTGAAAGTAGCCTGAGGTCTCAGTCAGTCAGTCAGAGAGACAGAGGGAGAGAAAGAAGTGTGCTATTCCATGGGGTGATGAACAAGCCCCAGGGGGCTGAAGCAGAAAGGCAAATGAAAACATGAGAAAAAACCAAGGAGGAAGATAGAAACACACTCATCCCTTGCTGACCATCTCGGCTGTGACACTCCACCACGGTAATGGCTCTCGGATGCTGCATGCCGCTGAGGTCTAAAGGTACAGTAGATGTCTCCTGTCATAGTGACATCTTGAATGCCACACTTTGTAGCTTTTTATGGCTGTCCAGTGATTTAGAGTTGATCCATAACTCTCAAATTCCGTTTTGCAATCTTATCCCTGGATGTAATTTGATTTATAGCCTAGAAACTCTGACTTAAGTGAACTCATGTCATTTGAATGTTACTAAGTCTACTTTTGCATAATTTTTACAATCTGAAATGTGCATTACTTTGCTTCTTTGGTGACCCAATGGACTTATTAACCTCGTTGTATGGTTGTGATGTTGTGTACTTGGAAGATTTGCCAGATTGGCACACTCTTTAGGCTAAACCAAACATTTGACTTTTGGTAATACCAAATGTGCTGTGTCCTGTGGGGAGTGAAGGTGGTCTTCAGTGAGGTGTGGTGTCATTGGAAGGAATGGCTAATATTTGGAGGACTAGACTTTCCCACGTTGGAAGGTGTGTGTGTGTGTGTGTGTGTGTGTGTGTGTGTGTGTGTGTGTGTGTGTGTGTGTGTGTGTGTGTGTGTGTGTGTGTGTGTGTGTGTGTGTTGGATTGGAGAATGTGGTCGGGGTTTGGCTCAGGGTTTCGTGTCTCAACCAGTGGCTGCTGATTAGAGGGTGATTGTAGACTGAAGATGGTGGGTTTGAGCTTGGGAAACAGGACAGCCTTAAAGTACATTCACACTGACAGCAGTTAAAATAGCTGGGGGTCACTATACTTTGTCTTGCAAGTAGTTTGTACTAGGGATGCATGATATATTGGTATGGCCAACACTGGATATTTAATTGTACATGCTTATGTCATCCATTTTTACATTTAGATTACTTTTGCCATAATCTAACACTCTCCCAAAGGCTTTAGGATTTAAAAAAAAAAAAAAAAACTCTAGTAATTTAATAACACTGTTAAATGTAATCTTACATTATAATGTAAATTTACTTGCATTTAAAATGATCATGCCACTCTTTGTATTCTCATTTGGAGTTGCTGTATTGCTTGACATTATACATTTGCATAAAATTGGGCTCAATTTAGTTGCATTGCTGTCACTTTGTTGATGCAAATCACTGGCCCTTTACAGGGCCAAAGTTTTAGATTCTGCACCCTTGATTTTTACAGTAAAAGAGCTCAGATGAAATCCAACACTAACTATGAAATGTTCAGACAGAATGTTCTGTTGTAGTTAAAGTATCAATTCAATTTGAATGTTTGAGGTTTTGGAATATCTGCAATGATTTGGCGCCAAGGCCTCCAACTTCAGCTTCGCTTTCCAACTGTGGTGTTAAAAAAATGCCATTTTACATGTTTAATCTACAGATAGCATTGATGATAGAAGAATAGCACTGACTTTGGAAAGATAGCAAAGAAAACAGGGAACAGGACCAGGAAAGGAAAAGGTTCAATGATAAAGTCTGTTCTGTTTCCCATCTCCACTTTTCATGCCAGAATAAGCCTGTTGGCTTATCTCGGATGATACAATCAGTAGACAAGCGGTCTCCACGAACCATCTCTATTGTTTTTGGGAGCTGTTTACTTCTGTCATTGTGGAACAGAGGCATTGGAGATGGCCTGTTTTTACCACCTTTGAGATTTCTCTGATTTGTGTGGTCGAGGGGGAATTCGCCAATAATTAATTGTGCCTGTTAATAGTGGTTTATTTGCACAATTTCTTTTGTTTAACGCTTGATTCCCTAAAATGAATGAATGGATTAGTTAATGTTCATCTCTATCATAGTTTTATGAATAACTGCTGCCATGATCACTAGACAATGTACAGAGAGAGACTCTTTTGAATTACCTTTGGACTGCTGTTTTCAAGTGTTGAAACCCCCGTTGTTTCTTTTTCTCAGTTTAGTGTGGAAACACTTTAGGGTGTTTATCAATTAGGTGCAACAGCTGCTGAAGAGACCCATGTAGACAAATGCCCTTCTCTCTCTGAGGTTTTCGGACTGTGGAGGGATAGAAAGAACGAGTTGTTATTCCAGTTAGAGATCACTGCTGGGCTGCTCTTTACCCCATGCTGCTAAACAACTAACAACCAAACAGCTCTATAAGGAAGAGATATCCCAGCCCCACTTCCACACACAACCCTATCTTGAATCAACCGACTGACTGAGCTTGAAAAATGCTTAAGGATCTTGTATTGCTTGCCTAAAAAATAAAACCCATTTCAGCACCTATAAGTCTTAGAATGAGAATCAATATGGCTTTGTCTTTTCAGAATGTGTAGGTTAAGAGGTCTTTTGAGACCCTTCTTTTACTATAATGGTACTGATGGATTTCATACAAATGCTTCTGGGTCATATTCACCATTGTCATTAGTTTTTAATTCAATAATGCACTTTATTATTTATGCAATGTCCCCATTTGACCCCACCCATAGTACCAAACATAACTAAATATTCTGTTTGTAGAATATATATATATATATATATATATATATATATATATATATATATATATATATATATATATGATTTTTAACTTTATAGTATCATTGTTTTAATTTGTATTAATGTATTTTATTTTTTACAAAAACTAATAATTATTATTTATTAACTTTATTAAACCTTTATTTTATTGTTATTTAATAAATGTATCAAAAGGGCAGTCCCCTATTATCTAATGTGATCAATTCAACAATGTTTTTTGCAAATTAAATAATTTGTAAATACATTTTTTTCTTTATAAAAAATTGTGCATGTCAGCATAAAACTTTAAATTGCAAATTTAATTTTGTCATGTCAAATTTTCACTTGATATATTTCATATTATATTATATATATATATATATATATATATATATATATATATATATATATATATATATATATATATATATAACTTTCTCAGAGATTGATGACCAATTGGCATTGCACTCAACTGTTTGTGTGAACATTTTTTGTGTTTAGTTGCATGATGTGATTCGGTGGTTTTCATCTTGATTGTGAGTTGATGTGCTGCGATGCTACATCACCATGGTTGACTGGAACCGTGTCTGTCTGAGTAAAGGGAACCGAGAAGGGCAAGAGTTCAGTCCTCAGTGGGGGTCACACTTGGAAACCCTACTTTAAACCTTCCTAATGCTTTCCATCACACTAAGGCTGTTTAAAATGCAGGCAAATCGGATTTTTTTTCCTCAAATCAGATCTTTTCAGGCAGACTGTCCGCACTATTAAAGGCAGGGTAGGTGATTTGTTCCAGAGACATTTTTTGTTATGCTGGCTGAAAGTCTCTTCACATCCTGTTACCAATCACTAAGTTAAATGGTCTAAATGTATTTATATGTAAATTTATCATCTACATTTTATATATATTGTCCTACCTGCCTGTCAATGGATGTATTTCCATACCTCCGCCCACCTGCTCGCACAGACATCACACGTCATCAGTGCGTTTCATGCTATGAGTTAGACAGACATCAGTCACCGAGCAGCACAAACGAAACAGCAGCCGCCTTTTACAGTTCCTCTTGAACCAAAACAACCAGTTTATGCTGCGTTCACACCCTAACTACTGTAATTTGGAAGAGATGGAAACCTGTGATGTTATATTTCGTGACTCGAATTTATGCGTTTCAATTGCACAGCGAAATGAATCTGCAGCAGTCAGGTGGTACAGGTCAGAGCTCTTTAAGTTGTTTATGTTGATTATTATAGTAATATTATGTGCTTTGAGACATGAGGTAGTTTAACGCCGTCTCTCGTGACGCTTTTGTTTGCTCCCTCCTGTGTGCGTTCATGTGTTTTGTAGGAGGCGTGGCTTTGCTTTAGAGATCCTCTTAAGTTTATTTGTTTGTTTTTGCTGTCAAGACTTTCAGAAACTATCTGGATAAAATCTGGATATAATAATAATAAACTTTATTTTATAAAGCGCCTTTAAAAGCAACTTCTTAAAGCGCTGCACACAAAATAAGCAATACAAAGCTCAAATAATAAAAGTAACATCAACAATCACCCATAGATCGTAAGCGTGTATGAGGAACAATCAACAAGTTGGATTGTGAAGATCGCAGTTTATAATTTGGGAGCCAGTGAGATTTACAAAAAATATGATTTCGGCTGGCAGTCTGAACGTGGCCTTGGTGTCCAGTAACCGTTACTTCACCCTTGGACTAATGGATGGAAACATTTCATCCCTAAATTTCATGTTGCACTGTAAATAAACGTGAATTTCAATTGTGAATTCAGTTAAATCGAGCAACATTTTTCAACTCTTCCATATAGGCAGTTGCAATTAAACAGCAGAAACTGATGTGCTGTTGGAGATTTTTCAGATTAGTCCAAGTAGTATTAGTTCAAATTGTGGTCACTAAGCATCTTTTTAAGGTCACTGAGGATGTTTGGCATAATAAATCAGTACAAAGTACAGAGGTTAGATCTTTTGACTTGACTTATATGATCTCTAGTTTGATTCAATTAATGGTGAACTTTGATGGAGATTGTAGCAGATTTAGATGAAATACACACTATTGTGAAAAAGTTTGGGGTCAGTAAGATTTTCTTTTAAAGAAATTAATACTTCTATTCAAAGATGCATTAAATTGATCAAAAACATTACGATGTTACAAAAGATTTCTATTTCACAGATATGAAGCAGCTATTTTCAACATGAATAATAATCAGAAATGTTTATTGAGCAGCAAATCATCATATTAGAATGATTTCTGAAGGATCATGTGACTATGAAGACTGGAGTAATGATGCTGAAAATTCAGCTTTGATCACAGGAATAAATTACGTTTTATAATATATTAAAATAGAAAACACTTATTTTAAATTGCAATAATATTTCACAATATTTTTGAACAAATAAATGCAACCTTGTTGAGCAGAACAGTCTTCTTTCTAAAAAATGTTTTAAGTCATACAAAAACCAAAATTTTAAACCGTGGTGTACAGTATGTGATGCCAAACAAGTTGGTTTATAGTTTCACATCAGAGGTTTCACATCTTAAAGAAGCATCCCGAAACTGATTGAATTGGGTCAAATGGTGGATGAAAACGAACTGGAATCAGTTCAGATCTGCTCTTGTAGAATCAGTGGAGCCAGACACATAAAGGTTTTCAATGTGCTCCCCAAAGAACTATAGTTTAATTAAGAACACTTTTCACTGTACAGGATTCTTGAGTATATTAGGTTTTTTGGAAACAAGTTCTTGATGTTAAGTTCTTCAGATTTTTCTCTGAACCACAGCTTCTCCTATGACATAAAGCTGTGAAATCGTTTTTTTTTTTAAAGTGTTATTTTTCAGAGTGAAAGGCAGCTATTACATCTAAGCGCCGGTTCATCTTCACATGTCAGAAGTCTTTGATCCAGACTCAGAACTGGCCCAGGACACCGGTCCAGCTCACTTCCAGACAGATAAAACCTTTGAATCTAGTCCCAGATGGCAGAGATCAGAAATGAGAGGAATAATCTGGCATAACTACAGAGGAGAGTGGGGTATGGGATGGCAGAGGTGGTCTGCAGAACAGGCATATATATGAGCTGAAAGCCAAATCCAGGACGACACAGAGCAGGAACGGGCGGAAATGCCTTTTGTCTGGTAAACACAGGGTCCGTGATGCATTATCTCAGAAGAGGTCTCTGGAATAGGTCTTGTTGTGGTGATGCCATGCTCTTTGAGTGAGGAGAACATCATTCTGCGTGTTTCTGTTGCAGGATCATCTTTAAAGATGGGATAATAAACAGTATGTTTAAACATTATATTTTCTGTTAATTTGGGGACAAACTTTTAAATAGTGAAAATTGCTCTTCATCTTAATCTACACTACTGTTTGAAAGTTGGGTATCAGTACGTTTTTAATGTTTTTGATAGAAGTCTCTTATGCTCACCAAGGCTGCATTTATTTGATGCTGTAAAAGCTGAAAAAAATTGAAAGAACAGTTTTCAAAGTGAATAAATGTTGAAATGTAATTTATTCCTGTGATCAAAGCTGAATTTTCAGCATCATTACTCCAGTCTTCAGTGTCACATGATCCTTCAGAAATCATTCTTATATGATGATTTGATGCTCAAGAAACATTTCTGATTATTATCAATGTTGAAAATGATGACATAGAATGAATAAAACTGATGAAACATATACCTTGAAAGAAATGTAATCCATTTCAGAACAAAATAATAATAATAATAATAATAGTATTAATACTATGCAAAAATTTAAATATAAATGTTCCTCTGCCAAGTAAAAATTATAGTAAATATTATCACAAAATGTTATTTGATTAAAAATAAGAATAACATATTTATTTAGCATTTTATGCAATGTCACCATAGAACATTGAAAAACAAATTTTACTTTATTATTAATATTAACAAAATTGACCCTTGTAGACTATAGAAAGCACATTTTATTGTTATTTGCATCATGAAATGTAATTTTGCTGTAAAAGTGTGTGTGTGCATGAAAAATATCTATTATGTGTATTACACACACACAGACACACACAGATAACAGACACAGAGTTGTGCTCTATTGAGTTTGTGACCTAGATTGCTCTGCATTAATGCTGGTGACAGGAGCATCTCATATAGAGGAGCTGATCGTCTATTCACTCGCATTACAGCGAAAACTGCCTGCAGCATCCCAGCCAGACAGACCCTCTGTGTCTATTCAGAACTGAGGTGTGTGTGCGTGCGTGCGTGCGTGTGTGTGCATGAAAAATATCCATTATGTGTATTTCCTGTTTTTATGAGCTTGCGAACAAGAATGAAGTAATATGATAATATTTGTGATTTAATCGTTTCGTACAAATGGTTTAGTCTGAATCAGCTCATTTTGAATGTCTGTCAATGGAAAGAAAGATGGTTTTAGCCCCTGAATGGTGTAGGTATGGCATTTACCAGCCAGGGCTAACTGGATCTGCATGCCAAAACTATAGTTATGGGCTGCGTCTGAAAACGCATACTCTTGATTATAGGTACTTATTTTGTACTTTGCAACCACTAAATAAATGTGTTATATATAGAATTAATGTGTGCAGTATGAATGTAATTCAGATGCACTGCATTCGCCATGTTGTCATTATCATGTGTGACACCAGCATCAGTTGCACATACTGTTTTTCGCCCTCTGAGAGTATGTGATTTTGGATGCAGAACTAGTTTGAAATAGACTGTATCACTGTAGACTTCTGATGTTTGCTTTAGGCTCATGAATCAGGTGTTTGGTTCCATTAAATCCTTTTGTTTCTCACACACTGATCCATTAGCCACTGGCAGATTGCAGCATTGTTTTGCTAATGTTTGGCTATTTGATCAGCACTGAGGTTATTTGCACTTCACACCGGTTGTAGCTTCTCTGAGAGCATTTGAGGAAGTGATTAGAGCAGGTTTATACGCAATGTTAAGAGTTAAAGATCTAGATTTACTGTTTCACATTGTGTTGACAGACTTCTTGAGGAATCGTATAAAGTCAAGAGAATATGCAATGAAGCGTACATCTAACAATAAAGTGGAGCTATAGAAATCAAATTTTTTGAGTTTTTTCATGATGTCACTGACTCCACATTTATGTTCCTTATTATTTTCCTGTTATTTTTTACTTGAAAAAAGCTCATTAATTAGTAAACATCCACTAATTAACGCAGTTTGTTACTATGTCAACATAAACATATGGCCACTAATGTGTACACGTGAATGATGTCTTTGTAAGATATTAGTCCTTCTCTCTGCAGCGCTGTCTAATCTGGACATTGAGAGTAAGCTGAGTGGACACTACCAGGCCCCTTGGCTCCTGCAGAGGAACGTGTTCCTGCCCTCGACCCGGCCCGCCTGCGTCCAAGAGCTGCATCGACATGCCAAACAGAGCCTGCGGGCGCTGTACAGAGGTTAGAGACCTTTACTAATCACTACCGCTCGATTATCAATCATCATATTTATTCCTTCATCCTGAGAACACCTTCTGACAATCACATCTCATCTAAGCAAAGTTGTTTGGGTTATTCATAATCCTCCATTCAGACACTGACCGCCCTCTAGTGGAGGAAGGGGGAAACGTCACGTCTCAATTATGTGATTTTGTGATAAATGCCCAGTTTATATACATTTATGTAGTATAGTAATATATTATAGTATTTGTAAATATTTTTAATTAGCTTTAATTTTATATTTTCAGTTTTTATTGTAATTTTAGTTTTATTTAAGTTCATTTAAAGTATCTCTATGTAGATTGAATTTTTTGTTTGTTTCAGTTTTAGTTTTACTAATTGTAGTGCTTTCAACAGTTTTTTTTTTTTTCCAGTTACTTGCCAAGGTAACATTTCTAATTTCTGGTTAAGTTTTCCATCTAATATTTAAATATTTTACTTGATTTCAGCTGTATTTCAATTTTTTAAAAGTATTTTATTAATAGTTTAAGTTTTACTTTAGGTTAACAATAACATAACTTTAACAGGATAGTATATTTAGTTTTAATTTTAGTTTAAGTTATAGTAATTGTAAGTATAGTAAGTGCTTTTGTTATTTTTTATTAGTATTTCTAAGTATTACTGTGTAGATTTCATTTATTTTATTTATTTTTATTAGTTTTTTAGCAATTTTTAATACTTAAACTTTTCCAAGGCAACTAATATTTTTCATCTAATGTTTATAATTTATTTTATTTCTCCTTTATTTCAATTAACGAAAATATTGTTTTAGTTTTCATAACAACACTGTACATGAGGATATAACTATTAAAACTCTAAAATGAAAATTTTAATTCTTAAAACGGATTTGATTTATTTGTAATGTTTAAGAAAAAGTGAAAAACGGCAAAAGATGTAATAATTAGCCACACGCTATAATACAATTTAAACCATTAAATCTCCATATCAATAAAAAGAGCAAAGTTAAAGGTGCACTGTGTAATTTTTAGCGGCATCTAGTGGTGAGGTTGTGAATTGCAACCAACAGAAGTTACGGTGGCCGACAGGAAAAGACAGCAGAGAGTAGCCAGTTCAGCAATGAGGTTTCTTTACAAAGATAAATTAAGAAATTAGGTTTACTTAATTATTCAGTAAAATTATGTTATTGCGAATATTATTGTTACTTGTTCATCATTGTGTCAGTGTTTTATTCGCTGACTTTAGCTAGCTTCTTTGCACAAGAACAACATAGTGACGAAACGTGTTTGTCCGTTTAGGGCTCCTGTAGAAACATGTCAATGTAAGTGGACCCGCGGTGTATGTAAATAGAAATGGCTCATTCTAAGGTAATAAAAACATAACGATTCATTATGTAAGGTCTTTATACACCACTGAAAACATAGTTATGTATATGATATTGCATTTCTGTCAACAGATCCTCCTAAATATTACACAATGCACCTTTAAAACAATTGAAAAAGGACAAATACCAAACATCATGATTATAAGTTCAAACGTGTGAATTATGATTTCATATAACTCACACTATGCTATTTCTAATTACTAGTGGTGCTTGAGTTGCAAGCATCACTGTTGTTATATTGCTCTTGGTTAAGGTTAGTGATTAAAACTCTCAGAGAGTATATACCTCACTATTTGTGTTCCAGACATTATTATTCCTCAAATCACATGTCTTGTTGATATAAATGACTTACGGATGGATTTGCCTTGTGTTTGTGTAACTGCACATCATCAGACCAGCAGCAGAGGCAGGAGGTCAGCGAGAGGCAGCGGAGGGTCACCATCTCCATCTCTATGGCTCCGCCCATCATGCCCAGTTACCCGTCGCCCCGCGCACACAGGACACGCCAGCAGAGAGAGAGACACCTGACCACGGTATGTCAGGTATAGATCCATGTGCTGTTACTGCACACCTGATCTATCGTGGGAGTTCATGTAGACGGTGTGATGATGATGATGATGATGATGATGATAGTGTGTCTGTGTGTTTAGGAAAGGACAGAGAGAGACATAGAAACTCAGACAACACAAACACAGGTAAACACACGCCTGTGTGTCACGCAAGACCGACACGCTGCACTGCATGGAGATATTTTGTTTTAGCTAAATCAGTCCACCATTGTTGTCCTTTATTTGTGTATGTTTTCCTTCAAATATCCCCTTGTGGAAAAGAAGTAGGCTACATTTTAGTGTGCTTTTTATTGTGGAAATAATACACTTTAAAAGCATATGATGGTTTAAAGCAAACATGTGAGACAAAGTATGAAATACTTAATAATACCTCGTTTCAATTTACCATTCATATAATACCAAAATGGTGTCAGAAACATAACCTAACCCTGCTTTGTTATACAGCAGATTTCAGCAGTGGAGTGTAACGCAGTCACTCCTCCTACAGTGGTCACCTTGGCAGTTTGAAATTTATAGGCTATATAATACACACATTTTTGTCAAAAATATAGATTTGTCAATACATATCGAAATTAAAATATATCTGGAACTCTTCCAATACTCATTTTCCATAGATACCCGCCTCCCCTCACTCACTCGTTTAATTTGCTCCGGATGAATATTGTTGGTGTTGCAGGGCTTGAATTTCGTCGGGTTTGCACGTATTGTGCATCATTTTACTCATTCCCGCAGATTTTGTGCTCACAGTCAAAGTGTGGCACATAAAGCTGCCTCTCAGTGCTAAATTGAGTTATTTTTTACTACTTATTGCGCTTAAACAGTCAAATACATACACACACACACACACACACAAAATAATGTCAAAATGCTGGTCTTGGCAAGTGTTCACATAAACACAGTTATTTATGTTTTAAGTGAATGTAAACAGTTGAGAAATAAAACGCATGTGTAACAGTATAATACTGGTATAAGACCAGTCAGGTCTTAAAGTGACAGTAGCCTAATATACCTGCTGCCAAATTATGAGATAATATTAAAAGTATACATATGGCAGTTTTTCCCCATGGTATCGATGTCAAAGTTGTGGCCAGTGATAATGCTGAGTGGCTAGTAACTTTGGAAAACCATTAGCCACAGTGGCTGGTGAGCAAAAAAGTTTATGTCAAGCCCTGTGTAGCCTTACTAAACAAATTATGAAATAATATGAAACATTACTTTACATTTTCTCCACTTAAACCAGGAGCCAAAAAAAAAAAAAAAAAAAAAATTGTGATAGGCGAAACAGTTCCAACTGAAATTTCAATGGTTTGCCGCTATAAACCCATGAACCATATGATTTTATGTATGATATTTTTCTTCTGCTTAACATGAAAGAAGATATTTTAAAGAATATGGGTAACCAAACAGTTGCTGGTCCCATTGACTTCCATAGTATGAAAAAAAAAAGTATACTATGGAAGTCAATGGGGAACAGAAACTGTTTGGTTACCCATATTCTTTAAAATATCTTCTTTTAAGCTCCACAGAACAAAGAAGGTCATACAGGTTTAAAACAACTTGAGGGTGAGAAAATGATGACAGAATTTTAATTTGTGGGTGAACTATCCCTTTAAGGAGTTATTAAAGTGCATAGTCTTCTCTCTTCAAGTACACTTAAGTAACATTTTATTTAATTAATATTATATTATCTGCAAGTATAGTTATTTTAAAATATTCTTTTAACATCTAAAGAACACTAAAAGTGCACGTTAAGCACACTTCTTTTTAATAAGGGTCATACCTTGTGAAGCATGTAATCAACATGTTCCTTACAGCAATAGAGTATTTTTTCTTTGCATTGATGTTCATGAAGTCATGATGGTTCTAGAGATTATTTATTAATTTTTCAGTCTCATAGTTAGCATATGTTGACTCACCGTGAATAAAGCAGAAGCAAGTAAATAACTATATAATGTAGTTTACTATATTCACTTGTTTTTTTTTAAGTGATCATTTTAATTGAATGGTTATTTAATGTTTTCTTGATCCAGCTGATCTGAAAGCAGGGAGCATCTCTCTGGATGTCGTGCTGTAAGGACGTTATTTGTATACCTGGCCGGTCATTATGAAAATAACTCCTCTTTTGCAGCCAACCATGCAGCCGTGAGGACAAACAACATTCATTTCTTTGTTTAACATTGCATAACAACACTATTTATTTCAGGATGTTTTAGGCTGCTAACAGACGTTCAGTCAGCTGTGTTGGATTATGTATATCTTTACTTACTACACTGTAATCTAACCATCAGATGATAACACATGATTCCATCATGGTCATGTTCATTTGACTTGTTTTTCCTCATCAGTCATGACAAGTGACAACATATTGCTGATCGCTTTGGATCTATAGAATGCTGATGTATTTTTGTAGGCCAACCTGTAAGTTTGCATCACACTGTTTCCCTCGACAAAAACACTATAGGATTTTTCCTTTGGATTATTGCAGTAAATAAACTCCGCTACCAACAAATGTTTATGATTTATCATTGTGATAATCTTCACAAATGAACACATCTTTTATGAATTTTGAAGCCTAAATACAATCTCCAGAAGTAAGAAGCTAAATGTAAGCTATAATTTAACTTACAATACAGTCACATGACTTCAATGTCACCATCACTAAACCGCATTTTTCAAGACAAGTAAAAGCTTGGAAAAATCGCAAGATGTATTTAATGTGGTAGAATAAAACGTGAATATATATTGAGCTTGTTTGGACCACAGACCTTATTTCAGGCATTTAACCAAAAACACATTCAAAAAACCTATTGACTCAGAACTCGTTTACGGGTTTTGGCCTACAAAAATACGTCATTCCTCTGTGTTGCACTGGGTAGTCCCGCCCACTGTCAATTCTGATTGGTCCAAAATCTTGCTCAACATGACTGCATATTAAACAGCAAGTTTTTATTTGCTGTGACCTAAAAGTTATTTGCTTCTGAAATGCTTTGCACCTGTTTAGGACACATGCCAAGTTTACATACTATCCATCCTACATAGTGTGCAATAATAGAATTAGTGAGTCTCAAATTATAGTATGTTGAAAATAGTATGCTAATTTTTTGTGTTGAATGGGAAAATACTTCTTGAACCAAACTGCACCGTGCAAGCATGTACTTTTCCATCACCAGCAGAGCTTGCTTTTAGTGCACACTATATATGTATGCGAATCGGGGCGCAGCTGGTGTTATAAAAGTTTAAGTACTGCAAATGACTTCTTAATTATATATAATTATATATATCACCTATATCTATATCATCACGTCATGTTTTGACAAGCACAATGAGCCACGGGTGTTCTGCTAGTTTGAATGACTGTAACAGTTTTGCAGAAGTACCTGCACCAGACTGTGATTCCCTCATTGTGTTCCTATTCATCCTCATATTCATGTCCATCTTTGTGTTTGTTTGTGTGTGTTGTAGTTCCAAAGCACCCGGTCCTCCTCCCCTACTGAGTGTTGTCATTTTTCCCCATGGAGCAGAAAGGTATTTTACCCCCAAATGTCTCCTAAATCCTACTTTCACGCTGTTTTACATCCCTAATCAATCATAATCATGAGGCCAAAAATGCTTCCAGATCAGAACCTTTGATAAAAATAAGTCTCTTTAGAATCTTTAACACAAGTTTTTAACATTAATGAGCTTTACTATAGATGTTTAATCAGATCTTATTAAATCTTAACAGGGCTCTTTGTGTTTTGTCTAACATCTATCATTCTTTAAAACTTCTCTTCTGATGCTACTACCTTCTGTAGTTCCTATGACAGCAGGACGCCTGACCTAACATCTGGATATGCCAACGTCAAATTAATCTTCTGTGCATGTGTGTGCAAGTCTGAATGAAAGAAAATGGGTGTAGACCAGTGTCAGAAACTTATTAAGGGGGAATTGATTTTCGGGGGCATTTTACAAAAATATATAGCAGCACAACTGTTTTCAATATTGATAATAAGAAATGCTTCTTGAGCATCAAATCAGCATATTAGAATGATTTCTGAAGGATCATGTGCCAGCAGCCGTATCACCCTGTAGCTCAAGACTGGTTGCCCACTGAAGCTAAGCAGGGTTGAGCCGGGTCAGTACCTGGATGGGAGACTCCTGAGAAAACCAGGTTGCTGCTGGAAGAGGTGTTAGTGAGGCCAGCAGAGGGCGCTCACCCTGTGGTCTGTGTGGGTCCTAACGCCCCAGTATAGTGATGGGGACACTATACTGTCAAAGAGCACCTTCCTTCGGATTAGACGTTAAACCGAGGTCCTGGTCCCGATTATCCTAGAAATCTAGACGCACCCTAGAGGCAACAAAATTTATTTTGCAGCCAGTGTAGTCTAGCAACTCTCCGTTGGCTTTCGAGCTGGGAAAACAAACTCTAGTCAGGCCAATCACATCGTGTATAGAGTTGGTGGGCGGGCTTAACATAATGACGGCAGAGATGTGACGGTTCTGCGTGAATTCCCTGCTACTTGAAAACAAGAAGATGGTGGCTGCTGCTGGCGAACAGCGGTCTTTCGAATCGGCTTTGGCCGCGACTCTGGAGGACTTGGAGTTAAGCTTTTCTTTGAGAAAAGAACAAAGAACGCCACTTAAGTCATTCTTAAAAAAGGAAGATGTGTTCGGAGTTTTGCCGACCGAATACGGCAAAAGTTTAATATATCAACTAGCTCTGCTGGTGGGAAAACGCATGGGACTCACTCAGCCACAACCGTTCGTTGCTCTGGTTGGTTGTAGCGCTATCCTATTGCGTGCAGAGGGAATTTGAAAGACAACCGTTTATCCCGCCCCTCGGATTGAGGCATGCCAATGGTGAGTTCCCAGACCTAACATCTTGATGTGGGTCTGGCTTGCCAGGCTAGGTCCCGATGGCACTTTTCGTAAAGAGTAGGGGTGTAACCCCGGTGTCCTGGCCAAATTCCCTCAATTGGCCCTTGCCAATCATGGCCTCCTAATAATCCCATTACATTGAATTGGCTCTATCATTCTCTCTCTTCTCCACCTGTAGCTGGTGTGTGTGAGCGCACTGACGCCGTTGTACTGTGGCTGCCGTCGCATCATCCAAGTGGATGCTGCACACTGGTGGTGGTTGAGGAGAGACCCCGACATGATTGTAAAGCGCTTTGGGTGTTCAGTAGTACATATGATAGCACTATATAAAATGCCTCATTCATTCATTCATGTGACACTGAAGACTGGAGGAAAGATGTTGAAAATTTAGCTTTGATCACAGGAATAAATTACATTTTACAATATATTCAAATAGAATATATTCAAATAGAATCACAATTTTTAATTGTAATAATATTTCATACTGATTTTGCTCAAATAAATGCAGCCTTGGTGAGCAGAAGAGACTTCTTTCAACTGCCGCCAAATTTTTGAATGATAGTAGTATTATAGTATAGTATAGTATTTTTCCGAAGCATATAAAAGCACTCATCATGTTTTCCATTTATGTCAAATACTTCAATTGATCGCATAATATAACCACATCTCAATGTTTACAATTATGGCTGTTATCTATACAATTTAACTCAGAAGTAGCTGTAAAAATTCACACAAAAAAATTGTAACACAATAAATGCACTTCTAGAGTGCATTTTAGATAATTGGCCAAATCAAATAATTTAAAATATCGAATTATATTTTTGCACATCTGAATGTTTTTGAATTACCTTTATTAGTGGCCAAGCACCGAAGGTGCGGAGGCACCTATTGTATCTGTTCCGGTTCTTATTCTTCTTCTTCCGACTGGGTGTCTATGGCAGCCCATAAAACCGTTTGCGGGAAAGTTGTTTTGGTTTGACATTCTGATAGAGGACAGTCCCAACATTAAATACACCAATTTTGGTGTCTCTAACTCATTCCCTCTAGTGTCACCACCTGTCAGAACTTTCTATAAAATTCCGAATAAAATTTCACTTTTATTATGCTAATAACTTTTGAACCGTAAGGCCTATCAACAAAATTCCCTTTTCCTATGATCCCTGAGCTCACGACGATTCGATTGCACCCTATGACGTCATTTTCCATCATAAAAATATAGCCGCCATTTTGAATTGTTCAAAAAAACTACTTTTTCGAACTCGTCCTAGACGGTTTGTTCGATTTTCACCAAAATCGCACCAGATCATCTTCAGGCAGTGGGGACAAAAAATTATGGAATTCAAGTTTATTCGCTCAACCGATTTCGATAAACGCGTAAACTAATTTTACGTAGCGCTTACAAAAACAGACGTAAGGCTGTATCTCCGCAACGCTTTATCGTATTAAGACCAAACTTGACACATGTCATCACAAGCATGACCTGAGGCTACATGCTGCGTTTCGGCACAGCACCACCTACTGGTCCTGAGATACAGAAAATGGCTATTTTTGCTTATAACTTCTGAACAGTTTGTCCAAAAATCATAAAAGTGGTCTCGTTAGATTCAGGGCATCATGTCGAGTCGAGCGATATCCAATTTTCCCAGATCGGCCATTTTGGCTGTTTTGAATTATGTGCTAAAATGCTGTATTTTCTGAACGCATGAACGAATTGTTACGAAACTCAGTATGGGTCATCAGTACGATGCTCTGAAGGAGTCTGAGAAGTTTCGAAACAGCGCCACTTAGTGGTAAAATTTATTTTTCAAATGCTTATAACTCTGGGTGTGGTTGACTTATTTTCACGGGAGTCATCTCGTTCGGTTCCTGAATCCTTGCCGAGTCCACAGATACCAAACATGCTAGGTTTTGCCTTACGGTTTGTGTAGCGTTGTGATTTAGCGCTTAAAAAACATTTGCCGATATCTTCGAAACCGTTAGTCCGATCAAGACGAAACCACCGTCAGAAGTTTGGAACCATAGCTGGTTAACTAAACATTAATTCCCAAATGCCAAAATATTGATAGTAAGGGGTAGAAAAATTAAATAAAAGTCACGTGTCAGTCATTTTTGACGCGTTTTTTCATATAAATGTCTATAACTCCGAAGCGAATTGAGCTATTTTCACCAAATTTGGCACACACATGTATGGTTTCATTCCGAGGACACATGAATAAAATTGTGAGATTTTGCCAGTTGGTGGCGCTATAATAGAACAAAACATGAAATTCCCATTGACGTCAATACGGTTTTGTGATGTAAAATGCTATACTCAACAAATGCATTACTGTAACATTATGAAACTCAGAATTTGCCACCAGCACCATCCCCTGAAGGTACTCAAAAGATTGAGACAGCACCACCTGTTGGTCAAAAGTTAAAATTAAATTTCCATAAATGCTAATAACTTTTGAAAAAATATGCCTATTGTAATGACACCGGTCTTACTAGATTCCTTGGGTCATGCCGAGAACATGGATACCAAGATTGACGTATTTGGGCGAACTTCCTGTCCGCCATCTTTATTTACTTTCAAAACCTTCTTTTTCAAACTTCTCCTAGACCATTCGTCCGATTTTCACCAAAATCGAATCATATCATCTCCAGACCATGCAGACTAAAAGTTATGGATTTCGTGACGATAGACGAAATCGTTTTCGTATACCGCAGCAGCAAAGTTGAGGCATGCTGCCAAAATAACTATTAAGTCTTTATCTCTGCAATGCCTTCACATTTTGACACCAAACTTTGTATGCGTCATTGTCACCTCACTCTGACCACATCACATCAATTTCGTAACTGCGCCACCTATTTGTCGAAAGTGATAAACCTTTAAATCATCTAAAAAGTTACTGTATATATGATTTTTCAACCAGTATGCCAAAATTCATCTTTAAATCTCTTTAATTGCTCCTGGCTGCAGTTGGTCTGACACTCACAGCCATGTTGGCTATCTTGTCGTCTTCTTTGCGTTTGGCCCCGGTAATGGCTGCTTGCAGCTATATTTATATACTGTATCTACAGTTTCTGCACTGACTTTAAATACTCAAATAAAAACCAAATTTCTCTGAAATTCACTACAAATGTATTATAACGCTGGTATAAAACAAGTAATTATGCTTGAAATGAACACCCGCCATTTCCCCAAATTCGGTGTATTTCAGCAGTGGCGTTTAATGCAGTCACTCCTACTAGCCACTTTGGCGGGTTTACTTTTATATACAATATATACATTTTTCAATTGTAGTCTTTTAAAAAGGCATCTGAAATAATAAACTGAGTGCAATGTAATGTTGTCAAAAATATAGATTTGACACACACAAAAAAAAATAGAAAATATATATCTGAAACGCTTCCAAAATTTATTTCCCGCAGAATAGATACAAGATACCAGCTGCGTTTTCTCTCTCTCATCTTTCCGACAGTGAGTGACACACAAACCCGCCTCTCCTCACTCACTTTCGGCATAGGATTGTACGTATTGCACTTAATTTTACTCATTCCCGCAGATAGTGTGTTCACACCCAAAGTGAGGCACATAAAGCCGCCTCTCAGTACTAAATCGAGTACTTTTTTGCTGCTTATTGCGTTTAAACAGTCAAATACACACTAAAAAATGTAAAAATGCCGGCCTTTGCAAGTATTTTACGTAAACACAGTCAGTTATGTTAAGTGAACATAAACAGTTGAGAAATAAAACGCATGTATAACAGTATAATGGATCTGTGCGTCAGGTCTTAAAGTGACAGTAGCCTAATATACCTGCTGCCAAATTATGAGATAATATTAAAAATATCTATATGGCAGTTTTTCCCCATGGCATCGATGACAAAATTGAGGCCACTGAAAAGGATGAGTGGCTAGTAACTTTGGAAACCACTAGCCACAGTGGCTGATGAGCAAAAAAGTTAATATCAAGCCCTACTAGATATGCTGTATAAATCAAAATTTGCACCGACTAATCAAACATTGTCCTTCTCATACCCTCTCCAGCATTATGCTCCAAAAAACAGTATGTGAGGAATGTCTTCCGGGACGCACACACACACACACACACACACACACACACACACACACACACACACGGAAGTGCGCTAGTCTGAGGTTTCCTAATGACAGGGTTTCCAGTGTAGAGCTGCTGTCTGACTGCATGTGTTGGTCTGTGGCAGAAAAATATAATTGCCCATCAACTCCCCGCACTGTGGCTTACCCACAAACCCCTGCCTGAGTGCCTGACTCCAAGATAGATGCTTTAGAGAGTGAACAAGAGAACAGAGGCACTCTATCATGACTTCCCTTTGAAATTTTGTCTTCGATTCACATCTGTCTTTTCTGATCAATTTTAAGTCATATGCTGCATCCAAAATTAATGCAAGTAAAAAAAGGCTTTGTTTCTTAAGTTACCAGCTATGATGTGTCAGTTTGATTTACAGGCTGGTAACGTGGAACTGCAACATAATGCATGCTTATTCTAAGTCGAATGATAAAAACAATAATCTGACCCTGATCGACGAATCCATTATTGAGCACCAAAAATATTTGAGCAGCAAATCATCATTTTGGAATGATTTCTGAAGAATCATGTGACTTTGAAGACTGGAGTAATGATGCTGAAAAATCAGCTTTGATCACAGGAATAAATTAAAACATAGGTCTTGTAGACATACTAAAACTTTCACTTTCTAAAGTTTCCTTGCGCTCCATCTTTCTTTTTCTGGTCTCGAGCTTCATGAATGGCATTCTTTCATTCCCCTGATGTCTCGTTTCTTTTCTAATCAAAATAGCCCTTTGAACGCGAGCCAGATGGAGAAATCAAACCGTCACATTTGGCTCATTCCCAGCCCCCTACTTTCCCTCTTTTCCTGCTCATTTTCGCTCCATACCCTCCTTTTCTCCTTTCTGCTTTGATCCCATGCTTTCCAATACTCCACTTCACCCCTTGCCCCTCATTTCAGCGCCGGCAAACAAAAAGGCCATAAACTCCCTTTGATTCTGTCCGTCTGTTTTTGTGCCTCTTCCCTCTTTCTTTTCCTCCTCCTCCTCCTTCTATGGTTTTGGGAGAAGTTTCCGTGGTAACACTTTTTTTTTTGGCTGCTGTTTATTGTGAGATCCTCATTGGGCGACTGGGAAAGCGACACACATAGACTCAATATCACAGCTCTCTTTAACAGTGCACGTTCATATGTGGCTGGGTGACAGCCCTAAACACCTTTTTACGCTCTGTAAACTTCACACGGTAAGTTTGTGCAGTAGCTTTAACTCATTAGATTAGCTGCAAAGTTAAATATCTGACAGGATTTAGTTAGTGTACTTCAGCTGGTGCAGTGAATGACAGCTGAAAAGTGGGAATTGAACACTGAAGTGTTGTGTTGCATGCTTCATGTAAATATGTGTCCTGGGTTGTTTAATTTCTTATAACTTTTTCCTGAAACTGTTTCACACAGATGCATCTTCATTGTCATTTGCATGCGTCAACGCTTCTTTTTGCATGTGCATGTAGCTTTTATAACAAAATTTTAAGTTACAATTTTAAGTGTTATTCCTCTGTTTCACAGACTTCATGAAATCAAAATAGATTTTTGTTGTTTTTAGTTTATGTCGGTTAGAATTGAAGCATTCTACAGGAAGTTAAAAGTTAATTTTTAGCAGATATACACACAAAAAAATTCTTCTTTTCCAGGAAATATAGACCAAAAGTATCCAACTTTTAAATATTGCTATAGCCACTGACTAGCAAAAAGTCGCTAGCAGATTATGGCTGACATAAATGAATAACATTGGCCATTTAAACAGGTCCAACTTCTTGTTTTACTGGGAAATACGTCATGGGAACATTAAAGGGTTAGTTCACCCAAAATGAAAATTCTGTCATTAATTACTCACCCTCATGACTTTCTAAATCTGTAAGACTTTCGTTCATCTTCGGAACACAAATGAAGATCTTTTGATGAAATCTGAGAGCTTTCTGTCCCTCCATTGAGAGCCAAAGCAACTACCACTTTCAAGCCCCAGAAAGGTAATAAAGACATCATTAAAGTAATCCATGTTACACCAGTGGTTTAACCTTAATTTTATGAAGCGATGCAGGTGCTTTGTTTGCACAAAAAAACACAATTTACCAAAATATTAATCTCTAATGTGCATTCATGCAACAACGTCCAACATGCAACTCTTGCATCAACACAACACGCATGGGAGATTGTTTTGTAAATAAAGTGTTTTTTTTTGGCGCAAAGAACTCGCGTTGCTTCATAAAATTTAGGTTAAACCACTGAAGTCATATGGATTACTTTAAAAATGTATTTACTAGCTTTCTGGGGCTTGAAAGTGGTAGTTGCGTAGGCTGTCAATGGAGGGACAGAAAGCTCTCAGATTTAATTGAAAGATCTTCATTTGTGTTCTGAAGATGACTGAAAGTCTTACGGGTTTGAAATGACATGAGGGTGAGTAATTAATTACAGAATTTTCATTTTTGGGTGAACTATCCCTTTAACGGTTCTAATCAAGTGAATTCATGGGGTCTTGAAGTTCACCGCAACACTGGAAACATCATTCATTTGATAGACACATTCAACCGCAGAAACCTCATTCTGATATTCTTTGCCGTAATGTTCTTCTAGGTTGCTCCTCCAATCGATTCGGATTCAGAGGCACTGGCTCTGGGCCACTGGCCGAAGTGCCCGATCCCAAACGTGCCCTCAACGCTGGACAAACAGACAAACTGGGCTGGAATCTTACCATTACCCACCCCAGAAGAGAAGATGAAGACGGAGTCTCGAGTCATCACCTCATGCATCGTTCCCATTAACGTAACAGGTATATGCCTCTAGTGTTTGTTGGTGATAATGCATGATGAGTCAGAACTTAGTCTGACACTAAAATGGTTGTTCATAGCAGTTATAAAGGAAAGTTTAAATTAAAGAAAAGCTACTTTCATTCTATTATTGCTCTACTACATATGGCTAAAGTCTGGTGAAGTTGTCACTACTGAAGGAGAACTTTGGTCCATTAGGATCTAGTGATGTTGTAAAAGTGTGCAAAGTAAAGAGCAATGATAATAACAAATAATGCCAGGAGCTTTTGTGCCAATTCTTGATTAAGGGTGTGTTCACACTTGTAGTTCGGGTTCTCATTTTTGTTGTGATAGTTTTGCTAGTGCTAGCATAACTCAGGAACAGTATATGTTGCATCTCATAACTAAATGCATATGAAAGCATGAACATCTTGACCAAAGTTCTCCTCTGGCATCAATGAACAGAAGGATCACCTTGTGAGAACGCTGAATTTTGCGTGTATTGTTTTCAGAGGAGGGCGCCAACGCTACTTCCCCCTCAGCGATATCAGCTTTGCTAAGTGAGAGATCTTTTACATGTCCATTAAGTTTCCCTCTTCAGTCTCAGTGCCACTTCATTCCCTAACCATCACCATTTAGAACAACATTTGGAGAGAGAGAGAGAGAGAGAGAGAGAGAGAGAGAGAGAGAGAGAGAGAGAGAGAGAGAGAGAGAGGGGTTGGCATCTTAGGTTTATAAACACTCTCATTTTGGCTGTTGTTTCTTCTCATTTTAATGCAAGAAGCAGTTACGGAAATTGATTATTCACATTACTAGCTCATGTTACTATAAGTTGGCGTAAAGTGGTCATTAATTTAATAAATGAAAGGTTAGTAGTTCTGAAACATAGATGGATAAAGTAAACGGGTGATTTTTTCCGTTAGGGGAACTTTTAAAACCTCATTTTGTTTTAAATGCGTAAAAAATAATTGCTTAAAACTTTTGCCATTTTTAACTTTTAGACCATTTGCTAGTTGAAGGTTAAACAAGGCCACGATCAGATCTTCTTTATTCCTTGGCATGTGATAAATGTTTTAACATAGATGAAAAATGGTTTGAAGAAGTTTCATTTTTAAGTTGTCTAAAGTGCCCAAACTGAAGAATCACCCAAATACATTAAAATCAAGACACACTGGAAAGTAGGCTAAAATCTGCAAGTCATAAAATTTGAAACAAAAAAGTTCTTAGTTGTCTTGGTTACTTTCTTTGTGCCAGATAATGCAAAGAGTCAAGAAAGCGTTTTGTGCATGCTAATCAGTTGCATTAGAATTACAAAGAGGCCGAATATATCTACTCCGGGCTTGACTGAAACAGGACTTTTGCAGTGCGTGTCAGCATGGATTGAATCAAAGACAGTGTCGACTGGAAATTGCACATCACAGGCGCAGTGGTGTAATTGGTGCTCAAAGGGCCAAGCCTGCAATCACATGAGAGTCATGATGCATGACACTGGACAAACATCAAAACAAATAAAGCTTCAAATAAAGAGAACGGCAGCAGGCTGCAGTCTAGAGAGTAAGGCTGGGGTCGGGTAGGACAGATATACTCCCATTTTCTACCCTGGTTGTTTTCTGTTCTGACGTCCTGAATATGTTGCTCCTTTCACCTTGCATGGCATTGCGTATTGTTGTCTGATGTATTTTTTGTGTCAGTTAAAATATTTTAACATGACTGAAACCATCTTTTTTTGTTACATTTATGATTTTACAATACATGCATTTTTTCTTCTACGATTTTAAACTTGCATAAAGATGCATAACATGCAGAAATGTAGATTAATTTATATGTGATATGGTAAAGTACTATTATATGCTGTAAAATATTATAAACATATAATGTGTTAAATATATTTAAGAATGTATTGTTCAAGAAATTATTATATTAACTTATAAATGTGTTCTTTTAATTATTATTATGGCTAAAATAAAAAATAAAAAAATGAGTGAGAGAAACATGGTATGGAGAAGCAAAAAAAAAGTGGCTTGCTCCCAACACCCTCTCACATGTCTGTTGCTCTTTGCAGGGGTTGGGTTCGACAGAGAGGCCAGTGTGCGCTGCTCACTAGTCCATTCGCAGTCAGTTCTTCAACGGCGGAGGAAGCTAAGGAGACGGAAAACGATCACTGGCATTCCCAGACGAGTGCAGCAGGATTTGGGTGTGTGAAGCATTCTCCTATCACTCTTTTTGTTTTCATTACTTGTTTATTAATTGTATTTAAATGTGATAATAGCAAATGTCACAAAAATAAAATGTGTTACTAAAAACATCTTTCATCACTTTTTTAGATTCTGATGAGTCTCCAGTGGCCAGAGAACGTACTGTGATAGTCCACACCAACCCTGAACTTTGCCAAGAGGATCTCACGCTCTCTCGCCTCAACACTAAGGACTCTGGTTGCCAGACAGAAGAATTGCTGATTGTTGGGGCTGCACCCTCACGTAGACGGATCAGAGCACAAAGGGGGCAGGGTGTGACTGTGTCACTGTCCCATTCCACAGGGAACATATCTTCTCTGCCTGACAACTCTGACACAATGTTCACCGCCTCAGTAGGCTCCCGTCTGCGTTCCCGAAGCCTCCCGCGTGAGGGAGGGCGACTGGTGGATGAAGGTCATGATGACAGTGATGAAGATGATGATGAGGAAGAACTGTCCCCATTTGAGGCAGAGGACTTCCTACCAGTCCCAGGGGAACATATTCTAAAAGATGATGAAGAAAGCACTGATGACCAGGCAATCCCAGAGGGCCAGCATAACAGTTTGAAATTCAAGCAACATGCTGGAACTACAGAGCATGACTGGATGGAGAGAGGTCGATCCCGTCTGCCTCGTAAAGCTGACATGGGTAGCTGTGAGATTTCGTCAAGTTCTGATACGTTCAGTAGCCCCATTCACTCCGTTTCCAATGCTGGTGTGCTGACTAGCCAGATGGACCACAAGGAAGATCACCAGTCCTCAAGTGGCAACTGGAGTGGTAGTAGTTCTACATGTCCCTCCCAGACATCAGAGACCATTCCACCTGCAGCCTCACCCCCACTCACCGGATCATCCCACTGTGATTCAGAGCTATCGTTGAATGCAGCTAGTAATACTAATGATGATTCCACATGCTTCATTATTGATCCTTATCCTGGAGACCGATCGCAAGGCCTCCGTAGCCATAGGACAGGTTCATTCACTTCCACTGCAACTGACATGCTTGATGATGCTGGAGTCAGCACTGCCAGTGAGGGTGAGTGGAGCTATCCCCTCTACAGGCACAACATGCCTTGCCAGCCTGACTTCAGTCCTGAGCACTCTAGGGCAGAGAACATTCTAGAATGTCCCAGTTTTGCTAGTATAGCCACTTTTGAAAGTTTAACAGAAAGGCCACCTTCTGAAAAGGCAGACACCGCCTCACACTATTCTGTAGATGCAGAGGGCTACTATACCTCCATGCACTTTGACTGTGGTCTTAAAGGTAGCAAAAGCTTCACTTATAACTATGCATCTGTAGACCAGCAGCAGGCAGAATATGGATATCAAACAAATACACTTGGGAGAAATAGTCTCTCTCTAAGGAAACCAAAGGTGAAGCCATCCCCGCCAAAACGTAGCTCATCCT
Source organism: Gila orcuttii (assembly GCA_026230005.1). NCBI lineage: Eukaryota > Metazoa > Chordata > Actinopteri > Cypriniformes > Leuciscidae > Gila > Gila orcuttii. The sequence continues at coordinate 8,370,799 of JAPDVR010000021.1, read as the reverse complement.
TGAGGACAATAAGCAGCCATGGTGGACCTCCCACTGACAAGAACGAACCAAAGATTGCTGGTGGTCAGAACAAATCAACGTCTTCCAGGGAGAGAACTCAGCATGTGGGATTAAACGGAGGCTCCTCGAGTCAGCTGGAGAGTGAGGAGCCACTGGGGGCTTGGGGTGTTGAGAGTTCTACAGAGATTCCAGAAGTTGCTTTGTTTGGCTCCACAGAAACACATTCCTTCAAGGATGAGGGAGCTGTCCAGTCAGACTATGCAGATCTCTGGCTTCTTAATGACTTGAAATCCAATGATCCTTACAGATCATTATCAAATTCCAGCACAGCTACGGGTACCACTGTCATTGAATGCATTAAATCACAGGAGAGCTCAGAATCCCAGACCTCCCAGTCAGGATCTAGGGCCACCACTCCTTCACTACCATCGGTGGAAAGTGAATTTAGATTGCCTTCACCAGAAAAGCTGGTGGGTCTAGCATCACCTTCCAGTGGCTACTCAAGCCAGTCGGAGACACCAACATCTTCTCTTCCATCGGCTTTCTTCCCGAACGCTCACCCAATGTCCCCTCCTGGTGGCAAGAGGAAACCCAAAGTCCCAGAAAGGAAGTCCTCACTTGCTTCTTTGCAGCAGTACTCATCCAAAAGGGACCTTGAATTGCCTATCATTCCTCCCACCCACCTTAACCTAAGTGCCCTTCCCAATGTCAGCAAGCCTTCAATTCACAAAAAACAGATGACCATCCTGCACCAGAGCAAACACAAGGCAGCAGTTTCATCAGAAACCAAGCGTGAGAGTCTTTCAAGTGATGAGCTGGCAATCACTAGTCCTTTGGCCATCACTCCTACAGTTCTACGTTCAGTTCAGCTACGTTCAGTTGGCAAATCTGGAGAAGGGAGCTACGATCGACTTAGCACTGATACTGCCACTAGGCCTAAGTGTCCCACTGTGACTATCATCACCCCACCTACTCACAATAAACCCCATGAAACTAGGAAACCTCCACCCTATAGACCCCTTCTCACAGAACCTTCCTCTCAGGACAATTGTGAATCACTGTTTACCCCAGTAGATGGACTAGCTGGTAAGAATATAGCAAGCCATTTTGGTACAAGAAATAGATATGACCGATTAGCCCCGTCCCCTCTTTGGAGCATGACTGCTTTTAAGGCCCAGTCTGATGAGGAGAACATGGATGAACTGACATTGGGGAATTCTCGAGGAGTTGCAGAAAAGGTGAGCACCTCAAATAGTTTCTTTCTCCAGAGTAGTCTGGAAGTAGAGCAAAACCAGCCATTGAGATCTGAGCCAAACGAGGGAAGCCCTGGTCAGAATGCTCTAGCAAAGAGGTCAGATATTCTTGACCAAGTGCCTGATAATGTCAAGCAAAGATCAGAGACATTGCAAGCTTTTCCAATTAGCGGTGCTGGAGAAGAATCTGTAACATCAGGTGTTCCAACCAGAAGTGCCTCACAGGAACATGTAGAGGAAGGGTCAACACCAGACACAGAAGACTATTTTAGCAGAGGTATGTTTGTATAATATTTCCATTACTATGTAAATTAGCTGCCATGTTCTTTAATATTTCAGACATTTTGAATTGGAATGAGTTTCAATTTCAGAGTCCACACCAAGCGATCCAACAGTGTCCCCTCTGACAGACGAATCCAAATCTGAGGATGATAGCGTTTTTCTTTCACCAAGTAAAAGTCGCACAACAGAGGATCTCTTTGCCATGATTCACAGGTGTGTTTCAAGTTTGGTATATATTTTTGATGATCAGAAAAAAATATTAACTCCTACCCCGCCAGCGTTTTTGAAAAAAAACTTTGCTTGCCAGCACCAGCACTTTTGATAATTTTCACAAAAGTTTCATGGCCCCCAGTATATTTTGTTGTATAAATATATGAACTTACAATTTATCAAAAGAAACAGACCCTCTGCTTTTAAACAAAAACCTGTTTTATTCTAGCTCCATGTATTCTGTTTTATCAACACTTGAATGTGGGAAAGTTTGATAAAAAAAAAAGCAACATTTTGAGAAAATCAAAAGACTATACCTTGATCGGATTCAGAACGATGATCAAAACATATATTGAGTAGATCAAGTCCATAAACTCTCCTAATGCTTGCACAGTCCTATAGCTTGTCCTGGGTCGACATTTCATGCGGTGATATTAGGCAGTTTTGATTTATATGCTGTTTATTGTCAACGATTGCATTATTTTATGCATCTGCTTACATATGCTTTATGCTTGTTTCTGCTTCATCTTCGCTTGTGTTTTGATCTAGAGATTCAGTACTCTTTCAGAAGATGCCTAATAGCGCCCCCTACCGTATAACAGTGAAAACACGGAAAGCCAAAAAAATTCTGCCAATGAATTAAAAATCCAGTAAAAAATCCCAAAATTCTTATTGCCTCTTATTTGTGTTTTTCCATCTCAGGTCAAAACGAAAAATGCTGGGCAGGAAAGATTCTGGAGAATCAGTGCGGAGCCGTTCAGCCATTGTCGCTGGGAATGGCTCTGCAACTAATCCTGCAACTTCGCCAAGCACCCCAAACGTGCCTGCAAGTCCATCTATTCAATCTCAGCGAACCCCGGGTCCAATTTATAGGAGTGCCAAAAAGTCCAGTACCTCAAATGAAGAGTTCAAATTGCTGCTGTTGAAAAAGGGAAGTCGGTCCGACTCCAGTTATCGCATGTCAGCTACGGAGATCCTAAAGAGCCCAATTGCGCCCAAAAGCCCCGGTGAGCTCCTGATGGAGGGTTCTAGACCACTTGAGGAGCCACTTTCTCCTTTACAACAGCAGTTTCCAGAGGGAAATCATGAGCAAATCCACAGCCCCTTTCCAAAATCGTATTCTGAGGGCTTCTCCACAAAAGCTTTTCCCACTTCTGCCTCATCTAGACAAGGCCGGTCAAGGATGCCACCAGCTGCAAATAGTAGCCGCTACAGTACACGCAGTCGGCTGTACACTGCTCCCATGCAGGCCATATCAGAAGGGGAAACAGAAAACTCAGATGGAAGTCCACATGATGACCGTTCTTCCTGAAAAATGCATCTTAGAATTTGAGCATCAACTAAGTCTAGACACAATCTTTGACATTAAGTCAATAATGCTGGGCTCTTGGCATACTATATATTTTTTAAGTATCTGTTCTTAAGAAGACCGTAAACCATAGACAAACTACATAGTGTCTGTACCCTTTTGTATCAAAAAGAACAAATCATTCTGATGATGGTTTCAGTGGTGGTGTTCCAATAACTTCCATGAGCATATTTATTTTATGTAAATGCTTTGTTTGTGTACCATTCATTTGAGAATGAGAGTGGAGAAAACTAGATGCTAAAAATTCATCACTTTGTAATTATTCACGGATACTTTTTGTCACAGACATTTAGCATTGTCTAGAAACAGTACTGTACAGGGGTAACTGTGAAAATGGGTCCAGAAGATGTTAAAAGAAGGGAAATCTTTCTTGTACCTTAAACACATACTGTTTATGGCAAACAGCTTGGGACAATCAAAGAGTGGCCTTTTGTATAGATAGCTGTAGCATAAATGGGCTAAGTACTTCTGAGTTAGCCAGCAACTGGATCATATTGGGCAAGAGATGTAGCGGAGTTGGATTATCCTGATGGCCAACCACTATTTTGCACTTCTTTTGGTACTGAGAAAATATCAGACATTTTTGAGAAATCTTATAAAAAGCCACAAAAGAAAAAGTGACATAAAAATAAATATCTACAAATAGAATAGGATTTTTTAAAATGTATTTTAATGAGATTTACGACCTGGAAAATTGTCTCTTTTGGCATTTTTAAGATATTGAAAGACTTTTAATGCGACATCTAATTTTAAAGCAATTGAATGACCACATGATTCTTCCCTTCCATTCAATATTTATATTTTTTAAGCAAATTTCTTAAAAAATAAATAAATCAACCCATTGTTTCTATATCAATGATAAGAAAAACAACAACAGCTAACAACACAGGCACTAGATGTATTCTGTGAATACCGTACCAATCGTTTCTCATATATTAATGATTCTGCTCATTGTAAAGTGACGTTTTTTGGTTATTGATCACTGACCCACAAAGCAGGACTAATACTGTGCAAGCTTTTTACAGCCAACTTGAAATTATGCCTCTACCGCAGTGGTTGTAGCTTTTATATATTTCACTTTAATAGATCGACTTAACTGCATGCAATAAAACTTTAGAGCAGAGCCGATATTGGTACATACTTTTTTGAGAGCATCAATGAATTTGCATAATCAGTATGTCAAATATGATCAGTTTTTGTCCTAATATATCAGATCGAAACACTGTTGACAATCTTTTTCAAAGACATTTATATGTAGTAAAATGGACTATGGCAGAATAATGTGTAGAAGGACAAGTAGAAGTTTGTAGAAGTGTGTAGTGAAAGTGCTTTTGGTCAGGAGGCTTTTGCAGTTTGTGTTGCTTTAGGTTTGAATTTGCGATGTTGAGAGAGCAATGAGGAAAGTTACTAGAAGGACTTTAAGTTGGGTATCGTTCTAGACACTGATGGAAAACAAGTAGCACAGACAATAAAAAAATATCCAAAGAAAGACTACAGAGATGTAGAGTCACGTCAGACTGAGACAGAGCAAGTCTGACTCTGCAGTAAGAGGGGTTTGCATCTTAGATTTACTGATTCAGCAAAGAAATATTGCCTATTTATGACTAAACAGGCAATATTTCTTTGCTGGATCAGTAAATCTGTGCATATGAGGATGTGCTGAAAATGGTGCGAATCAAAGAAGAGAGGTTGTAAAAAAAGATTGAACTTGGATTTGCACTACTGTTTTGGTTATCGTTTTTTAAATCAGTTTCCAAGACTCACCTCATGCTTTTCATTTTGGTACGAAAGTGTAAGAGTTAACTAATGTCTATGAAATATTGGGCTTTGATCAATTTATGCCTGCAGATTTATTTATGGACTTTTTCTTTCAGAGGTTAAGCTTTATTGGGAAAACACTGGTTTTAAAAGAGATTAATCTAACAGAAAATAAAACCACTTATAAATAATAAAATACTAATGACATAAGCTACCGTGTTAATGAACCTTTGAAACCTAATGATGTCCAGTGTTGTATTTGACATTTCTCTCCGCCTGGTGTTTTTGCGACTTACCTTGCTATTGGTGTGAGATTCAGTCTTTGGATCCTTTACAGGACCAAGTATTTGAGCTGTCTTCAGCTATTTAATCACTAACAGCTACCCACAACTATCTAGCTTTAGGTAAAGATGTTATACAAAGGGAAAAACACAACTACAAATCTAAGCAATCTTAAGACTTCCATCACTATCCATCTCTAAGACAGAGGTAAACGATTTTGTAAGCTACCATTCCAACATTTTAAAGTCTAACCTTAAAATTTGCACTGATGTAGTATGTTTGTGAAGGTTTTCACATTGTCTATTGCTGTACCTAAGGCTATTTAAACAGGAATAGTTAACACAATCAGTTATGAGTTGAGAAAAAAATCTAATATCGTTAAAGCATGCTTGGTGAATGGTAACATGCAAAGATTTGTGTACCAAAGGATTTCAGAGTTGGACAAACACTGTACTGAACACAGTTATGTGACGTCTCTCCTGGTACTAGACTAAAGTCTTCAAGCAACTAATGTTTTTTCTTCTTTTTTTTGTACAAATTTGTAAATATAATACCTTTTAAAATTGTTTCCTGGGTGTTTCTTATGTAAAATGTTTTCAAAGTTTACATTAATTATAAGCCTTTGTATATTTTTGATCTGTGCAACACTTTTGAGTCTTGTATTTATTTTTTAGTCAACTTTGTGGAAAGTCCCATTGTAAAATGTCTCGAAAACCGTTTGCCAGCTTTTGTTGGTTGTTTAGTAAATGTGCATAGAAGAGGCCAATAAATGTGACTGCTTTAAACACCTAAACGTGTGTGTGTGTGTGTGTGCGTGCGTGCGTGCGTGTGTGTGTGTGTTTAAATGTTCATTTATCAAGGCAGGTGAATATGCTGAATTAATTGAAGTCTGGTAAATCATTCCACATTTAAACAGTTAAAATAAAACTCAAAAATGCAGTGGTTTCAATAGTGAGTTTGAGAAGTTGTGGAATAAAATTAAAGGCCTTTTGTTAATGAAGTGTTAAGAAGCTGCTCTTACATGCCCCACTTTGACAGGTGTGTTTGTAGTTTTCAGTTTTGAAACTTTTTACTACATGTTTTAGTTCTGTGAGCCTTGTAACCCACTAATGAGTTAATTCCTGTGGTTTTGGTCATTAGTAAAGACAGGCGTTAAAGGTTACACCCTTGGCTGGAGGCGCACCAGTGATGCAGAAAGAATTTTAATGTTTAAACTTGCAGTTACACTTAAAGTCTTTATATATAATGCATTCTAAAAGTATTAATTAAAATGCAGTGTATGGTCTCTTTAATAATTGTAACCACATAATACATTATAATACTTGTGTATTCATTGTACACACCTTTAGAAAGTAATGCATTAAAACATGACAAACCACCAATTTCAGATGTAACAAGGAATCTGCATATTATAATGCATTTTAACTTTGATTACAATTATTTATGAAAGGATGCAATGCATTATAGCATTAATTATGAACACCTTTATAATGCATTATACATAGAGGCTTTAATTAAAGTGTTACCACGTTAAGTGTAAATGCATTGAAGGAATGAGTATGACTAATGATAGTATGATTTGTGTGACCAAAAAAAACAACAACAGGAGTTATTTTGTTTTTGCGTTTATAGTTTGGTACAGATCTACCAGCAGAGACTAACTGGGATCTGTTAACCAGCTGAACCTTCAAACCCAAACCTATTGTTCAACTGGGACGAATATTGCCCATAGGTATAATATCTTATACAAGGTAATAATTTATATGTGACAGTGAAACATTGACACTCCCTCTAAAAATCCATGATAATATGCACCTAGAAAAGCACCATGTTTGAATTGTGTATGTTAAGACAAGGCTGAAGCCTCAGTGTAGTTATCAATGTCTTGAGAATGTAAATGTTTGTACTCAGTAGATGAAGGTAAGGTTTCTCAGCGGTCTTTGACCAAGATGTTTGCGACTCCATGCACCTGAGTGAGCTGAGGACAGTCAAGGGTTGCTAGAAGCTTCTGTGAGCCGGAGCGTTTGGGAACTAATGTCTCTGTCAGACTCATTGTGGCTTGGCCTGCGATATCACTGAGAGAAAGGATGAAAGATAGTTATTTGATATACTGTGTGTGAGTGTATGTGTGTGTGTGTGTGTGTGTATATATATATATATATATATATATATATATATATATATATATATATATATATACATATACATATACACATATAGATATAGTAGTGGCCAAGTGATGTCATCCTCACTTTTCATAAAATAGTATGAAAAATTTGTTACATAATTTATCAGCATATTACGTAGTTGTTGGATAAATACCTTAACCAACTTAAGTGTTCTGTTCTTCCCTCATATTTAAAAAATATAAATAATTTTCCTCATATTTTGAGGGTTTAATTGAAGTTGTACAGTCAAAATCAAATATCTTCTACTGACTTCACTTTTGGCCACTAATGTATATTGGTATTTGGTAGAAGAAAAAAAAAGAAAGAAAGAAAAAAAAATATATATATATATATATATATATGCCAACATATTTTATAATCAACATCATATTTTGATACATGAAAAATGCATAGACTTCAATAATTGATCCAGAGTTCTTAATTAATCAACTGAAAAAGACTTTGGTTAACTAATTCACAAAAATGAATAAAACTTCGGAAATCATTTTTTGCTATTGAAGTTTAAATCAGAGAAACCAGTAAAACATTATGTCTCAATACTGATATACTCACAAGCCGCAAGACAATGAAGGATTGTAAAACTAATCTTTAGAAAACTGATTTTTCTTAAATTTAGTAAAAACAAAAATTAAGGTGACATAGTGTGTGTTTTCTATTGTAATAACAGTAAATTATGCATAATTACAAGTAAATAACCCTAAACCTAACCGTAACTCTATAGTAAGTACATGTAGTCCATTAATATTACTCAGTACTTATTTGAGTAAGTACAATGTGTAGCCTAACCTTTATTTTTTGAACCAGCAAAATCATTGTGAACATTCATTGTTAAAAACCACTTGATCAGAAAACAATTTGATTCAGTCATTGCAACTGAACGTCTTACCCGTAGTGAATGGTTTTGACGTGCTGCATTCCCAGTCCCTCGATCCGGAATATGACGCTCTTCAGCACATGGGGCAGCGGGTTCTGGAATTTGATCTTGACTTTCAGCTCTCTGCCCACTACAGCATCACATACAGGCTGAGAGAGAAAATCACACACACAAGCCGCATTAACGCAACATCGCCAGCTGGGTAATATCATCAGTCATTCAAACTCACAGCGATGATGAGGTCTGGTGTGCGCAGTCTGAAGCTGAACTGTTTGGCCAGAGTTTGTTTGGTCTCAGTGACCCGTCCCGAGAGAGTGAGCACCAGAGCCGACTGACCCAGCAGCTTCTCCTTATAGACGTCATAGCGCAGGATCCACTCCAGAGACCGCACTACACAGCCAAAACATTCATGACACTCCAAATACACATCACCATTTAAAATGGACTATATTAATAAGAACAATTGGTTACAACTACCATAATAAGACCGTTTTGTCTTATTTACAAGTTCTATACCAGTGTTAATTTATTTTAGTATTATTTATATGTCTATACTGTTATTGAATTTATTACTTTAATGTTTATATTTTGCATTTTTTATGTAACTTTTGTTTTAGTAATTTGTGTTTTAAAATATTTTAATATAGGTTTTATTAACTGTTATTGCAGTTGTAATTTTAGTACTTCAGTTTAAAATTATTTCAGTTAATTTTCATTTAAGTTTATCTAAAATGTATATTGTATGAACACAATGGTCACATTAATGGTAATTGTATTGTATTAATATAGTAAAGTGTTACCATATTAATAATAATAATAACAATATTTGGTTACAAGTACCATATGAATTATTGAATTAAATTGAATTAAAATATAATTAATTTGGTTTAATCTTATTTACAAGTAGACAACAATACCAGTGTCATTTTAATATTATTAAACTTCTATAGTATTGACTGTTTTTAATTAGCTTGTATTTTTATATTTTCTGTTTTTAAATTAATTTAAAAAGTTTTGTTGTGTGCTTTTGTCCTTCTTATTTATTTGTTTGTTTGATAAGTTTTTCATCTAATATTTATATTTTATTATTAATAATGATAATGAAATGTAGTTACTAGTATCATCTGGGTTATTGAATTAAATGGAATGTTATATAATTAAAAAGGTTTAGTCCTATTTTACTAGTATACAACACTTTGATATTATTTTGATATTTATAGTAAGTTATTTAGCTTTAATTAAGTGTTATTACAGTTGTAGTTTAGTACTTAGTTTAAAAAACTTAAAATAAAATTAAAAACAGAAAATATATTAAAGTCATCCAAAGTCATTCAAACAAGTTTAAGTTTTAGTAATTGTGTGCATTTTCATTATTATTTTTATATATATACAGGTCCTTCTAAAAAAATTAGCATATTGTGATAAAGTTAATTATTTTCCATAATGTAATGATAAAAATTAAACTTTCATATATTTTAGATTCATTGCACACCAACTGAAATATTTCAGGTCTTTTATTGTTTTAATACTGATGATTTTGGCATACAGCTCATGAAAACCCCAAATTCCTATCTCAAAAAATTAGCATATCATGAAAAGGTTCTCTAAACGAGCTATTAACCTAATCATCTGAATCAACTAATTAACTCTAAACACCTGCAAAAGATTCCTGAGGCTTTTAAAAACTCCCAGCCTGTTTCATTACTCAAAACCGCAATCATGGGTAAGACTGCCGACCTGACTGCTGTCCAGAAGGCCATCATTGACACCCTCAAGCAAGAGGGTAAGACACAGAAAGAAATTTCTGCACAAATAGGCTGTTCCCAGAGTGCTGTATCAAGGCACCTCAGTGGGAAGTCTGTGGGAAGGAAAAAGTGTGGCAAAAAACGCTGCACAACGAGAAGAGGTGACCGGACCCTGAGGAAGATTGTGGAGAAGGACCGATTCCAGACCTTGGGGGACCTGCGGAAGCAGTGGACTGAGTCTGGAGTAGAAACATCCAGAGCCACCGTGCACAGGCGTGTGCAGGAAATGGGCTTCAGGTGCCGCATTCCCCAGGTCAAGCTACTTTTGAACCAGAAACAGCGGCAGAAGCGCCTGGCCTGGGCTACAGAGAAGCAGCACTGGACTGTTGCTCAGTTTTGCATGTCATTCAGAAATCAAGGTGCCAGAGTCTGGAGGAAGACTGGGGAGAAGGAAATGCCAAAATGCCTGAAGTCCAGTGTCCAGTACCCACAGTCAGTGATGGTCTGGGGTGCCATGTCAGCTGCTGGTGTTGGTCCACTGTGTTTTATCAAGGGCAGGGTCAATGCAGCTAGCTATCAGGAGATTTTGGAGCACTTCATGCTTCCATCTGATTTCATTTTTCAGCACGACCTGGCACCTGCTCACAGTGCCAAAACCACTGGTAAATGGTTTACTGACCATGGTATTACTGTGCTCAATTGGCCTGCCAACTCTCCTGACCTGAACCCCATAGAGAATCTGTGGGATATTGTGAAGAGAAAGTTGAGCGACGCAAGACCCAACACTCTGGATGAGCTTAAGGCCGCTATCGAAGCATCCTGGGCCTCCATAACACCTCAGCAGTGCCACAGGCTGATTGCCTCCATGCCACGCCGCATTGAAGCAGTCATTCCTGCAAAAGGATTCCCGACCAAGTATTGAGTGCATAACTGAACATAATTATTCGAAGGTTGACTTTTTTTGTATTAAAAACACTTCTTTTATTGGTCGGATGAAATATGGTAATTTTTTTAGATAAGAATTTTGGGTTTTCATGAGCTGTATGCCAAAATCATCAGGATTAAAACAATAAAAGACCTGCAATATTTCAGTTGGTGTGCAATGAATCTAAAATATATGAAAGTTTAATTTTTATCATTACATTATGGAAAATAATTAACTTTATCACAATATGCTAATTTTTTGAGAAGGACCTGTATATGTATATATATATATCTTAAATTCAGTGTTATTGCAGTTGTAATTTTCATTTAAGTTGAAGCGTTTCATCTAATATTTGTTTCAGCTTTATTTCAATTACCAAAAAATGACTAACAATTGTTAAAGGGGTCATCGGATGCAAAATTCACTTTTATATGATGTTTGCATATAAATATGTCTTTGCAGTGTGTGGACACAACCACCATACAATGAAAAAAATCCATTCACTCCTTTTTTTTTAATCATCAAAAAGTCTAAACACCCAATAATCAGGTGTTTGGATTTTCTGAGCACTATGATGTCATAATACTCATGCTCCGCCCACGACTACTGACGGACTGTCCCGTATTAGCATAATTCTGCCCTCAGCCATTCGACACCCCCCATGGAAGAAAGGGGTGGGGTGAGCAGATGCTCATTATCATTTAAAGAGACATGCACCGAAACGGGTCACTGTTAACAAAGCTCTTTTTGAGGAGGCAAAAATGGTTTTACACAACCACTGAGGAATTTTAAACAAAGTATATTACAAACTTTACATGAACACCCTAAAGAATCATACCAACTTGTGGAAAATAGGCATCCGATGACCCCTTTAAGTATCACAAATGTCTCATGTGTTGTTCTGCTGATGAGATCATCATCTCTTACCCTCATGGGGCTTGAGCTCAACACTGGTCTGGTCCTTCTTCAGGACCATCTTGTTGGCTGTCACCTGGCTGTAGAGATCAACACTGCGAGGAGCGCTGCTGGTGTTCTTCAGAAGGATGGACATCTCAGCATCCTGACCAACACATGGTCCATCACCCTGCATGGACACGTCAACAGTCACATCACTGGCACTGGTGGGAGAGTAGACAGATCGCTTGGAGCCGAAGCTACAGGCCGTTTCCACAGCGGTGCGCTCCTCCGAAGAACCTGATCAATGACGTGGAAACGAGAGGGCAGGGATAATTATAAGCACATTTAAAGTCCCCCTGTGGTGAAAAAGTTTTTAATGTTGTTTATATGTCTATGTGGTGTTTTTAATATGCTTTAAGACAAACCATGTGCAAATTCATCAGTCATGTTACTTAATGTTACTATTGTTTTTGAATTTTCACAATGCTTTATTTTAGTGCTGTCAAATCAAATAATCACGATTAATCACATCTAACATAAAAGTTTGTAAATACATATATATATATATATATAGAGAGAGAGAGAGAGAGAGAGAGTACCAAATTGGAATTTTCAGAGTTTTTCTCCCCACAAATGCATTTTGATTTTATTTAAACACAATAAAATGTTTTGTGAAAAGATAAAAAATCATATATATATATATATATATATATATATATATATATATATATATATATATATATATATATATATATATATATATACACAGTATATATATTTTAGAAGTGATAATGTCAATTTTTTTTGTACAATAAAAAAAATTGATAATAAAATAATTATGTATTTTTAAAATTAAGCATTTCAAAAGCATGAAAACGTTTTTGTCAAGTGTAAGTGCAAACCTTATCACAACTGTCACTTAAATTATTTAATGTGGATTTTCACCTTCTGGATGTTTGTAGAGGTGTGTGATATCTACACGTTTGTCTGAGCCAACAGCCTTGGTGCTGATGCAGTGACCCACTGCGTTCTTGTCAACCCGAATCACATCGAAGGTCCCGTTAGTTTTGCGCTGCCAGTAGACTTTATCGCTGTTCACCTACAACACAAAGAGCCAAATATTTAGTACTAGCACACCATATTATAAATCTATGTGGTGAGCTTATGTGCGACAGATAGAAATATAAGGCAGATATGCTCAAAAAACATTAGATATCATTAAATATGAAACTCTTTATGATGGAATCTGAAATTACAGGAAAGTAATCAGCATACTTCAGCAAAAACGAAGCCCGTGTCATATTTGAGGAAGGTCTGTCCACTGCGGATCGCAGCAACAGATGTTGGGCCGCAGCGGAAGACGCCCTGGCTGGTCTCCTGAGGAGTGGAATCAACCACCTGCCACCCTCCAAAACCAGATGGCAGGTCGGGACGAGCCATCCAGGCCTCATTCCACACGTGGTAGTTCCTACATAGAGAGAAAAGCAGCAACTTTAAAGGAATAGCTCACCAAAAAAGAAAACTATCCCATAATGTACTCACCCTCAAGCCATCCTAGGTGTATATGACTTTCTTTTTTCAGCCGACCATTATCTGAGTTATATTAAATTATATTTCATGGCTTTTCCCAGCTTTGTGATGGCATTGAATAGTGACCTAGTTTAGACTCTCTCGTGAATGTGCGCAGGGCTCTTGCTGGAAGCCAGAGATTATAGTTTATAAAGTAATAAATACATATATTTTTCTAACAAAGACCTATCGCTTTGCTTCAGAAGGCATTTATTAAGCCACTGGAGTCATATGGATTACTTTTATGATGGATAGATGAGCTTTTTGGAGCTTAAAAAACTTGGGCACTATTCAATGTCATTACAAAGCATGGATGTTGTTTAATATAACTCAGATTGTGTTTGACTGAAAGAAGAAACTCATAAAATAGGACGGATTGAGGGTGAGTAAATTATGTGGAAATTTTCATTTTTGGGCGAACTATTCCTTTAACGTTGTCAAATTATTAAAACAATAATGAACCTACAACTTTTATGAAATCACAAATAGCCTACTTCCTGAGGCGTCCTGCACTTTCATGACACACTGCAGTATCATGGGAAAAGGAAAATGGGTAGTAGCTAATGCAAGTAAAACTAAAACTAAAATATAAAAAACGTTAAACTTATTTGATTTCAGCTAGTTGCCACAATTTTCCCATTCTAATGTAGTTTAAATTGATGTAGGCCTACCAAAATAAACATTTAAACATTTCGAAAATAAATACAATTAGGCGATTTTAACAAAATCAAACTACTTTAATTTAACTATACTTAAAATGAAAACAAAAAATAGAAAATAAAACCGAATTCAATATATAAAACGCATCGCGACGATAGATAACACGTGAATACAAAGACACGATCTTACCAGATTGAATCCCGGTTAAGGTGTTTAATTTCTTCAAGATTCTCGTCTAAATAAACATCTGTTGTCAAGGAACTGTCAGTGTCATGAGCAGAACTGAAGTTTGAGACTGGACGTGTGGGAATGCCAAAACACCGACACACTGAGAGAAAAAAGAAAGAAACATTAACAAAGTGCCCGAGATCTCATATTTCGCAACCTCTCTGGTCCCGTTTCCATTTAGCGTAAAAGTGCGATTTGTATCTGGATGTTGATATGCAAAAAAGACAATGTAAACTCCTTTGTGAATGGAATTCGTTCTGATCTGCCTGTCCTGATCCTGATCCTGATCAGTCCCGCGCTTCCGTCAGGTTTTTAAAACCAACCCTCCTTCAGTTCAGCGGGAGCTCTGGACTATAATAACATAAAACATTTAAAAAGCTGGATGTTCTGAACATTCATAGAATATTCAGAAATAACGTTTCCATAACTTAATGGTTCTTAGAACATATTTTTGTTTGCTGGACAGGTGTGTAATTGCACTTTTTTCATTAATTGTACATCGCTAATGGGGAAAATATATCCAATTATCTGTTTTCTAGATACAGAAGCAACTTTATATGGATAAACATTGTGTCATGATCACATGTTAATGCCAAGTGTAAACAGGGCCTCTTTTAAAGGTGTAGGCTACAACACTTTGATTATATTTCTCTACTAAACGATGGTCATTATTCAATTCATTTAACCTTTTGGTACTATGCAGAATTGCTAGATATAAATACATGATTTTATTAAAGAATCTTCTTTTTATTTAGCTCAATTGCAATGCTTCACACTATGTTAGACAACAGTATAAGCACTTGTAGGAAAGCTGGTTCTATCCTCATGTTAAGTTTTAGGCCCCTATACTGTATCATTGTCAATAATGCTCAATAAAATATTACATGTGTTGGTGACTCCAGCAAAGACCCAGCACTGTCCATATTTGACAGGTATTCCTTTACTGTTGTGGTATTGTTTCAGTATGGCACTGCTTCCACTCCAGGCTGTTGGAGAAAGTCCTCCCTCATAGGTATTTTGCCAGTTACCCATCAGCACACCTTGATCATCGTTGGAATTAACCTGACACATTGACAAAATTATGTTATCTGCTTCACGTCATCACGATTCATTGATTATCCCTGAACTGAAGACCTTATCAGTCGTCCTTACACAACAACAGAGCAATGTTGGTAAAAAGAGAGTCAAGAGTAAAGACCTACCATGGCAGACACCACTCTGATTATGTTAACAGGGTCTCCCCATCCTGAGCAAGGACTGCCACTCTTCTCCAACACAAAGAAACACGCCGCCAAGACTCCTTCATCAAACTAAGAATCACAGATCAAAGGTTGGAGATTAAAACAAGCACATTACAGAAAATAAAAGTTTGAAATGTTGTCTTAAAAAATAATGCAAAATAGGTTTTCTACTTCATGCATGGCTCAGATGTCTAAAGTGAAATATCAGCATGAAATGCATCCCAACAGGACGTTCTATTTAAACATTTTTGGGTCTCAGAACGTTTTTCCATTTTTACCTCTAAAGTCGGAGAACTATTCTGCAACCATGATTCAATGTTTTAAATAATCAGCTTGTATTGATCCACTGTTAAATTAATCTTTTACGCATTTGGCAGCTACTTTTATTCAAATTACGAGCTACACTGTAAAGAAAAGTTGCTACCTTAAATTTGTAAGTACAATCAATTTGGTGTTTAAGTAATTTCAACTTCAATTACATTAAGCTGACTTTAAAAAAATAGTTGAATCTTGTATAACTTATATGCATTTAAAAAAAGTTGGAAATTGCTTAACTTATTTTGATGAGTTAAAGCAATGTAAAAACATATGTTGTCATAACATATTGATCATATAATTTTTTACAGTGTTTTTTGCAAATAATTCATTCTCTGGGTACCAAACCCTTGCCATTGTTAATGCAATGCTCTACTGTCTGAGCTCCAGGAAGGATAAAACAAACATTCTTACAACAAGTCAAATACATTTTCATTTGAAATATAAAAAAAACTGATTAGCTGAACAGTATTAAGAATAATCCCTAAAATCAGCCATTTGAAAACATTCTTAAGTTTTCACACACAAAACTGCAAGTAATGTTAGTTTACGATTGTAAAAATTAATTGAACATGAAAATTCCAAGAATGATCTTGAGAATTCTTGAAAAATAACCAGATAATTACAGGAAACCAAAATTTTTCTGATACATTTAAACAACTAATGAAAACATTCAGGGACGTGCACAGGAATTTTGAGGGGCAGTTGCTCTGACCTGAAACATGACTTGAGTCATGAAAATCCCTACATCAATATCCCTATCAATATCCTATCACTGATAGGTTTCACCAAATTTACAACTAAAGCATTGGCGCAACATTTAATTGTCTTGCTACACTGCAGCATAATAAAATGGTTCTCACACTCCAGTAATATTTCTGTGAATTTAATTAATCTTGCACTTGTTCATAGTTTTTGTATTATGTCTGAATATATTCAGTTGAATTTTGCCCATACAAATTGCCTTATATGACCGTGTTTATGTCCAAACTCAATGCCTCATATTATGGTTTTATTATTATTTATAAAGATTGCAAAACGTCAGAGATGACAGGTTTATGATATACAACTTTGTAAACAGTATATAAAATGTATTAACAATATGTTAAATGTCACCAAAATACACATGAGAAAAAGAGTTCCTCATATTATTGTTTATTGATTTTTAATTATTATTATTTTTTATTTTTTTAAATTTGAAAAGAAATAATCTGGATTGAATTGACAGATGGGGAAAAACTTGCTTATAATAAAAAAATAAAATAATAATAATAATAAACGCTTAGATTTCGGTACTTTTTTAACCTTTTGGCTTCCCTTACATTCAGTTGTGCTTCTTGCTCGTATTCAGTTCTGATGGTACGTATGGTAACTGGGCAACTACGCATGATTTGTAGTATGATTGCGTAAAGGGAACAGGAATTCCGGTAGGGAACAGAATCAACTGATACACCGGTCGCGTGCAGCGCTGCAGCCACGTAAACACAGTTTGCCCTTCCCCTACTGACTTTCACTCTCGGTGCCGGCATGGAAGTGAATGAGGCTTCGCGATTTTTTTTATTTTTTTTTATCTAGGCTTACGTGAAATTCTGCATCCATTGTACAATTTATTTATTTATTTATTTATTTCCCCCCTCGGAAGGGCAACGTGAGTCGAGAAGGGCATATGGGCAGTTGCCCGGGCAACCTGAGCAACCCCCCTGTGCACGTCCCTGAAAACATTCCATTTTTGAAATATAAAATTTTACCTGACCAAAATTCCAGGTTCTGGTTCCAATCTGTTGCTCTGTTCCATAGTACAGTTTGCCCATATTATTCAGAACATATTCAGTCCTCTCAGTTTCATCATTCATGTACACAGAGTCGTCTGTTGAGAACAGAAAGAGAGAGAAAGTTTACATTTCAATGGATTAGCTTCATTAACATGTTACTGTAAGTTCCATGTGTTTGTTTATTTTTCTCTTTGTCTTTTGTGCTTTTGTTTCTATTTGTTATTCTTAGGTTGTGATCATTGGCTGTCCATCAGATACGTGACGTCACACATCAGACCTGACGTTCCACTGGTTTAAAAGGCCCATTGACAAGGAGTGAGGAGATTAGCGCCAGATCTCAGTCAACACCCATGCCTTGAGCTGTCTGGCGAACCATGATCACGTTTATGTTTATGTTTAAGCAGTGGTTTTGCGATTAACACTCCTTCGGGATTTGTTATTGCTGACGTATTATCGCACTGTTCTGAGAAAATGCACTGTTTCAGCGCTAGTCTAGATCACTTAAAAAATCGTATTAAGTGCATTGTGTGCATGTGACCGATCACTGGGTTAAACGCAGTTAATCTAATTCGAACGCGGTGTGTTGTATGCAGTAGCATAACCATGGAGCATTTAGATTTGATTTTCGTTTGTGTTTCCTGATTTCATGTTCTAATGATCGTTGGCCTCTATAAATACATCTTCAAAGACAACGGTAGATAGCATTGTTTTTTTGTTAGTTAGTTGAAGAGTGATCGCCATCCACTGTATTTCTTTTTATTTAGTCAGCGTAGTTTAAGGCGGCTTATTGGCTAGGCCAGGGATGGGCAACTCCAGTCCTGGAGGGCCACTGTCCTGCAGAGTTTAGCTCCAACCCTTAAACACACCTGAACAAGCTAATCAATGTTTTCAGGATTACAAAAAATAGTTTTTGTCAGGGTTGGAGCTAAACTCTGCAGGACAGTGGCCCTCCAGGACTGGAGTTGTCCATCCCTGGGCTAGCTAGGCTACGCTGAAAATTTCGGGTTTGTTTCTGCACTTTTCTTTTGATAGTTAATTTTAGAGGTTTGGGTTAAATATGGAATTATGTTTTGATTATTTCATTGATTTGGTGACACTCTTGTTTTCTTGGTTCTCTGATTAGTCGTTTTTCTTTTACATTTATAATGTGTTTTGTAAGGTAATTTACTCCTTTTCAATTAAAACGTTTTCAGAGTTAATTCTGGTCTTCCTCTTCCTGGTTGTTTCTGCTACTCGCACACATGGCAACAGTATCTCACGCAAATGTTGCGCAATCATCATCTTTAAGCACGTAACAAACAAGTTAATTCTGTTATTTCATGATTCAGTATAATTGTCTTATGCCTGCTACAGACTGTGCAATTTCAGCAATAAGATTACAAATCAAACCGTACGACATGGATCTAATAAACTTGGATACGATGTAGAGACTACGATGATGACACCTATTGCATCGTAGGCTACGACGCAAGTTAGTTGTAAGAATTAAATGTCATCAGCATGTGCTAATGGTAAACAAATAGAGCAAAATCAATCGCACTTTGGCAATTGTGATTTTTATGTGCGCTGAAAATAGAGGAAGCAAAGAGAAGAATATGGCTAGGTAAAAGACGCCAACATGGCATGCCAATTTTGCAAATGGAGCTTGAGGAAAGAAGTTTTAAGTTATTGCACCATGACACCTTGATCAATA
The DNA here is from genome assembly GCA_026230005.1 of Gila orcuttii. NCBI lineage: Eukaryota > Metazoa > Chordata > Actinopteri > Cypriniformes > Leuciscidae > Gila > Gila orcuttii. The sequence goes on along the minus strand of JAPDVR010000021.1, from coordinate 8,351,537 downwards.
CGGCATTTCATGTTGCATTTTTATTGGCTAGCAAACACTGTGAGATGATCATTCTAAATTTCTGACACTGACAGAAAATGATCACAGGCTATCTCTGTGCGCAAGGCCATGATACCGGGCGTCTGAATCTCTCTCACTGTAGGCTATGATACGACCACCGTTTAGGCAACACAATCTCATGAAAGTGCGTGTCTATGCCACGAATGTTATTTCTCGTGCCATTTTGGCGTGCATATGCTATGCACTGAAAACCCCTTGGTTAGGATTAGGGGTGGGGAGTGTGTGTTTTACACGCCATAAAGTGCGTATCATATGTATGCGAAAACTGCGCAGGCCTATCATATTTTTGGCGTAGGCCTATACAGCCACGACCACAGAAATCGCCACGATTGGTCATCTTTTGTCTGGGACAGCCCAAAATCATACAATGTGTGTGTGTTAGTTTTAGGTACTGACACACACGTGTCCCCTTATTTTCTCTCTCTTCAAATAATACCTTTGCACCAGGGGTTGAACAGCATGTAAATGTCATTTTCAGGTGTGTCTGGTGAAGTGGCCTTTCCCGCCGGGCAGTTTGTAACCACAGTGAGTTTGTACCGTCCAATACAAGCGTTTGGAAGGGAGTAAACTGACAGTCTGATTGTGGTCTTCGCCTGTTCAACAATCTTTACCTCCCAGGCATCTTTCTTGAATTCCGACACTAATGGAACAATTACAAAACTGCCCCTGTGTACGGGTATGTCGTTACCTGCAAAACACACACATACAAGAATTTTTTATCAGGTGATATAAGACGGTTTGTATGGCAGGTGTAAACAGGATCATTGTTTGCAACAGTATACAGTAAAGCCATGACTGACCAAGTCTCAGCTCCAGCTGAAGTTGGTCTCTGTTTGGAACAAAAGGTCTGGACAGCTCAATAGACATCTGGAAACATTGTCCTCTACGGACGATGAGATGACTGCTAAAGAAACCATCTGTGTGATGCTCCTGTCGATTCTGTCCTTTCCTGGTCCTGATGAGATCAATAGATCGTACCTGCAGTACTGCATCTAAACAATTAGACATAAGGAAAGCTTAGCATGACAAAATAAAAAAAATAGCATTCATATATTTTTAAAATTTAGTTTTGGTGATATCTTTCTTGAGAAAACCTGTATATGGTTTCAGGTTCATGTGAGCCTGAGGTGAACGTGATCTCATCAAGTACAACATGATCCTGGATCAACATATTTGCTGATCCTGGAACAATATTTCAAACCACTAATCAGATTTTAGGGACAAGTTTACTGTTAATATCAAGTTTATGCTTACAACCAGAGTTAGGTGCCTGAATCTGCATCAGTGTTATTCACCCATCATTTCCCTCAATAAGTTATGGGTAGGGTTAGGTTTAGGGTTAGTTAGGAATACATTTTTCAGATAGGAATGTTGTTCTAGGATCAAGAAAATATGTCTTAGTGAAATCATGGTGACCCGACCCTGATTAGACGTGTTTCTTAGCATGCATTTACAAAATCAATTTTGTATTCAAAAACTGCATCACACTAAGTCAGAATGCTGAAGGACACACAATAGTAGTGCAAACATATTTTGCAATTCTTATACAATCCCTAGTGAAAAATAAATATACTAAAATGTATTTGAAATACATTTATTTTATACCAAGTACACTACAAATACATTAACATATTTATGTGTTTTAATATAAATACCCAGCAATTGTACTTTCTGTATACTAAATTGCTACAACTAATTTTATACTTAGTTAGAAATAGTGCTGGAATTCAACTAGATATACTTAAGTATATTTGATTATGCTAAAGTGGAACTATTCCAAGTAAATTTTAGGTCCAGTTTAAATATCTTATATTTAAAGACTGATATTATTCAGAGATCATACTATCCTTACTAATAGTGATATTAAACACATTTTAAGGCTCAATATTAAGAAATGTGCATTGTGCAATAAAGAAGTACTCCAAATAAAGTTTATTTATATTTATATCAGTAAGTAAATGTATTTTAAATGCATTTTGGTATAAGTTTTTTTCTTGTTCATGAGGTATAAGATCTGTCAATGCAACATAATGACAATCAGACCTTATAATATTATTTACTATTATGCACTGCAGTATTAAGATATATCACTCTTACCGTTCACTTCTACATGTGGACCCCTGAGAGGAAGAGAGAGACATTTTTCAAACTTTATTCTTAAAGCTATAATTACTTACAAAACAACGTTTAAATGGAATTAACATTTTTTGTACTCATACAAGCTGAATTATGCAGAAAACTGTGGGGAAGAAGAGGGTGATAAATATTTTTCTGGCTTTCTCATTAAAATATAAGGATAAAAAATCCCAAATCATCTGGAATCTAAATTAGGATTATGTGCAAAATTAAACTAGATCACAAACACACACACAAAAAATAAATAGATCGAATAGAATACTTACATGTTTGCGGTTCTTGTCCTTGAATTCATTTGAAGAGTGTATGTTCCTATTCGGACAGAGTAACTGTACCTAAACAACTTGCACTTCAGTCTAGAGGCAAAACTTCCTTCACTCAAATGTTTTTTTTCCTAAGAGGCCATGATGCTTATATTCACATCTTCATCTCCACCCCATCCACAGCTCAGAGCTGAAGAGTGTGAAGAATTTCATGTATCATGACAGAAATGTTTGTGTTGTTGAGGTTATATCTCACAAGGTATTTTTAACAGCTTATTTAAATATGGCCTGAGTGCAACCTTTAAAGCGTCACTTAAATTAAAGTTAGTCTCATTTGTTGTAAAGATGTCAAAGGAGGAGTAATTAGAGATAATAATCATAACATTTTAACTGCCTCATTAAGACATTAACTTCTCAAATTCTTAACTGATAAGCAGGATTTCTATAATAAGGTGGTGAAATAAATGGCTAATACTGAGCCTCAAACACACATGCACCAAAAAATACAGAATGAAAAACTTGAATTATTTTTAGAAGCCAATTACTGAATGACAAGTAACTTTTCATCTTTTAGTCCCCTAGTGGTCTGTGAAAGTTCTAGGGGCCTGTGGAAAGATTTAGAAACAAGTAATTTTCTTAAAATAATGTTTTTAACAGTTTCTGTATTTCTTATACATTGTTGTCTCTCTGAGGTTAATAGAGCCTTAAGTGATGTAATAAAAATTAAACCACAGTAACAATTACCACAACATTAACACATCCATTACACAACTCTGTATGAATAGACCAGATTTTTTTAATATTTAAAAATGCACAATTATTGTGCTTAATATAGAATAAATTATAATGCAAGTTATTATTAAATATGTAAAGCTATAATGCATTAGGAATGTTTGTTAAGTCAGAAAACTTTGTTTCAGCCATCACACACACTTCGTCTCCGTACCTAATGAGGAACAAGTAATGATGATGGAATGTGCAGCAAACACCTTCAGTGAATGATTCAGCCATATGGAAAAGCTGCTCATGACTTAAAATGATCACTTACACAATAATTCTTTAACTGGAGGAACTAAATCACCACATTTTATGAATAATTATAGCCTACTGTAGTTAACATAGCATTTTCAAATTTGAGTCGTAACTGTAATTGTATGTTATTATGTAAAGATATTATCACAATTAAAGAGAACATATAGGCTAGTAAACAAGATCTGAAGGCATTGGTTGCTAAAGTTTTTTCCGTATTGTCCACCAAGTAGCTAAACTCACACGACTGCCTTCGTGAGAGTGTAGCCTACATTATTTTGAACATTTAAAAAAAAAAATCATTTCTTTAGGGCACTTTTTAGGCCAAACAGAGATTCTGTTGTGCTTAAAAGGTACAGTGTTATTTAGTTGATTTTAGTGTTAGTAGTAGGCTAATGCTATGCTGTCACTTTAAGCAATACGTATTCGCGCGCGCTGCCCGCTGTCTCATTTCGCAGGCTGAGGTAAATTAGAACTTAGAACCAACTATAATAATACATAATAACGTTAATAGTAAATGTAAATTTTGAATCGATGTTGTTTGTTTTTTTTAAACATGTTTTGAGTTGTGGGAGTTCATTTTAGCTTCGAGGTAGAGAAATCGTTTAAAGGGTAACTAAACCCCTGGTCAGAGCCTGACTCCACCCACTGGCAATATTTGAAAAATGCTGGAAAAGTGGGCAGAGCGCAGCGGAGGGGGGCGTGTACCTGAGATGCATCTCTTTGTATGGAACCTGCCTACGTCACCAACCACCCCTTACATCACCAACCACCCAAACATCCAATAGGAAAATTCAACTGCAGTAGCCACCGTTCAACCTGAAGAGGGCAGCACTCAGACGTTTTTAAAACCATATATTGTAGAATTAAAACACTTTAAACCCAAATGACAAACAATTTACTGGAATAAATGAACAGCATTTATGAAGCTCCATTCTTACAGATCATTAACTAAAAAAAGTTGTTTTAGTGTTTAGTTACCCTTTAAGGGAGCTATGAGAATCAATTCAAACAAGCTTTTCTACGCGGTGCACATTAGGCTATATCTGATGGTTTAAATATTATTTTAGATTAGGGCTGTCACAAAACATTGTCCAGTGAGTAAATTGTGTCATATATATAAAAAAATAGCTCTGTAATAGCCATTATGCTCTATTTATAATTTGTTGTAGTTACACTGTTGGACACTGGGTGGAGTGTGGGTTTAATAGGTATAGGTAGCCAGAGAGCATGAGGACATGCAAATTTGTGGATTACAATGTGTTTGAGCATCGGAACTGTGACAAATAAAGCTGATAATTGCAGAACTGTAAGCGTTTTTTTTTGGATCGCGTGTCAGAAATAATCATATAAAAACAATCCAACACTGCTAAGGAGCTGAGTGTAGGAATAACTTCTGTGATATGGCAATCCTTGAAGCTTGCATCTTGTACAGGTCTGCACGGTCAACAAAATATGTGCTCCAGCAGACCAGCACTCACCCCCATTACACACACACACACCCCCATTACACACACACACACACACACACACACACACACACACACACACACACACACACACACACACACACACACACACACACACAAGCTGTCTTAACCCTACTTAATTAATAATGACACTCCCCTTCTAACATTTGGTCACATGACTTTCCCATTACATGGCTTCTACAGGTTATTGTCGCTTCAGCGTCTATTTATTATATTGGTATGATTAAATAAATTTATCAATTTTATGAAGTCTTAAATGATTAGTTCACCTCAAAATTAAAATTTCCTGATAATTTACTCACCCCAATGCCATCCAAGATGTTCATGTCTTTCTTTCTTCAGTGGAAAACAAATTAAGTTTTTTGAGGAAAACATTTCAGGATTTTTCTCCACACAATGGACTTCAACGGTAACCAAATTTTTGAAGTCCGAAACAAAGCAGTTTCAAAGGGCTTTGAAGTGCTTTAAAGGGCTCTGCACAATCCCAGCAGAGGAATAGGGTTTTATCTAGCGAAACGATCGGTCATTTAAAAAAAAAAAAAAAAAGTATATACTTTTTAACCACAATTGTTCGTCTTGTGCTAGTCTGCGACGCACCAGGCATTACTCAATCACGTTGGAAAGGTCACGCTGGACGTCGCGGAAGTACCGCCCCATTGTTTACATGCGTGAAGAAGGAGGATCGTTCAAATTTTATTGTATGTTGAATGACATATTTACGTCTTTGTGTTTATTTGTGTTTATTGTTTAAAATGGTCCTTTCATGTGCGTATCCTGTATGTTTAAAACAATGGGGCGGTACTTCCGCCGACGACCAGAGTGACCTTTCCAATTATTACGTAATGCCTGGCAGACAAGCACAAAGGGCATTTGTGGAACAAATAACAAAGATGAACAATTGTGGTTAAAAAGTCTATACATTTTTTTTTTTTTTTAAATGAGAGATCGTTTCGCCAGATAAGACCCTATTCCTCAGCTGGGATCGTGCAGAGCCCTTTGAAGCACTTCAAAGACCTTTGAAACTGAAAAAAACTTAATTTTTTTTCCACTGAAGAAAGAGAGACATGAACATCTTGGATGGCATTGGGGTGAGTAAATTATCAGGAAATTTTCATTTTGAGGTGATACTAATCCTTTAATGATTATTAAGTAGGCTATGCCAAATACAGATTATTACTAAAATAACTTCTTTTATTTACTTCAATTCTGTAATCAGAGCTATAAAATCAATCAGTGTTTTTGTTTGGTACAGCATGCATGTCATACTCTTTATATAGTCTACACATCTCAAAACAAGATGAGAACTGTTTCTGAATTACCTAATTGCAGTGTAAGTAAATACTGACAACTTTGACAATACAAAACACTGCCTTTATAATAGCTCGACCTGTCACTCAATGCAGTTCAGTGCAAACTCACTGACCGCCCATGTGTACTCTCACAAATACTCAATATACGTAATCAATGAATTCATGTAATCATAGTTTCAAACTCACAGCATCTTGAATCTAAATTTCACGATTCAGTTATAACAAACCCAGTTCTTCTTACACATTTATTCAAATGAAAATGTACTAGTTCATGCTAGTGATAAAGTTCATTCTTGGAACTTCTGCAACCTTGTTTTCATGTGTATGTTGTTTCTTCCATTGTCTATCTTGTTTATGCATAGTAAAAGCAGTAAAAAAGTAATAGTAAAAAAATATTTTTTCCCTGAGAAAATAAGCCAGAATTATGAGATATAAACTCGCAACTGCAAGGAAAAAAAGTCAGAATTGTGAGATGTAAACGGAAAAAAGGGTTTGTAGTGTTTTTTTTTAGTTTATTGTCCATGCATTGTAAAGAAAACCATATAGTCAAGCATTATAGAAGTACTGTTTTTTCAAGCATTATTAAAACACTTTCCATCATTTCAGGGAAATAAATAATGCTTATAAGTACACATCATAATTAAAACGTATTACATTGATTATAAATGAATTTGCCACAAATATTTTCTTTTAAATATGAAGTTACACATAGGCTACATAATAATAATCTGGCTTGTGATCAATTAAATGAGGAATATGTAATATATGTTGTTACTTTTATTGTAAACCATAAATAAACTTTAGGTCCCTCACTTTAAAGTACTTTAAAGGAATATGAGATACAAAATGCTATATTATACATAAACAGCCTCTAACCATATGCCTTATGATCCCATAGTTACATGCACTCTAGCAAGTTGACACAAACCATCTCTGTTTAACCATTAATCATTTCACTAACAACAACGTTGGTGAATCCATGCACCTGAGTGAGCTGAGGACAATCAAGAGATGCCAGGAGTTTATGTGGCCCGTGACACTTGGGAATAAATGTCTCTGTCAGGTTCACTGTGGCGTGGCTTGCAATGTCACTGAGTGACAGAGAGAGAAAATTATTTGTACATATTGTACATATTTCATTTGTATTCATTTTGCATTGTGCTCATCAGTCAACTGTAATTTATATCAAGCAGTGAAAATTAATATAATACCCTTGCGTCTTACCCGTAGTTAATTGTTCTGACACACTGTAATCCCAGTCCTTCTAAATGGAAAACTACATTCTTCAGCACACAGGGCAGTGGGTTCTGGAATTTGATTTTGAAGGGCATCTCTTTGCCCACTAACCCACCACATACAGGCTGAAAAAGGTTTACAGAAGATAATCAGGCAAATTATGGTGCCATACTGGGTTGCAAAAACTCTAGCTCTAACACATACACTGGCAGATGAAATCTCTATATAAAGAGTTCATAAATAAGAAAACTCACAATGATAATGAGATCTGGTGTGCGCAATCTGAAGTTGAACTGGGTGGCCAGTATCTGTGTCGTCTCAGAGACCCGTCCAGAGAGTGTAAGCATCAACGCTACTTGATCAACCAGGTGGTCCTTATAGTCTTCATACTGCAAGGTCCACTCCAGAATCTGGACTACCGATAAAAGAAACCAAGATAAACAGTGAGTGAATACAAATGCTTTCATGACAAATTTTCATTTGAAATAAATGATCATCCTCATTGTTATGCTTTTTTTCACAGCTGATATACTGTATGTGAAGTCTAAGATGAATTTGGTAGGACTGGGTTAACATGGTTTGGGGGGGGGGGGGTGTAAACACAGAAACCGAAAATTCTCGGGACAGCAGCATTTGTCCAAATTTCAATCTTAACCGTTCTCTTTCATCAGAAACGATCTTAAAACAGGGCTTTAAGTGTAAAATACCGAACTTGTCCTTTAAAGGTGCACTGTGTATTTTTAGCGGTATCTAGTGGTGAGGTAGCGAATTGCAACCAACAGAAGTTATGGTGGCCGACAGGAAAAGATGTCGTCGCCTGAGACAGCAGACAGTAGCCAGTTAAGCAATGAGGTTTCTTTACATAGATAAATTAAGGTTTACTTAATTAGGTTTAATTAATTATTCAGTAAAACGACATGCTATTGCGAATATTATTGTTACTTGTTCATAATTGTGTCAGTGTTTTATTCACTGACTTTAGCTAGCTTCTTTGCACGAAAAACAACATAGTGACGAAACGCGTTTGTCCGTTTAGGGCTCCTGTAGAAACATGTCGGCGCATTTCAAGTGGACCCGTGTTGTATGTAGATAGAAATGGCTCATTCTAAGATAATAAAAACATAACGATTCATTATGTAAGGTCTTTACACACCACTGAAAACTAGTTATGTATATGATATTGCATTTCTGTCAACAGATCCTCCTAAAGTATTACACAATGCATCTTTAAGTCAGAACAGCCTGAAGGACTGTGGCCAGTTTGGAACAAATCTGTCATCAAACAAACAAATTCTTCAAGTACAATAATTCAGTACACTATCATTACTGATCTATTTTAGACTATCTTTCAAACTATTTCAACCATCTATCATATCTCACCCTCATAAGACTTGAGCTCAATGAGTGTGTGGTCCTTTTTCACTAAGGCCTTGTGGGCTCCGGTGTAGTGCATGGCTGCCACCTGGCTGTAAAGAGTGAGGCTACGAGGATACATGCACTTGTTCTTCAGAATGATGGAAAGCACAGCATCCTGACCAACACATGGTCCATCACCCTGCATGTTGACTTCGATGATCACATCCTCACTGTAAGACAATGAGTAAATGGACCGTTTTGAGCCATGGCAAGAGGCTGTTTCTTCAGCAATTCGTGCCCCATCCGAACCTTATGAATAGATAAAATAATAAATGATTAACTATAATATGAATATTAAAAGCACTGTTTTTTGAATGCCATGCATAAAAACGTCTTTATATCCATTAATCACTGAAATCACCTCACAGTGACAGGACTAACCTGTCAGAAAACTAGCAAATGGAAATGTTCTTTGTTTAAAGAGGTCTATAATACTATAATGAAATGCTTGTTTTTATATAATAATATACTTAATTTTATATTTTGTCAGAATACATGGCTAAGTTTAAATGGCAGTCAATGGAGAAAGATCCTTTTCCCCACAGAATGGTGTAGTTAGCTCTGCATGCTAACCAGCCAAACCTAATACAGAAACCAAGACATTTGGCTTTAGTGACTAGAGTGATCAATAATGCTGTCATTAAGATCCTTTATATAAAAGTTGCGTCAGCTACATGTGTTTCTGTGACAAACATGTGTAGGTTTTCACCTTCTGGATGTTTGTAGAGGTGTGTGATATCTACTCGTTGATCTGAGCCAACAGCCTTGGTGCTGATGCAGTGACCCAGTGCGTTCTTGTCAACCTGAATCACAGCAAAGTTTTCACTAGCTTTACGCTGCCAGTAGACTTTATCGCTGTTCACCTACAACACAGAGAAAAACATTCAGCACACCAGGTTTGTGCATCTGTCCTTTTGCATTCCACTTCAGTTCCTAAACTTAAGCAAGATGCAGAATTGTAATTTGAATCTAAAGGTGTAGAATTATACATTTTATTTAAAACATTTAATTTATCAATATTAACCAACATTAATCATACACACAGAATATGACATTTCCTGAAACATTCCATGACATTTATTATTAGAAATTAAATGCTACCCAAAGAAATGTGTACTTGTATGTTTACATGTGGAAATATTACATGCAACATCAAACCCTGGAAGATGGAAGGTAAAGCATTAACATACTCCAGCAAAAAGGAAGGGTGCATCATGCTGAACTTCTCCACTGCGGATCGCAGCAACAGATGTTGGGCCGCAGCGGAAGAAGCCCTGGCTGGTCAGCTGAGGAGTGGAATCAACCACCTGCCAACCTCCAAAACCAGATGGCAGGTCGGGACGAGCCATCCAGGCCTCATTCCACACGTGGAAGTTCCTACATAGAGAGAAAAGAATAGAATCAACCAAGAAGGGTATAGAAATTGAAATGAATATGGATGCAGTGATGGATGCGTTTTTACGCCACGTGACCTTACCAGACCGAATAACGGTTTAGATGTTCAACTGGCTCAAATTTCTCATCTAAATAAACATCAGTTGTCAATGAAACATCAGTGTCATGAGCAGAATTGAAGTTTGAGACCGGACGAGCGGGAATGCCCAAACATCTCAAAACTGAGGATGGAGAGATTGAGAGAATAATTAATCCAATACACATAACTACATTAATTCTCCCAGTCACGTTACTGCTCGCTTTTTTCCATCCAGTATGTTTGACATCTTACTTGTGGTGATGACTCCAGCAAAGACCCAACACTGTCCATATTTTACAGGGTTTCCTCCACTTTTGTGGTATTGTTTCAGGATGGCGCTGCTGCCGCACCAGGAAGTAGGAGAAGTTCCATCTGTGTAGGTATTTGACCAACTACCCATCATCACACCACTGTTGTCATTGGCATTAATCTGTCACAATGATAAAATATCAATGTTATATTGTCATCTGCTCTTTTACCTAAAGCTTGTTGTTCTCATTGTCTAATCAGGTTGTTATCCAGACCCAAAAACCTAGTTTGAAAATGTCTGGAAAACTCACTATTGCAGACACCACTCTGGCCACGTTAACAGGGTCTCCCCATCCTGAACAAAGACCACCACTCTTCTCCAACACAAAGAAACACGCAGCCAAGACTCCTTCATCAAACTAAGAATAATAAGAAATGTAATTAATGTTTGTATGCACTTTTATATGAATATGAATGACCTTTTGGCCCTTACTTGACCAAAGTTCCATGTCCTGCAGCCAATCTGCTGTTTAGTTCCGTAGTAGATTCTGCCCATGTCGTTCAGCACATACTCAAATCGCTCCGCCTCTTCATTCAGGTACACACCGTCATCTGATAAAGAGAAATTCTTCAATATTTAACAGCGCTTTCTAGTTTTTCCTCATTTTTTGCTCAGCATCAGGCTTCAGATGTGATTTAAAAGCCCACTAAAATAAAAAGAGATTGCACTATCATGTGCACATACCTTTACACCAGGGGTTGAACAGCATGTAAATGTCATTTTCAGGAGTGTCTAGTGAAGTGGCCTTTCCTCCTGGGCTGTTGGTTATGACAGTGAGCTTGTATCGTCCAATAGAAGCTGTTGACTGAGAGTAAACACACAGCTTGATTCGGTTTTGCATTTGTTCAACAATCTTGGCTTCCCAGCAGTCTTCCTTGAATTCCTTCACTAATGGAACCATCTTGAGTGTCTCGTTCCATGTTGATGGGATGTTACCTATAAAACATACGACACAAGAAGAGGAAATTATGGTGTGGATATATCCATATATATATATACACATTTTACAGTGGGGTTAAAAGATCAGAAAATACATTGAAAATATTTGGATTTTTTTTGGTCGGGGGTTGGAACTGTACAGAGGGTAAGATGTTTTTGGCAGCCAATGAAGCACAAGACGCTTTGAAGCATCTCAACTCATACTGGAGAACATGATCAACAGAACATTCTTAAATTGTTGAAAATGTTTAACGTTTCAATGTAACTGTTATTCTGATCATTTTGGAATTATTTTTTCTAGTGGTCTCAGACATTTTGGACTTGTTTTACCTTCTAAATGTAATATCCAGATCTCTCATGACAACTCTCAGAGAGATCGGCATGGTAATGGATAAGGCAATGTTAATGTATTTGGTCTTGGCGGAGTAGATCTGCTACATTGCTGCTACCGAAACTTGTTACTGCCAATACATTCACAGACATGAACATATATGAAATAAACCCCATAGCAGATCTATATAGGTGGAGCTTGGGAAGGTGTAGGGTTTCTGAAAGCGTGCTGAGACTACTAACAGCAAACACTACCCAGCAAGCAATAGCCGTCACTTCACCGTCTAGGTTAACTATAGACCCGATATAGTCTGGCTATGAGTAACCCACTTTTAGCTAAAATAACCTTGAATTTGGTTACATGTCGTTTTTGCCAAAATAACTTGCGAGATGTATTCCATCATGTAAGCAAAGTAAACAGTGATTACAAGGTGTTTGGTTTTATTTCTTCACTCATTTCATTTCTTTGGTATCTAATTGATGACAAGTCTATTCTTGGGCTATGGTTTAGACGTCTATTAAATTTTCACTGACAGCCCAAATTTTGCCTTCTTTAGACTTCTGGGCTGTGTTTGGACGGCTATTAGACATCTTTTAAATGCAAAATTGCTTGCTGGGTACCGAATTTGAATGTTGAGCCACAGCTCATTTCCCCGATACAACAGCAACCAATCAGTTGCGCAACTAAATTGCTAAATAACTAAATTGAGTTAAGGACCTATCAGCCTGCGCCATCTAGAGTTTCATGGCCTTGGTATTTAGTCATTTTCTTTAGGGTGTCAGAATGCATCTGGCTGAGTATTCAGAAAGCATCTAACCAAAAAGGCCTTAACTGACATAGTTTCAGCTCCAGGTGAAGTTGTTCACAGTTTGGAATAAAGGGACGGGACAGCTCAATCCACATCTCAAAACATTGTCCTCTACGGATGATGAGGTGATCGCTAAGATAACGATCCGTGTGATGCTCTCGTCGATTTTGTCCTGTCCTGGATTTGATGAGGTCAACAGAACACACATGCAACGGCAGATCTGAGAAATAGAAAACAGTTAATGAATAGAGTTAGGCAGTCAGTTCATTAGAATTTTTAATCAAATTCATGCTGCATACAATTGGCTGATGTAGAAGTTATGCTTAAGCACATCTTACATCATGCATTACATTCCAAAGACTTCTTACCATTCACCACATGCTCCACATGTGTCCAAGTGTCTGTGCAATAATTCTTAATTCTGTTCTTGACATGCTCCTTGTCATGAGATTTTTGACATGATTTGAAGTGATTGCAACAGCAATGCTCGCAAATGGATACGCTGTCCTCCACTGTACACTTTTCTGACTCCAGTATGATGGATTTAAATGACCTTTTAGGAGAATACATGTTTAGTTCATCATTAGTGATTGCTCAAAAACAAAACTCACATAATGAAGCATTGGAAAAAAGGTTGTTGAGGTTTGTTGAGATTAGAATCTCAACTCCTTACAGATCTTCATGGCTTTCTCAACTTCTTTAACTCTCAAATGGATTTTAGCTACAAAACACTAAATAAGGATCCACATCTTTTTTTTTTTTTTTGTTGTTAATCCCGCCAGGATATATTTTTTTGCCTGTATAGCTTTATCAATTCAGTGACTTTTTATATACAGACAAATGCACAGATTACCTCTTCACATAATCAGAGAAAAAATATAAACAGTCTGCTAAAGACGTTTCTAGGCTTCACTTGACCATTTTTTTTAGCAATGTGGAAATAAAATCAGATCACAAGAGCATAAAACAATATTTGAGTTCATTACTTACATGGTGGTTGTTCTGAATGTGTTTGAAGAGTGTGTTATCTGAAAGAATGAATGTAGCGAATGTGAAGCAAATCTCTTCTTTTGTTCAACTGTTTCTCTCCAGATCAGCCCAGTATACATTCAAACCTCTATCTCCACCCCGTCCACAGCTCAGAGCTGAAGAGTGTGAGGAATTTCCCATCTGATGAGAGAGAGTTTAGTGCTTATATGAGTCTCACAAGTTAATTGTAACAGCTTATTTAAATACTGCATCAGTGCCAATTTTCATTGCCAAACCATCAAGGTATTAAATATGGAATGTTGCAAATGGCTCCAGTGAATGATTTAAGTCTCTGGAAAAAGAAAAAGGCATTCATCAAAATGGCCAACAGAATGTCTCATTGACAGTAATTCCTCACTTAACTATAGACACACCAAATTCCAAATTGTTTGCCTATATCAGTAATATAATTACAAACATCTCAAATTTGCTATGCCACTGTTAGCATGTACATGAAAACACAATTTCTTGTATATAATGTAATATATGGCCAAATATGTGGCCTACGTGAAAAATCATCTTAATGGAAATAACATCACAACATTTATTTCCATCAAGCTGTGCATCAATTTCTGGTCAAGATCTTGTATTGTCAATGCAAGAGTCCAGCACTATGTAAAGTCTCCTCCAGCACATCCCAAACACTTTCAATGAATTTATGGTCTGAACTCAGAGGGGTCGATTAATGTGTGAAAATAATTCTTCATGCTCTCTCAACTATTCTTTCACAACTTGAGCCTGATTAATCTTGACATTGTCATCCTGGAATATGGTCATGATGTGTCTTCCTATATGGCTGTTTAAGAAATGAAAAGTTACACACTCCATCAATTAGGGTTAGAAGAACCGTTGCCAAACATATAACATGCTAGAAACATAATAATACCTGCAATAATGATCCAATCATAGACTCTTAAAGTCCTCCTGTGGTGAAAATCAAGTTTTTAATGTTGTTTACATGTCTATGAGGTGTTTTTAATATGCTTTAAGACAAACCATGTGTAAATTCATAAGTCAACAGCATTGCTGAGTATTTTCTCCTTAAAACTGCAGTGAAACAAAAAAATCAAATGGCTGGTGTTTCTGATGTCACAAACTACCTTGTAACCAATCAGATCAACGTGTGATCGTCAACGAGGGGATCTCTGAGCGGCTGTGATTGAGTGGCGGGGCTCATTTGCATATTCATAGGACCGCATATACTAAATGAAGCAAGGGAGTAGAATTACATTCAAGCTATTTTAAGGCATTAAGATTTTATTTTTCAAGGAAAAAAGTTTAAATATTTAATTTTGGTGATCAAAGATGAGTTTTAAGGGATAAAATGATTGACCACAGCCAGACTTTAAGCATTTGCCTATTTAAATCCAAACAGCAACTTTTTTTTGGGTGCAAAAATCATAAAATTTTAAACTATTTTTTAAACTGGAGAAATAATGCATTACCACATCTTTATTTTCCATTTATTTCTTTGTACTTTTAGCAGTGTTACAGAAAATAATCAAGCAAAACAATAACTTTCTGACACATTTTTTACTGTAAACTAAGGACAGCAGTCATCACAATCCAACATACAGTAATCACATCTTGTTGTCAATTGCACGGGCATGAGTCGGCTTGCAGCAAGGCCCTTCTGAATCCAGTTTGACGACTGGAAAGAACCCAATCTTGTTTCCACATGACTGAATGCCTTTGTAGTCACTGCTAACATTCTTGACGTCTTGATCATGGCATGACATCAGAGTGTTGCGTTCACAAACCGGCTTGCAGAAAGCCTCTTTTGAATCTCCTGAATCGATAACTTGAAAACGCCCGATCACCTTTCTTCCACATGGTGGCACACCTTTGCAGTCATCTTTAATATTCTTGCAGGCAACTTGTTTATAATCATAGTCAAAGCGTGGTGGGAAGTAGTTGCAGGGGTTACTGCAAGGATTGTTGCATGTCACTTTCTCGCAGTCGTCCTTAAAACCATAATCACAGCATGATGGGACACAGTTGCAGAACTTAGTGCAAGGTTTAACACAGCATGCCACTTTCTTGCTGTTGCTCTTACAACCACATTCACAGCATGATAGGACGAGGTTGTAAGGATAACTGCAAGGGTTATTGCAGACTGGCACATAGCATGGCGCTTTCTTGCAATCGTCCAGCGTAGTGACTGCAAAGCGTCCGATCCGGCAACACTTGATGATTGACTTTTCACAAGACATAGTGTGAGCTGCAACAAACAAACAAACAAAAAAGAGTGTGAGAGAAAGAGATTGGGAGAGAATAAATGGCAAGACAAAACTGTCTTTTAGTAGCTATTCAAAAACAGATAAACCTTGTCATTGGATAAGAATGTCAGTTTCCTAGAATTTGCCACATTAAATATTCATGCACTTATAGTCATAAAGTTTCTGAAAAATTCAATTTTCTGTCAGACACAGTTCAAAATGTCAAACAGCGACAGCAACTATGTTTTAGTAGTTTTTTAGAAATTTAAATAAATGGATGAGGAATGCTTCTCCCAAACATCTACAAGTTCATTCTCTAAAATCTGCATGCCTGTTTTCTGAAAGCACCAGAATCGGAGTTAAAAACTCACGTTTTCAGTCGTTTTTCTTGATTGTGTTGAAAGGCTCTTGTCTGTCTTGCTGGAAGCAACTCTTCTCTCGCTCTGATTTTATATCCACATCTTCATCTCCACCTCATCCACAGCTCAGAGCTGAAGAGTGTGAAGAATTTCTCCGTCTCATGAGAGAGACAGTTTAGTGTTTATAATGAATTTCACTTATTTAACTTCAATACAACACCAGTGCAATCTTCACATTATTACATAAGTAAATTGTGTCAATTAAGTAATGATGGGGAGGGAGGTTTAATGAGAAGTAATGAGACTATAACACGATGCCATTCGTCGTTATCTGGGCTAAAATTAAATTTCATTATAAATGAATGAGAATTTTTAAGCATTTGTTACTGTACGTCCTTACCATACCATAGTCTTCTATTGTTTTATAACATAAATTAGAAATATACCTTAAACAAACCAAAATAATGATAATAATTTGTTATAATGAACCTTTTACATAATCTTATATATTTGTAGTCTCATCTAAAAGCCACAGTGCAGAACATAATAGTGTAATTATTGTAATATTATGTTTTTATAATTATGCAGCTAAATAAGTCAGCTATCAGTCTCTGCTGACTCAAGCCTGCAGTTCGTGAACTAGTCACGCTTAAAGTGATAGTTCACCCAAAAATGAAAATTCTGTCAGTAATTACTCACCCTCATGTTGTTCCAACCCCTTAAGACCTTCGTTCATCTTCGGAACACAAATTAAGATATTTTTGATTAAATCTGAGAGCTGGATCACTCCTCCATAGGCTTCTAAGGGATTGAAACTTGTTCCCCGAAAAGTAATTAAAGACATCGTTAAAATAGTCCAAGTGACTACAGTGGCTCAATCTTAAGTTTATCAAGCGACGAGAATACTTTTTGTGCGCAAAAAAACCCAAAAATAACGACTGTATTTCAACTATTAATTTCCTTCTCTGTGGGCCTCGTGTCAGTTCACGTAGTGTAATAGCTTAAGCTTCTGTGTTGTACGTCACACGCATCACACACATGACCAGCATCGGCCAATAGTGAGCCTACGTGTGACGTAGCTCTACGCAATCACACTACGTTATCACACTACGTTAGAGGCCACAGAAAAGGAAATTAATAGTTGAAATAAAGTCGTTATTTTTGTTTGTTTTTGCACACAAAAAGTATTCTCGTCGCTTGATAAACTTAAGATTGAGCCACAGATTGGACTATTTTAACGAGGTCTTTAATAACTTTTCGGGGCTGTCAAGTTTCAATCCCTTAGAAGCCTATGGAGGAGTGATCCAGCTCTCAGATTTAATCAAAAATATCTTAATTCGTGTTCCGAAGATGAACGAAGGTCTCACAGGGTTGGAACAACATGAGGGAGAGTAAATACTGACAGAATTTTCATTTTTGGGTGAACTATCCGTTTAAAATCAAGATGCTTCATTCTACCATCCAGTCAGTCACATGACATCATCAATAAGGCTCATCAATGCAAACTGCTCAACTGAATGATTCAATCCTCTGGAAAATAGGCAAATTATGTTTTATATGTATCTCACTGAAATAAATGGATAACAATTATATAATTAAACAATTAAATAATTAAATAATTAATTGCAACAAAAGGCACACCAAAGTTTGGACTACATGCTTAAATGCAACAAGTTAAAATTTTTACACTTTATTTAAAAATGTTTTTTTTGTGTGTGTGTGTGTTACGTTTTGTAATACATCTATTTCATGCACTGGGCCATCCGGGACACTATTACCATGCTAGCCAGGGTTCAAAGCGTCAAATGCGAGTAGAAATCAGCGTTGAAATGGCACTTTTTTATGAATTTTGACAATGCATGGTGGTGAGAATGTGATATGGTTTAGTATGTTCATCAAATCGCAGTGGTTGTGATGTAAGTATATAAATATATAGTCTGACGTGTTGCATGTTCTGTAAAACAAAACAAAATAAAATAAAAATAATGTTAATAATAATTATTAGCATTGTTAATAATAATAATAATAATAATAATAACAATTATATTAATACTTTTTTATAACATATTGTATTATAATATAATATATTATTATTTCATGATTATTAAATACTCTATTTTCAAATTTGACAGTACAATAGTATATATTATTGCAATAGTGGATGTATCTTTTTTAATTTGATAAAAAAAATGAGAGGAGGGAGGGGGGTCAAGTTTTGCTTCTTTTTTGTCTTTAGCTAATCACATGCCTGTCTGTGTTCGCTAAACCGAGTGTCAAATGAGTTTTCCTCTGTGGAGAACGATGCTATGTGAAAGGACCAATGTTTTGCATATTGAATATGATTGCAGGGTCTGTTTACAGTTTATTCAGTGTAGTAGGCCTATTAATGTTTCTCTAATATTGTGGTTGTTAAGGGGCTGTTATAAAATATTCAACTAACACAATTAATTAACCCAACCAACATTGTATGTGGGACCCATATGGGTGTGAAATGGGCTGAAAAATGGGCCCCATATACAGGTGCTGGTCATATAATTAGAATATCATCAAAAAGTTGATTTCAGTAATTCCATTCAAAAAGTGAAATTTGGATATTATATTCATTCATTACACACAGACTGATATATTTCAAGTGTTCATTCCTTTTAATTTTGATGATTATAACTGACAACTAATGAAAACCCCAAAATCAGTATCTCAGAAAATTAGAATATTGTGAAAAGGTTCAATATTGAAGACACCTGGTGCCACACTCTAATCAGCTAATTAACTCAAAACACCTGCAAAGGCCTTTAAATGGTCTCTCAGTCTAGTTCTGTAGGCTACACAATCATGGGGAAGACTGCTGACTTGACAGCTGTCCAAAAGACGACCATTGACATCTTGCACAAGGAGGGCAAGACACAAAAGGTCATTGCTAAAGAGATACTGAATTTTTCTGTTCACAGAGCTCTGTGTCCTAGCACATTAATAGAGAGGCGAAGGGAAGGAAGAGATGAGGCAGAAAAAAGTGTACAAGCAATAGGGATAACTGCACCCTGGAGAGGATTGTGAAACAAAACCCATTCAAAAATGTGGGGGAGATTCACAAGGAGTGGACTCCAGCTGGAGTCAGTGCTTCAAGAACCACCACGCACAGACGTATGCAAGACATGGGTTTCAGCTGTCGCATTCCTTGTGTCAAGCCACTCTAGAACAAGACACAGCGTCAGAAGCGTCTCGTCTGGGCTAAAGACAAAAAGGACTGGACTGCTGCTGTGTGAACCAAAGTTATGTTCTCTGATGAAAGTAAATTTTGCATTTCCTTTGGAAAACAAGGTCCCAGAGTCTGGAGGAAGAGAGGAGAGGCACAGAATCCACGTTGCTTGAAGTCCAGTGTAAAGTCTCCACAGTCAGTGATGGTTTGGGGTGCCATGTCATCTGCTGGTGTTGGTCCACTGTGTTTTCTGAGGTCCAAGGTCAACGCAGCCGTCTACCAGGAAATTTTAGAGCACTCATGTTTCCTGCTGCTGACCAACTTTATACTTACTTTACTTACTGCCCATTATGCCTCTGGCATGTAGGGCAGCACTGAAGGTCCTCCACTCTGATCGATTCTGGGCTATTTTCTGGACATCTCCCCATGTCAGGTTCATAGATTTCATTTCTTTCTCTAACTTTATGGAGATGCAGATTTCATTTTCCAACAGGAATTGGCACCTGCACACAGTGCCAAAGCTACCAGTACCAGCTTTAAGGACCATGGTATCCATCCCTGTTCTTAATTGGCCAAAAAACTCGCCTGACCTTAACCCTATAGAAAATCTATGGGGTATTGTGAAGAGGAAGATGCGATACGCTAGACCCAACAATGCAAAAGAGCTGAAGGCCACTATCAGAGCAACCTGGCCTCTCATAACAGCTGAGCAGTGCCACAGACTGATCGACTCCATGCCACGCCGCATTGCTGCAGTAATTCAGGCAAAAGGAGCCCAAACTAAGTATTGATGCTGTACATGCTCACACTTTTCATGTTCATACTTTTCAGTTGGCCAACATTTCTAAAAATCCTTTTTTTTTGTATTGGTCTTAAGTAATATTCTAATTTTCGGAGATACTGAATTTGGGATTTTCATTAGTTGTCAGTTTTAATCATCACAATTAAATGAAATAAACATTTGAAATATATCAGTCTGTGTGTAATGAAGGAATATAATATCCAAATTTCACTTTTTGAATGGAATTACTGAAATAAATCAACTTTTTGATGATATTCTAATTATATGACCAGCACCTGTAGAATTGTCTGCGGGGTCCATAATGGCCCCAAGTTAATTGCCCAGATGGACTTCATGCAGGACTGCACCTGCCACAAGGTGGCACTCAAGTGGGCAACATGCACAAAACCCATCTTGGTCCCAGTTTTAACCCAGCCAGCATTTGTATGTGGGGCCAATGTGGTTTTGAAATGGCCTGAAAAATGGGCTCTATATGGGATTGTCCACGGCTTCCATAATGGCCCCATGTTAGTTGCCCAGATGGGTTTCATTCAGGATTGCACTTACTACAAGGTGGGACCCAAGTGGACAACATGCACAAGACCCATCACGGTCCCAAGTCAAAAACAGCCTACATGCAGATTCTTTTTTTTTTGTTCTTTTTTTGTAAATTGTTTTAGTCAGTGAGCTTTTTTTATATTAAGATGTGTTGTATTCCAATGTGAAAATATGCCACATTCTGTTCTGATTTCTATATTTGATTTCAATAACACAAGTGCATGTTTAGAACTACAGAAATAACCCATCCACACGGGCACATTCTTTTTAAAGTTTTTATTTGTCAGTTGTTATTTCTTTGCATTTTTAGCCTAATTTTTCCAGTTTCATTAAATGTTCAAATTAACAATAACATTTTCTTTGTTTTTCTAAACCATACACTCACATTTTCTCTATACATTTTTTTTTCCATTTGATACATCTTTATAATTCTAAACTTTTGCAATTAACTTTCTGCTTCATTATTCTTTTAAACCGAGGACTGAAACATCACAGTCCAACATAATCACAGCTTTCTGTCAGTTGATCACAAACCGGCGTGCCGCTCCTGCTCTTCCACTTATTAACTGGGAATGAGACGGACACTTCATTTCCACATGGTCTCCTGCCTTCATCCTGGATGAGCGTCTGGACTCCATGATCATGGCATGACGTCAGGTCGCTGCAAGGGTTGTGCTGATAAACTGGCTTGAAGCAGCCGTACCCCTGCTGTCCACACACTCCACTGCACTTACAGTCATCCTGGAGGACCACAGCCTTACGACCACAGCACGTCTCACAGCTGCAAGAGTTCCTGCCGACAGCAGCGCAGCTCTTCACTTTACTGCAGTCGGACTGGAGTTTAACGGCTGGGAAACGGCCCACCTGGCAACAGTTGTTGATGGCTGACTTATCACAAGACATAGTGTGAGCTGAAACTGTTGAAAGGAGAGATTGATGAATAGCAAGAAAACACACAATCAGCTTTTTGAACGGATTATTTTTGATTAAGTTGAATACTTACGGGTTTAGTGTTTAGTATTAAGTGTCATTTACTTAAACTTAAATACAGTAATAGTGTAATTTTTTACGGTGCTACGTAAGAGAAAAAGATTGTTTCATTTTCCATATTTAACTTTAGATAAGTGTATTTGCACAAGTGAGAGTCATTTCAGTGATAATGGGAAAGGTTTAACAAGATTAAATCCAAAAAAATTAAATCCAACAAATGAACAAACTAACATCTTGATTTTATGTCTCTAAGACCCTGTTTACACCTGGTATTAAGATGCGCTTTTGGTCAATCGGATCACAAGTAGGAGACACATTCCTGTTTACACCTGGTGTTTTAATCCCTCTGTTTTGTCCACTTTCAACCACTTTTGTCCTGATTTCTTCGATGGGAGGGTAAATGTATATATATTTTACATTACATTACATAATTTACATGTGAACACAACCGGAGATGACGGAAAAACATACCGAGAGCAGCAATGAGTGTTAGAAATCAGGAATGGTGAGAGAACTTTGTTCTTGGTACATTTTTCATCTTCAAACCAAACTTGGGTCTCCAGTCATAGTTTAAATCCCGTCTGTTGGCACACTTCCCATAATGTTTACTCATTAGATTAACAGGAGGAGAGTAAACTGTGTTTTGTGGCTGTTCGAACACATTTACATGAGCGTTTACACTACGAATGCAATCCAGGCGAATGTGTTTTCATCTCTGGAAAAGGTCGAAAGTGGACAAGCTCAAAACGTTTTAGACCTCGTTTACACCTGTATTTAGTGTCGTCCACTCGTGATCTGATCGACCAAAACACATCTTAATACCAAGAGGAAACAGAATGACAACATTCAATGATCGTATTCATAAATAACAGTTTTTTTCTACATAGTGCATGTAGTATGAAAACATAATGAGATTATATGCTCCTGCCAAACGGTATTTAGGCCTACTATTGCATAACATGGAGATTCCACACGTGCTATTTATTAAACTGCTTTTATCTCAGTTTTAGTAAACATCCATTTCTTATCGTGATAAATGACACTTTCTCTCAACGCTGTAAAGATTGCACTAATGCTGTACTTAAAATGAATTAAGTGAGACTCATCATAAACACTAAACTCTCCCTCCCAATGCATGAGACGGAGAAATTCTTCACACTCTTCAGCTCTGAGCTGTGGACGGGTGGAGATGAAGAGGTGAATATATATACCGTGTCTCTTGTGAGAGAAAAACAACAGTGAGTTGCTTCCAGTGAGACTGAAAACACAGAGACGCGGGTCATTATTCAAATACAATTAGGAAAAAAAACTGAACACATGTAAGTATTCAACTTAGATAATCATTCCGTTCAAAAATCTGATTGCGTTTTTTCTTGCTATTCATCAATCTCTCCTTTCAACAGTTTCAGCTCACACTATGTCTTGTGATAAGTCAGCCATCAACAACTGTTGCCAGGTGGGCCGTTTCCCAGCCGTTAAACTCCAGTCCGACTGCAGTAAAGTGAAGAGCTGCGCTGCTGTCGGCAGGAACTCTTGCAGCTGTGAGACGTGCTGTGGTCGTAAGGCTGTGGTCCTCCAGGATGACTGTAAGTGCAGTGGAGTGTGTGGACAGCAGGGGTACGGCTGCTTCAAGCCAGTTTATCAGCACAACCCTTGCAGCGACCTGACGTCATGCCATGATCATGGAGTCCAGACGCTCATCCAGGATGAAGGCAGGAGACCATGTGGAAATGAAGTGTCCGTCTCATTCCCAGTCAATAAGTGGAAGAGCAGGAGCGGCACGCCGGTTTGTGATCAACTGACAGAAAGCTGTGATTATGTTGGACTGTGATGTGTCAGTCCTCGGGTTCTTCTGTTTAGAAGAATAATGAAGAAGAAAATTAATTGCAAAAGTTTAGAATTATAAAGAAGTATCAAATGGAAAATACTAATTTTACAGACAAAATGTGTGTATGGTTTATTTCTGTTATGTTACTTAGTTTTTCCTTTCATGTTTTTTATATGTTCATCTTTCTTTACTGGGTAATGTTGCGGTTTGAGCATGAAAAAGCTCTGTAAAGTTTCAAAGTCTCCATTGTAGTCTTGAGATTTCTTCTGTGAATGAACATCACAATATTCCTAATTTTTGGGTATTCTTTGAATTTTAACAATTCTGATTCTGCAAATAAATTAATTCTGCAAAAGAAATGCAACTGGACAAAGGTATGATAGAAATTAACATTGTTTTTAGGTATTTAGGTACAGAAACTGTAATCAAATGTAAAATAACCACTTTATAAATAAAATATACATTATAAATATAGTTACAAAAGTTATTCAGACATTAACTGCGAGCGAATTTTATCTTTGTCTTTGGTTGTTTGATAAACAATAATGACACAAAGTGACATCAGCCTAATAAACCTGCTGCTGTCTAAGACCTGATACACGGACCCATTATACTGTTACACATGAGTTTCTCTTCAGTCAGTCGACGCCACGTCGAGACCGACGAATAGGAATCTCAGAGAAGCCAATCTACTTCGAGTGAACTAAACAAGCCAATGCACATTGGCGTGTAATCATTTGCATCAGCTGTTCAGCCTCGCAGCGAGGGTATATAATGAGCAGCAGGTGCGACTGCACTTCAGCTTTTTGCTTCGGAGCCAAACACTTCGATGCTCTCTACAAACTCCCAGGAGATTGTGAAACTTCAAACCAGCCTTTTTCTCGGACCTCTCCACCCTGGTGCGGGCGTGACAGCACAGCAGCACGAGCGGTCTTCTCTTCTCTCTCTTTTTTGTTTTTTACTGAGCAAAACAAAAAAGCTGTTGTCACAGCTGGTAAGGTGCGCAGTGAGAGCGCTCAACAGACGTTTTCACGGCTGGTAAGACCAGCGAGAGAGAACAGCGCACAGACAGGTGCACATTCCTCTCTGTGTTCGCGGTGACCGTTCCCCAGCGTGCTTCAGTCCTTTTAGTCCCTAAAAGAGCTTACACAGATAGATCACGTCTTTTTCAAGATGACTTTCTATCTGTGTGTTTCTGGATGTGGTCGTTACCTGGGGTCACGGGATGGTTAAAAACTCATGTTTTCAGTCGCTTTTCTTGATTGTGTTGAAAGGAAGCAACTCTTCTCTCGCTCTGCTTTTATATCCACATCTTCATCTCCACCTCATCCACAGCTCAGAGCTGAAGAGTGTGAAGAACTTCTCCGTCTCATGAGAGAGACAGTTTAGTGTTTATAATGAATTTCACTTATTTAACTTCAATACAACACCAGTGCAATCTTCACATTATTACATAAGTAAATTGTGTCAATTAAGTAATGATGGGGAGGGAGGTTTAATGAGAAGTAATGAGACTATAACACGATGCCATCGAGAATTTTTAAGCATTTGTCTGTTACTGTACGTCCTTACCATACCATAGTCTTCTATTGTTTTATAACATAATTTAGAAATATACCTTAAACAAACCAAAATAATGATAATAATTTGTTCTAATGAACCTTTTACATAATCTTATATATTTGTAGTCTCATCTAAAAGCCACAGTGCAGAACATAATAGTGTAATTATTGTAATATGTTTTTATAATTATGCAGCTAAATAAGTCAGCTATCAGTCTCTGCTGACTCAAGCCTGCAGTTCGTGAACTAGACATGCTTAAAATCAAGATGCTTCATTCTACCATCCAGTCAGTCACATGACATCATCAATAAGGCTCATCAATGCAAACTGCTCAACTGAATGATTCAATCTTCTGGAAAATAGGAAAAATATATTTTATATGTATCTCACTGAAATAATTAATTGCAACAAAAGGCACACCAGAGTTTGGACTACATGCTTAAATGCAACAAGTTTAAATTTTTACACTTTATATAAAAATGGTTTTGTGTGTGTGTGCGTGCGTGCGTGTGTGAGTGTGTGTACAAAGCAGTACAAACAGTAGGCCTACAAAGCAAATCGAGAGTATGACAGCGAGAATGTGTGGGAAAATCAATATGCTGTGATAGGCTATTTCAAAATAATCCAAAACAGACATAAAATCTTTTGCAGCAGTACAATCAGAATCAACATGTATATTAAAGTCAGCCAGCATCATGATTCTATCAAGCCGGGCACAGGCGAGAGTGAGAAGTTCAGTCGATTCAGAGGAAAAGTTTGTATTATATCTAAAGGGGGTCTATAAATCAGCAAAATCAGAAGCGGAGTGGGACCAGCAAGTTTAAGTGATAGACATTCAAAACTAGGAACATTAAGAACGTCATATTTAGTCACTTTATAATTGTTCTTAAAGATAACTGCCAGACCACCACCTCTGCCACTAAGTCGAGGTTTTGTCAGATAACTATATCCAGGAGGAGTTCAGTTCAATGAAGTCATCAGGCGTTTGCCAGGTTTCAGTCAGAATTAGTAAATCCAGGTTTCTCTCTGTTGTGATTTCATTCAGCAGTGTACCCTTGCCAGTCAAGGAACGAGTGTTCAAAAGAGCGCAATTGTGTCGATGGAGACCATGCGTTGAAGTGTAGACCGCATCTCTGGTTAGTGGTTTGAGGGTCCTGGCGCCATGAAGAGTCACATCATTACCATGGTAACGCTTCGATCTCGGCGACCGGATCACAGGTATTGATAGAGAGGAGTTGCAGGCATAAAACCATCGACGTCTAGCAGACCGATGGATATAACGTGCACGACGTGCAATTCCGAGGGTAGTACACCAGTCAAATGTGGAAGTTTCCAGTCGGGAGGGACGATTTAGTTGCAGTTGCAGTGAAGTATAATTGAAATCCATACCGTCAATGAGAAGAAAAACAAGCCCAACAAAGCCCAGGGCCAGCGGTCTCAATGCCGGAGAGTTATAAGTAGCAAAAGACATCTCTTTGCACAATTTAAGACAGCACTCACAGAAAGCCGAATGGCCACCCACGTTACAACACCACCACGTTAGCCAAACCCAGCTGATGTTAAGTGTGATCCACAAAACTAGACAAAACAGCTCGCCAAACAAGTGGACACTTGCTTACCGGTTGTGTCAGATGTAAAGGACTCAGGAAAAGCAGCGGTAGAGGGCTCACAGGAAAAAGTAAAGTGAGGTAAAGAAGAAGAAGTAAAGTAAACACATCACTCCATGTTAGCCAAACTAGAAAAGGCACAACCACAAAGAAACAATATTCAATGAATAAAGTATTATATTATAATATATTATTATTTCATGATTGTATTATAATATAACATATTATTATTTCATGATTATTAAATACTCTATTTTCAAATTTTACAGTACAATAGTATATATTATTGCAATATAGGATGTATCTTTTTTAATTTGATAAAAAAAAATTAAATGAGGTGAGGGAGGGGGGTTTTCCTTCTTTTTTGTCTTTAGCTAATCACATGCCTATCAGTGTTCGCTAAACCGAGTGTCGAATCAGTTTTCCTCTGTGGAGAACGATGCTATGTGAAAGGAACAATGTTTTGCATATTGAATATGATTGCAGGGTCTGTTTACAATTTATTAAGGGTAGGAGGCCTATTAATGTTTCTCTAATATTGTGGGTGTTAAGGGGCTGTTATAAAATATTCAACTAACACAATTAATTAACCCAACCAACATTGTATGTGGGCCCATATGGATGTGAAATGGGCTGAAAAATGGGCCCCATATAGAATTGTCCGCAGGGTCCATAATGGCCCCAAGTTAATTGCCCAGATGGACTTCATGCAGGACTGCACCTGCCACTAGGTGGCACTCAAGTGGGCAACATGCACAAAACCCATCTTGGTCCCAGTTTTAACCCAGCCAGCATTTGTATGTGGGGCCAATGTGGTTTTGAAATGGGCTGAAAAATGGGCTCTATATGGGATTGTCCACGGCTTCCATAATGGCCCCATGTTAGTTGCCCAGATGGATTTCATGCAGGATTGCACTTACTACAAGGTGGGACCCAAGTGGACAACATGCACAAGACCCATCACGGTCCCAAGTCAAAAACAGCCTACATGAAGAATCTTTTTTTATTTTAGTCAGTGAGCTTTTTTTTTTATTAAAATGTGTTGTTTTCCAATGTGAAAATATGCCACATTCTGTTCTGATCTCTGTATTTGATTTCAGTAACACAAGTGCATGTTTAGAACTACAGAAATAACCCATCCACACGGGCACATTCTTTTTAAAGTTTTTATTTGTCAGTTGTTATTTCTTTGCATTTTTAGCCTAATTTTTCCAGTTTCATTAAATGTTCAAATTAACAATAACATTTCCTTTATTCTTCTAAACCATACACTCACATTTTCTTTGAAAACTTTTTATTTTCCATGTAATATGTCTTAATAATTCTACACTTTTGCAATTAACACTTTCTGCATCATTAATCTTCTATAAACAGAAGAACCCGAGGACTGAAACATAACAGTCAAACACAATAATCACAGCTTTCTGTCAGTTGATCACAAACCGGCGTGCCGCTCCTGCTCTTCCACTTATTGACTGGGAATGAGAATTTACACTTCATTTCCACATGGTCTCCTGCCTTCATCCTGGATGAGCGTCTGGACTCCATGATCATGGCATGACGTCAGGTCGCTGCAAGGGTTCTGCTGATAAACTGGCTTGAAGCAGCCGTACCCCTGCTGTCCACACACTCCACTGCACTTACAGTCATCCTGGAGGACCACAGCCTTACGACCACAGCACGTCTCACAGCTGCAAGAGTTCCTGCCGACAGCAGCGCAGCTCTTCACTTTACTGCAGTCGGACTGGAGTTTAACGGCTGGGAAACGGCCCACCTGGCAACAGTGGTTGATGGCTGACTTATCACAAGACATAGTGTGAGCTGAAACTGTTGAAAGGAGAGATTGATGAATAGCAAGAAAACACCAGCGAGAGAGAACAGTGCACAGACAGGTGCACATTCCTCTATGTGTTCGCGGTGACCGTTGCCCAGCGTGCTTCAGTCCTTTTAGTCCATAAAAGAGCTTACACAGATAGATTGCGTCTTTTTCAAGATGACTTTCTATCTGTGTGTTTCTGGATGTGGTCACGATCGCTGCCTCGTGTGTCTGGGCCTCGAACACGCTGAGGCAGCGTTCGTGGATGAGTCATGTACCCATTGTGGGAAAATGACCATCTCGGAGCTGCGATCGAGACGCTCTTTCCTGCAAAGGGGCGGAGTCCCCGTGCCTCTGCCTCAATCCAACCCTCCCCAGAGGGTTGCTTTGGGCAGTGACACGGGAGACCTGAGAATTACGGTTAGCCTACTTTTATAGTTTTTTTTAGATTACTATGATAGCCTACGTGTAGAGCCTGTCTCCTCCCGTGTTCTCACCCTAAACAGGTAAAAGCACCGAAGAGGTCCGGCTCAGTAGGCTTGCTGCACCCTACTGTGGACCCTTATTACTCCAGAGTGAAAAACCTGTGGAGTCCTCCAACACCCTTGACCCGGACATGGCGGAGCGT
Source organism: Gila orcuttii (assembly GCA_026230005.1). Classification (NCBI taxonomy): domain Eukaryota; kingdom Metazoa; phylum Chordata; class Actinopteri; order Cypriniformes; family Leuciscidae; genus Gila; species Gila orcuttii. The sequence goes on along the minus strand of JAPDVR010000021.1, from coordinate 8,322,161 downwards.
CCGGCGCCAGGCCTTTATCTGCTGAATCCTTGAGAACCGGGTCTCGGCTGGGTCCCATATGCGTAACCCTACAGGGATGCCATATGTGTATATTTTCTCCAAGGCTGCTCCTAACAGAAGCCCGTGTCTTTCCCTTGGGCTAAGTCACCCAGTATTCATATGTAGTACAGCCTTCGGGCTAGTCCCACATAACTCCTTGAAGAAAGTGGCTTACGCAGCGTTCTCCTTCCTAACAGAAATGGCACGCTTTTCCAGTGTTATCACTAACAACAGTGACTGGTACACTCTGTGTAAGCCTCTTCCTATCGTCCTTCCAGGCAAGGAGCAGAGGCTTGCACAGGGCGCTGGATGGGGTGCAGCAGCTGTGGCCCTTTGGTAGAGATTCCTATTCGTCGGTCTCGACGTGCCGTCGGTCTCGACGTGGGGTCGACTGACCGACTGAAGAGGAACGTCTCGGTTACATGCCAGGGCGGCCAGCTTTTCAGGCTTGGCTCCTCAGCAAAAAACTGAAGTGCAATCGCACCTGCTGCTCATTATATTCCCGCGCTGTGAGGCTGAACAGCTGATGCAAATGATTGCACGCCAATGTGCATTGGCTTGTTTAGTTTCAATCAAAGTAAAAACAGCACGCAGGTTCTTGCGCTTGAATGGTTTAAAGTCATATTAAAATGCGCACAGAGAAATCAATAAGAGGATTCAAAATTTTAATCACATAAGTTTCCGATTTTAATTATACATAAAGGGTTGAAAGGTACCATCAACCAACCTGGCAAAATTACCTGCTTATTACAAGGCTACTTATCAAATAAATACACAGACGTAAAATATTGATTTAAGTGGATGTTAATTTATTATCCAAAACAACCGCAGAGTGCAAGAAGAGATGTGAAACTAGAGCAGCGGTGTAGGAATATGGTCAATATAGTGTAGAGCGTAGATTCATTTCAATAGCAGTTTCTCAGCTGAGCAAGGAAGTTATTTAACCAATCTCCTGAGTCATAAATGCCATTTGATTAATGATTCTGGAGACAGGAAAATGACGTCATGACAAAAATGATGGTACCACAAGAATATACACAGACCCAAACCCTTCACGAGAAAATATCCAAAACCGTGACGTCAAAGACAGCAGAACATACAAGTCCAAGTCATGCTTTTAATACACCTTATTTTTAATTTAAGAGCAGGTTCAGCAATTGGTAATTTAAATGTGTGAGGCTTCTGTTATAATTCACTTCAAGTTATTTTAGCTGTACAAAACAGTCCGTAATTCTGGTTCTCTCAACAATATGCAATTTTCTAACTTGTGATCGTTATCAACACACTGGCTTGTAGCACAAATAGTTTTAGTTTACTGCACATTGTTATTGTTCTTTATCTCCCTAAAGCGCTAATGAATCAGAAGTCTCACACGGTCACAAAAAACATCTTTCTTCCGCATTGCAAAATTACGGAGCCCCTAAAGGGACAGGGGGATAGAAAAAATATGAGAAGGGAGGAAAAATTACATTTCATTTGCGTTCTATCACAAGCGTTTTGTGTTCGCTCACAAAACTTTTGCATTCTTTGTGAGTGAAAGTTGCATCCTAAATAGTTTAAATTTTGCTGCACAGTCAGAGTCAATGAAATAATCACAAAGTTAACTGCCTTCGATTTCCAACACGTCTCCTATGTAGGATACTTAACCCTTTCACACGTGTGTTTAAAATATTTTGGCTGACCCCCCAGCGTGAGTTTTTCAAGGCGACCGTTATTTAGAATGTGTCACTTTATGGTTTCCATGGTGACGCGTCATTGCTTGTCACGTGACACACCGCACCAGCAACAGAGCTGAATGAATGATGATCTGCTTTTATGTCATATTTCCTTTTTTATTCAAAATATTCACAAATTTGTTAGATATGGCATGAAATATCTGATATTCCGGTTGTCAAATATATGCAAGTGGAAGTGTTTTGTTGTTTAAACACCTTTATAACGATCGCGTTAGTTGAGCTGTATGCGCGATGGGCGCCGCTATCTTAGTTCCCTTTCGAACGGTCACTTCGTATTGCGTAGCTATACGCAGTGGGGAAACTCCTTTTCCTCGATTTACTGAAGCCTTTATGTAAAGCGCATTTGCAGCTGCACAGCTAGAACATGAGCGTCTGGCTCGCTCATAGGCTGCGCTGCGGCAACTGCACATCCAATGGCGCGGGCGCCTCTGACGTGCGACCAATGAGATTACTCTGCGTCATACACGTCAGAGCCCGCCAAGGGGGCGTGACCTCAGTCTATAATAGTCCCCGAATTCGCCATTATAGCAGATTTTACTCCTTCAGCGACAAACTTCATGTCTCTGACCATTTATTGAGTCTTCGCCGTCGAACAAGCCTTCAGCCTGAGCGAGCTACAGTTCAGCAGACGACACTATTCATCGTGTTTCTCCTGACGCCGTCTCTCCTGTGGCTATCCGGCGATATCCTTTTCACCACAATTGTATATTAGTGTGTATTATTTGTTACGAGCGTTGTTTCAAATGCCTCGTGTCAATACCTGCGCCACGTGCGGATGCAAGCTGCACGAGGCGGACCAACACGCTAAATGCATTCCATGCCTGGGACTCCACCATGCTGAGAATGCACTGTCTGCCGGCGGATGTGCGGCCTGCGAGAGCATGCCTATCTCCGTGCTGCGATCTCGGCTAGCCCTCTCCCGTGACGGTGATGCCGCCCTTCCCGCGCTTCCTTTCCCGGCCCTACTTCAACCGAGGAAGAAGAAGCGCCGCAGCCAACGGCATCCGGAGAGCATGGATGTTAGTGAACGCACGCCGGCCACGTCCCCGCGTGCCTCACTCTCTCCAGCCCGTTCATCTCCGGTCCTGTTCGAGGGAGATCTGCGCCCCCCCCACGTGGCGGGCCTTGTCTCCTTCGGTGGGCCTAGCGAGCACGACGACAGCCTGCCTATCGCCGCGTCTGAGGAAGAATGGCCGGGCTCTTTCGACCCCGTCATGGCTTCCCAGCCGACGCCCAACGCCTCAGCTACCAGGACTAACTCCGACGCGGAAATGCTTCGGATCCTGACGCAGGCCGTAGCGGACCTCGAGCTCGAGTGGGCCGCGCCCGCTGAACCCCCTCGAAGTCGGCTGGACGGCTGGTTTCTGCCAGGGCACCAACAGGCCCCTCGCCACAAACCAGCGCCATTTTTTCCTGAGGTACACGAGGAGCTTACCAAGGCCTGGCGCTCTCCTTATTCTACACGAGGCCCCGCAGTTTGCGCGACGCTCTCCTCCGTGGACGGAGCAGCGGGAAAAGGCTATGAGTCGTTGCCGCCCCTCGAAGAGGCGTTGGCCGCTCATCTTTGCCCGAACACAGCTGCTAGCTGGCGAACTAGAGCTGTTCATCCCAACAAGCCGTGCCGTAGCACTTCAGCCCTTGCTGGACGCGCGTATTCCGCCTCCGGTCAGGCTGCATCGGCCCTGCACACGATGGCCGTGCTGCAGGTTTACCAGGCCAAACTCCTCCGGTCTATGGACGAGGCTGGCCCGGACCCTGAGGCTTTTCGGGACCTGCGGAGCGCCACGGACCTGGCCTTGAGGGCTACCAAGGCCACAGCGCAGGCTATCGGGAGGAACATGGCGAGTTTGGTCGTGCTCGAGCGCCACCTCTGGCTTACCCTCACTGACATTAAGGACGCGGAGAGAACGAAGTTCCTCGACGCCCCAGTATCCAGCACCGGCCTCTTTGGCCCGGCGGTGACGGGGTTCTCGGAGAGATACACCGAGGCACAGAAAGCGTCCCAGGCCATGCGTCACTTCCTGCCAAAACGTTCTAGCTCGGCGTCGAGTGCTCACAAGCTAGCCCCGTCGACGCCTCGGCAAGCAAAGCCCGCGAAACAGGCCTCTCAGCCCCGCCCTGCGGCTGAAGCCCAGCGCCAGCCGAGAGCAACCAAGCGCTTCCCGCTTCCTCGACGCCAAGGCCCCAGACCAAGCGCCGCGCCTCACACAGCGCCGCCTAAGTCGTCCTAGCATGCAAGAGGAAGAGAGAGGGCACGGGTCCCGCACTAGCCGGACCACCCTCAAAGAAGTCAACAAAACTTCCCACAGCCCCCTGTTCAGTTCAGGCGGCTGGGGATTTTATTACTGCAAACAGGCCCGCAACAGTAAGCGCGTTCTTGCAAACAAACGCCGTTTTCACGGCGACCCAAATAAAGCACAAAAAGAGTATGTTTCACAAACACAACACGTGGGTTCACGGTCCCCCTTCACCAGGCGGCCCCTCCCCCGTTGTAATACTGCCTTCCCTACACGCAAATGCTTGTACAGTCAGTCCAATACTCAATGTGTGCACAAATCACAATATAAGGGTATCAGGTCCCCCTTCACTAGGTGGCCCCTCCCCTGTTGTATCACTGACTTCCCCACACGCGAATGCCTGTACAGTCAGTCCAATATTCAATGTATGCACAAATCACAATATAAGGGTATCAGGTCCCCTTACATTAGGCGACCAGCCCCAATCTGTGTGTCAAGCCCTAGCCACACGGGTTCTAGCCTGGCAAGCTATCCCCGGTGTGTCGAGTTGGGTCATAAACACTATACAGCGAGGTTACTCGCTCCAATTCGCTCGCAGACCCCCAAAATTTCAGGCGGTTCTCGAGACTTCGGTGAGAAGCAGCGTGAGTCACGTGCTTCGCACCGAAGTACAGAATCTATTAGCAAAAGGGGCGATAGAACTAGTCCCCCCCGCGCTAAAACAGATGGGTTTTTACAGCCGCTATTTTCTGGTTCCGAAAAAAGACGGCGGTCTCAGACCCATTCTAGATTTGAGACATTTGAACAAAGCTCTCATGAGACGGCCGTTCAAAATGTTAACTATCAAACATATCCTCGCGCAAGTGCGCCCGGGGGATTGGTTTGTCACAATGGATCTGAAAGATGCTTACTTTCACATTCAAATAAACCCTCGCCACAGGCCATTCTTGAGATTCGCCTTCGAGGGCCAAGCTTATCAATACACCGTTCTGCCGTTCGGTCTATCGTTGGCGCCCCGTACATTCACGAAGTGTGTGGATGCAGCGCTTTCTCCTCTGAGACATCAGGGAGTGCGTGTGTTAAATTATCTCGACGACTGGCTGGTGCTGGCACAGTCGAGAATCGAGCTATTAACACACAGGGATTTGATTCTCGGCCATCTAAAATGCCTGGGTTTCACAATCAATGTTTCAAAAAGCAAACTAACCCCCAGCCAGAGCGTGATTTTTCTGGGCACAGTGCTGAACTCGAGAGCTATGACAGCGCGTCTCACACCAGAGCGCGCGCTCTCAGTGCGAGCGCTTGCAGGCACTTTCAGAGCGCGCGAGCACGCGCCGCTGAAAAAATTTCAGAAACTGCTCGGTCTCATGGCAGCAGCATCGCCAGTACTCCGCTTGGGATTACTGCGCATGCGCCCGCTGCAGCATTGGCTGAAGCGCCGTGTGCCAACTCACGCATGGCAGTCGGGCAAACTGCGCATCGTGGTAAATCACGGTTGTTTAAGAACCCTGATTCCCTGGCGGGCTCAGAGCTGGTACAACGAGGGGGTGACAATGGGAACAATTTCCAGGAGGAAAGTGGTTCTTACAGATGCGTCCAACCTGGGTTGGGGAGCGCTGCACGAGGGCATGCCTGCATCCGGCCTCTGGTCGAGCACGGAGCAGAGCTTACATATCAACTGTCTGGAGATGAAAGCAGTTGCATTGGCCCTGATGGCGTTTCTGTCGAACCTCAGAGGTCACCATGTTTTAGTCCGCACAGACAATATGTCAGTGGTGGCCTACATAAATCGCCAGGGGGGCATCAGGTCTGGAAACCTGCATGCGATGGCGAGAGACCTCCTCTTATGGGCACAAACCAACCTGAGCTCTCTGAGAGCAGCGCATATACCGGGCGTCCAGAATGTGGGCGCGGATATGCTTTCACGGGGCAACACTCCCCTCGGCGAGTGGTCCCTGAACCCACAGACGGTCAGTCTGATATGGCAGGTGTTTGGCGAGGCCGAAATCGACCTGTTCGCCTCGAGAATCAACACCCACTGCAAGTGGTTCTTCTCGAAGGACAGGGACGCGCTGGCCCATGTCTGGCCCAACCGTCCCCTCTATGCCTTTCCCCCCGTCTCGATGATCCCACAGGTCATCAAACGGGTCAGAGAGAGCGGGTGCCCAGTCCTTCTGGTGGCCCCTCTCTGGAAAACCAGACCGTGGTTCCCGGAACTGGTTCAGTTATCGGACACAATCCCATGGCCTGTCCCACTGAGGAAAGACCTCCTCACACAGGCGAACGGGACACTGTGGCATCCGAGACCCGATTTATGGGCCCTCCATGTGTGGCCCCTCAACGGGTACCCAAAGACCTTCCTGAGAAGGTTTTAAGCACTATATCTGAAGCCAGGGCCCCGTCGACTCGGCGCCTCTATGCTTCAAAATGGTCAGGTTTTTCCAGCTGGTGCTCGAAAAATCAGGCTGACCCAGGGTCATGTGAGATATCTGTGGTTCTCTCATTCCTACAGGAGCTGCTGGATGCGGGTCGCTCCCCGTCCACGCTCAAAGTGTATGTGGCAGCCATAGCAGCGCATCATGTTCTGGTGGCAGGCCAGTCACTGGGAAGAAACGACTTGGTCGTGAGATTCCTTAAAGGTGCTAGGAGGATGAACCCCTCCAGACCTCCATCTGTGCCGTCCTGGGACCTCTCCATGGTCCTGAGGGCTCTGAAAGGTCCGCCTTTCGAACCGCTCCAATCGGTTGATCTAAAACCCCTCTCGCTGAAGACTGCTCTCCTTATGGCTTTGGCATCTATCAAGCGAGTGGGAGATCTGCAGGCGCTCTCTGTGAGCCCTGCATGTTTGGAGTGGGGTCCGGATGACTCCAGAGTCGTCCTCAAGCCCAGACATGGTTACGTCCCTAAAGTGCTCTCAACACCGTTCAGAGCACAGGTGGTAACGTTATCAGCCCTCCCTCCTTCTGCAGAGGATGGAGAGGTTAATCTTCTCTGCCCTGTCAGAGCGCTGAGAATCTATCTGGAGCGTTCTGCGTCTTTTAGGCAATCAGAACAGCTTTTTGTCTGCTTTGGTGGTAGATCCAAGGGGGATCCAGTCACTAAGCAAAGACTGTCTAGATGGATAGTGGATGCTATTTCTATGGCTTATACCGCAGTAGGTCAAGTTTGCCCTATAGGCGTCAAGGCCCATTCGACCAGAGGTATGGCCTCGTCATGGGCTTGGTCATCTGGCATTCCCATAAGTGATATTTGTGATGCGGCCGGCTGGTCCTCGCCTTCCACATTTATGACTTTTTATAATATGGAAGTGCCTTCCCTGCAGGCGAAGGTGCTTTCGGTATGATTAAGGCCCGTCTGTGGCCGGTCTTGTCATATATTACTGTGCACAATCACATTCACATATATATATATATAAACCCGCTGTTGCTGGTTATAATTACATATATAAAACCCGCTTTTGGCCGGTTATATGATATAAAACCCGCTTTTGCCGGTTATATTCCATACATATATAAAACCCGCTTTGGCCGGTTATAATTTCATGTATAAACCCACTTGTCTGGGTATACGTTCATATACTAATAACCCCGACAGTGTCTGGGTTCGTTGGTGTAGTATGTTGGGTTATTCTAACTGATGCGTACTATTTAGACCGGACGGTGTCTGGTCTATTTATGCATAATGGTGCGGTTATGGCTTGTTCTGTATGCTCAGGGGCCTGAGTTGCAGTGGCAGCCAGTTACTCAGTGCGGCGTTTTGCATGGCGTCCCCACTGCGTATAGCTACGCAATACGAAGTGACCGTTCGAAAGGGAACTACTCGGTTACTCACGTAACCTCAGTTCCCTGAGTTAGGGAACGAGTATTGCGTAGCCGGCCGCACTATGGTAACATGGCAAGTTGTCGCTTCAGTCGTTAAACCTGCTATAATGGCGAATTCGGGGACTATTATAGACTGAGGTCACGCCCCCTTGGCGGGCTCTGACGTGTATGACGCAGAGTAATCTCATTGGTCGCACGTCAGAGGCGCCCGCGCCATTGGATGTGCAGTTGCCGCAGCGCAGCCTATGAGCGAGCCAGACGCTCATGTTCTAGCTGTGCAGCTGCAAATGCGCTTTACATAAAGGCTTCAGTAAATCGAGGAAAAGGAGTTTCCCCACTGCGTATAGCTACGCAATACTCGTTCCCTAACTCAGGGAACTGAGGTTACGTGAGTAACCGAGTAGTTTGTGCCGCAGACGCAGTTCAGAGAATCGGATCTGTTGGATTTACAAAACGTTAATTCATCCACTTCTCCCGAAATACATACAAGTAAGTGGCTGGTGAACTGGGAGAAGAATAGAATAAACTTTAAAGTTACTTACACAATGTGTATCTGATATGAATAAAACTAATTATAATGGAAAGGATTATTATTGCCTCTTCCTTTAACATCAGTGTATATTTTACGGACTCTAAATGTATTGTTTTTTTAGTACTTATATGTCTGGAACCTACAATAAACATTATGTGGTTGAAAACACTGAAAAGTTGTGATACATGACAGCTCTGAGCGCGCCTGTCTCTGGCTCAGGGCCAGCCAACGCGCGAAAGCACATTTGAATTTAGCAGTTGATCACATGATGCACTGACCGTTCTAATCACACCGGTGTGATCGTACGCTCCAGGGACCAGCCTAGACTGATCACACCGGTGTGATCGTACGTGCGAAAGGGTTTTAAAAGGGGAAAAAGTAGCCTGACTACTGACCTTGTGTATGAAATGAAAATAAAAATGACATGTTTCACATGTTACCAGAGAAAGAAATGGTAATCTGTACTTCATCAATGTGCTTTAATGAGGCGATTCTTTATTTTAGGTTGCAATAGTGTCGCATTCTCGAGGAACAGCACGAATATGGAAAGGTTCAGGAGCAGAAGCAATGGCAACTGTTCTTTTGAGACTCAGCGTTTGTCCCTCAGGAGGCAGGAAGGTAAAACGCTGCATCAGTGAGATAAAGAAGAGGAAGAGCTCCATTCCGGCGAGCTGCTCACCTGGACACATCCTCTTACCTGGAAATCATGGTCTGAATCAGTAAAGCTGAGGTAAACTTTATAAAATCTAATTTTAGTGTATATTAGTTTATTTACACTACCATTCAAAAGTGTTGGGTCAGTAACTTTTTTTACATTTTATTCAGAAAGGAGTCCAAGGACGCATTCAATTAATCAAAAGTTAGAGTAAAGATGTTACTAAGGATGAAAGATATATCGGCCACCATATTGGTATCAGCCGATATATGTTGTCATTATCGACCCGATAAAAAAATTAGGCCAATATAAAGTCGATAAATAATGGATTATTTCCTTCAGCTGAGACACTTCAGATGCACACTGTTCAACGTGATGGTTTTGAATTGCTTGAAATATGATTGGAATCACTTTAAAAAAAAAAGGAAAATACAGTAAAGTGCAACACGTGCGGCACAAGTCTGTCATATAGGCTACATACAATTATAATGAGAACATCATAATTATGTGCTTGGGACATTTTAATGGTAAGACTTGTTTTTGTAATCAGGCTCTCAAAAATTATAATGTAGATTTATCGGCCAATACATTGTTGCCGGACAAAACTTTCATATCGGTGCATCCCTAGACGTTACAAAAGATTTCTGTTTCAAAGAAGTGCTGCTCTTATGAACTTCCTTTTAATCAAAGAATCCTGAACATTTATCACAGTTTCCACAAAAATATTAAGCAGCAAAACTGTTTTCAGCATTGATAATAAATGTTTTTGAACAGCAAATTAGAATGATTTCTATATGAAAGATCATGTGATACTGAAGACTGGAGTAATGATGCTGAAAATTCAGCTTTGATAACAGGAATAAATTACATTTTAAAATATATTACAAGAGAAAACAGTTATTTTAAATTGCAATCTTTTTTACTGTATTTTGATCAAATAAATGCAGCCTTGGTGAGAAGAGACTTATGTGTAGTGAGTAGTGTATGTGTGCATGTATTTATTATTTTATATTATTACCTACCTATTGAAAAGGGGATGAAATTTTCTCTCTTCAAAAATTTGCCATTTTCATCCAGGAAGTGTGCAGGATTGAATTCAAACGGAGTGCTGTACTCTTTCTTGTCCTGTAAGATTGGCTTCAGCATCGGCAGCACCATCACACCCTGTCATTGGACAAAACATAAGAAATGTTAAGAACATTACAAACATTAAACAAAGTGTTTGTTTACTGAAATAGAATCATGTTATCGGTACAATATATATATATATATTTTTTAAATCTGTACGTTTACCAAATTTGACCCTTGTGCGTCAATTTTAAAAAAATTACTCTGAGGACAAAAATGTCCGTAGCAAAAAAATTACATAAAAAATATGAAGCTTGGGTGCAGTGTCATATTTTTTCACATTAGATTCCAGCAAAGCATTATATACACAGTGCTAGGATTTCAAACCTGAGAAAATGGCAGCATCTGATAAAAAATAAAAAAATATATATATATATTAACTTTATAGCTAAATGGCCCGGGATTAAAAATTATTATTTTAATGGGTTTCAATGGGGACATGTTGTCCTTTAGGTCTCAAGTGTACCTATTTTATGTTACCAGTGTAAAATAGATTTATGAAAGGAAATGAGGATGAAATATTAAAATTCCACAAAAAAAAAAAAACACACTTCTGCCAAAATATATGCAGTTGGCAACTGGCATTATTAACACAGGCAAAATATATATATATATATATATGAAAAAAAAAGTTAAAAAAAAAAAGTTAAAAAAAAAAAAGTTAAAAAAAAAAGGTCAAACCTCCTTAAAGGGTTAGTTCACCCAAAAATGAAAATTATGTCATTAACGACTCACCCTCATGTCGTTCCAAGCCCGTAAGATCTCCGTTCATCTTCGGAACACAGTTTAAGATATTTTAGATTCAGTCCGAGAGTTTTCTGTCCCTCCACTGAAAATCTATGTACCGTATACTGTCCTTGTCCAGAAAGGCAATAAAGACATCTTCAATGTAGTCCATGTGACCTCAGTGGGTTAGTTAGAATTTTTTGAAGCATCGAAAATACATTTTGTTCCAAAAATAACAAAAACGACGACTTTATTCAGCATTGTTTTGTCTTCCGGTTCTGTTGTCAATCCACGTTCACGAGTCCAGTGACACTGCTGACGTAAGACGAGCTGACGTGTTATCTGGTGCGTCCGTGTATTCGGGTTCAAATAAATATGTCTGGTTAAAAAAAATGCAAGTCTTCCCCTGTGTCGAAATCCTTAGACATGTTTGCAAAGATTGTTTTGTTTACAGCGTGCGTCTCCCTCAGACTGTAACCGAAGCTCGGGCGCACCAGATACACGTCAGCAGCGTCTTACGTCAGCAGCATCGTGAACGTGGATTGACAACAGAACCGGAAGAGAATACAATGCTGAATAAAGTCGTCGTTTTTGTTTTTTTTGGAACAAAATGTATTTTCGATGCTTCTAAAACAATTCTAACTAACCCACTGAGGTCACATGGACTACTTTGATGATGTCTTTATTGCCTTTCTGGACAAGGACAGTATACGGTACATAGATTTTCAATGGAGGGACAGAGAGCTCTCGGACTGAATCTAAAATATTTAGATTTGTAAATTAGAACTGTTTTCCGAAGATGAACGGAGGTCTTACGGGCTTGGAACGACATGAGGGTGAGTCGTTAATGACATAATTTTCATTTTTGGGTGAACTAATAACCCTTTAAGGATGCACAAGGGTTAACTCAAAGAAACTCATTCTTGCTTCTTACATAATCGTTGAATTTGTGCCAATTTAAATCCTGTACAGTACAGTAATGCAGTAGCTAATGAAAGATAAAGCAATTTAAAAAAAATACTTTCTTGCAAAACTTTTTATTCTTAATTTTGATTTTGAAAAATGCGTTACTTGCCTTTGGAATGAGGCATCCTGCTACTGTGGTGTCTCTGCTGGCAACTCTCGGTGGAATGAAGGCAAGAACATTCGCGAACCTCTGAATTTCATGGATCACAGCGTAGGTGTACGGCAGATGTGTCCTGTCTTCCATCAACGGCTGACGTGTCTGTCCAATCACCTGATCGATCTCGGACTGGACTCTCTCTATGGAAAGTGAACATGCAAAGTATGTGGACATACACATTTGACAAACAAGTAGGTCATAGGAGCGGAGCGGCCCACCTTGCACATCTGGATACTTGGCCATGTAGAGTAAAGCCCAGCTGAGTGATTTAGCAGTGCTTTCTGTTCCGGCTCCAAACAGATCCAACACACAGTGTATCAGGTTCTCCTCTGTGAACTCTGCTTCACTGTCCTTACACTTCAAACACGGACAGAAAGGGGGGTTAAAAAGAGATGGCTATAGCGCTTCTAAAAACAGGTAAATGGAAAGTAAAAAAATATGGGATGTGTTTTGTGAACAAATGCATCCTTTGAGTTGCATGAATTATCAGTCTACTATCAGTAAACTCGAAATCAGAAGAGATGATTTTCTGAAATCATTATGCCAGGATCTGGTAAAACCGGTTACCTTCTCAATTTCATCCAGATAAGAGTCAATGTAGTCTCTAGGACTGGAAGGGTTTCTGTCCTCTTTGTGCTTTGTGATTTCCTCCTGAAAAAAGAGCTTCAGCTTGGAAAGGTTGGCAAATGCAGTCTGGTGCTTTCCTGGCAGCAACGACATCACGGCGGGAAACGTGTTATACAGCTGTTGAGGGACAAATACATTTGATCATCAGTATTTCATCAATCTTTGCAGTAAATCTCACATTTTAGTACCATTTATCTGGCTTCGTAGTCAACATAAAATAGTCATGATTTTTTTTTTTTTTAATACATGGTCCTGGAAGAGTTTGGTTAATGTTGTCAACATGTCGAGAAGACGCCATTTTCTGCACTGCGAAAGCAAATCCACTTTGCTGCACTTCAAATGGACAAGGATTCTTGCTGGAATTGAAAACGGGAAAACCGATGCCAACATTACTGTTCATATCACTGTGTATCAAGTGCCGAGGAAGATCAGAGCTGAACTCAGATATTGTAACGGACATTTAGTTTCTGATACGCACTGTAAGCCTTCGACCAACTGCCCAATTAGAGCAGAGCAGGCTCTCGGAAAGGAGGAGTTTAAAAAGACCGAATCCTTTATTGAACTAATTCAGATACTGTGAGAAAAGAGCTGATGCTGCAATGTATTATGAGAAAATTAAAGTTTTTCTGACCTTGGAATCATGTAAGCCAATTCTAGGAGGCTTAAAACAAAATAGCATAATAGGCAAGGCAAGTTTTTAATAGGAGGACTTTTGTGAAAAAGGTCCATTATAGTAAATTTGGTCGCATACCCGGCCCCAGACATTGATGGGAAGCTTGAAGGTGTCATCTGAATACTGCAACAGCTCATGAAAATGATGGTTGTCATACTCAAACTTGTAGCCAAAAACCAGGCTGCATATTATATTGCCCACCGCGTAGTTCAAGATGTGATGAGGATTGAATGGCAAACCTTGGAAAGCAAAAGAGAGGAGGAATGGTTACGGCTGCAAACTGTACTTTCAAATCTTCTCCTGTAGAGAGCAGTATACTCGTAGCCTGTTCAGATGTTTGAATTCAGGCAGAAATGGTGCTCTGACCTTGCTTGGTTTGAAAAGTACTACAGACAAAGAGACACTCCTGCAGGATGGAGTTTTCTAGCGTTTTCTTGCCCACACCAAAATACTTCAGTGTTGCCAGAGCAAAACGCCTCTGATGACGCCACATGTGCCCACCGGAGAAGATCAGACCTACATACAAAGAGACAAAAAGAGCAAAATCTATGATTGCTGAAGTGTATTGCATTGAGGCTATGTAAACACCCTTTTTACAAATGTAATTGGTAACATCTATTATTTATGGTGAACTGCGAATTTGCTGCTGGTTCTAATATTTGCACTACTGGATCCTTCAAATTTTTGGCATGTAAATGTGGGCAGTCATGTGTTAACCAATGTGGCTTCCTTCCATGCATTTCTTAGTTTCCATAGTATTAAATGAATGAACTTCCTTATTTCAAGATAGACAGGAAAACTCAATTTCTCACATTACATTAAATCCAGGATCACTGTAACAATCTACAGACTGTATGAACAATCATGAACAGTTCTGAATGTTTTCAATGACAAAGCTTGCTATTCTAGCCACTGCAAAAGGTAATTTTACCTATTATACAACAGTTCTGGTGCACTGATTGAAAATTATAGCAAAACATTGATATTTCGTACAGAAACACTGTAACATTTCAGTTCAGTATCAGCAAAAATAAACAAATTTGTTGTGTCTGAAAGTCTATATTACGCCTTGAATAAAAGGCGAATTACAAGATGTTTCCTGACGTTCGACAAAAAGATGAATTGGTGAGCAGTTTATGATTGATAAGAGACTTAATGTTTTTCAACATTTTAACGGGTAAAATGGTGTACGGTGTTCTTTTAGCTGTTTTTACCTTTCCCTTTACAGATTCTGTCATTCACAGGGAAGTACGGCCGGTCTGTGAAGATGTCCGCCTGTTCCACAAATGCCTCTTTGAAAGTCTCATATCCAGTGAGCAGTATGCAAGGTTTGTTTCCCAGATAAAATGTGCTCACATCTCCATACCGCTCAGCAATCTGATCAGCATGTCAACTTGTAAATGTACACAACTCATTTAATAAACATATGCATCTGAAAAAAGACATACCTTCGGAAAAATGTCCATTGGATCACTAAAGCCTATACTCATTACGTTTCCAAGCAAAGGCAGAGGGAAGGGTCCTGGCGGCATGTTCTTTGACTGAACATCTCGCAGGTGTTTCACCAACAGCAGCACACACAGAAATATCAGGAGTCCCTGAACATCCATCCACTGACCCAGCAGCTGTGACAACACGGGCACCATGCTTACTGAGACCAAAGAGATTTTGCACACATGAATGATCTTTATAAGTAGCTCATTCTTCAAAACTGTAAGACCATGTAGGTCACATTAAATGTATGAATATTGGTGCATTAGATATAAAATACCAAAGCAAATTTCAGTCTGCGCTCAAATGCTGCAGGGGCTTTTCTCAAAACTATCAATGACTGGTCAAACCAGTGTTTAAAGGCATAGTTCAATCAAAAATGAAAACTCTGTTTACTTAATTTGAGTTCTGAAGATGAACGAAAGTCTTACGGCTATGGAACGACATTAAGATCTTTTGTTGAAATCTGATAGCTTTCTCTTCCCATTGTTGACAGCTAACTTAACTCGCCTACTTTGACGCTTCAAAAAGTTCATGAAGAGATCGTAAAACTAATCCATATGAATTGAGTGGTTAAGGCCAACTTTTCTGAAGAGACTAGATCGCTTTATGATGAACAGATTTAATTTTATTCACATAAACATTCATCAACTCGCACGTCAGTTGGGACTTGTGGTAAACGGAAGCTCGTAGCTGTCAACTGAGTGACAAGCTCGCAGATTTCATCAAAAAGATCTTCATTTGTGTTCTGAAGATGAACGAAAGTCTTACGGGTTTGGAACGACAAGAGGGTGAGTAAATAATGAGACTTTTCCTTTTTTCAGTGGACTGTCACTGTATGAAGTCAGGTTCAGCGGGTGTAATTCATCACATTAACATGTTTCACACAAATTGTAATGCACTTTCGCATTATTGGAGACACTCCTCGCTGCAGACTGTAGCGCGGTGATGTCACGTATTCATATGTATTCGTATGTACGTGACGTATGTGTTACCACGCATGCGCAAAGTATAATACGCAGTTCGTTTCAATCACTTCCGGCGATAGATTTGATGGCAGTAAGTCAATAAGCATTATTTATGCTGTTTTACCAATTGTGCTTTTGTGTTAACGGCTTTTAATTGTAAGAGATGCTATAGAGCATCAATGTTTTAGATTTAAAAAAAGTTATGACATGTTTTATGATATAAGTTTGCATTAAAAATGACAGGGTTTCAGTGAGTCTTAAAATGATATGTAAAAGTTTTAATTCACCTTTAAACAGATTAAGGCTTGAAAGATGTCTTCAAATAGAGCAGAAAGACTAAAATTAATGAAGTCATGTAGTTGATTTGTGCATGCATTGCAAAAGAAATGTTGCTCCTCAGTATCAGATCATACTATAAAAGTTACATTCCTGAATGTAGTGTATGTACTGTAAGTTATGTTAAATAAATTTGTGGTAAAATAAATTAAAACGTAATGAAGTTGAACATTGTATTTTGCTAAAATAAAACTAATTGTGATTCTCCTTAGTTTTTTTTTTATCATTTAGAGAGCATATTAATGTATTGAGTTCGCTGCAATTTATTCAAGAAATGTCCTTTACTCTTAAAAAGGTGTTTGAGACCTGGGTCTACAAACCAAGAGAGCTTTACAGTGTTGTCACTGTGCTGTCTGTGCAATCTATCCATCTATCTGTCTGTTCTTCCTATCTACTGTATCTGTCTGCCTATCCATCTATCTCAAAACTTCAAAACTTTCAGCTTGAAAACTACTTCAAGCTTTTAAAACTATTTCAAACTTTCAGGCTAGGCTTTCACAAGCCAACCTAAAATTTGTGTTGACAAACTTTTTTTATAACTAGTTTATGTTTTTCATAAACAAAGTAATAAGTCTCTTAGGTACTTTACAGACAAAGCTAATAACACTCAAACATATCTTTGTCTAACTATCTTCCTTTAATATGTTTAAAATATTTAAAAAATAAATTCCTTGTATGACTCTGTACTGTGGTAATGCCTTTCTTCAAAATGATTAAATATTGTTTGTTCTGTACTTTATCTAAATTAGGTGTTGTGAACTGGAGTGCATTTTCCATACAATATAAGCAAGAGTTCCGGGTGCCGTACTTGATGACTCTGTGCTTGCACTGCAGTATTCAAGGACTGCCCACCTGGGTGTGTGTGTGACGGCAGAAGAGGAGTCCTGCGTGTGTGTGTGTGATGGCAGAAGCGGAGTCCTGTGTGGATTTTATTCCGAATAAGGAGGTTGAGGGCTATTGCTTGGTTGATTTGTTTTTTCAATGGAGGAGGGGAATTTCAAGCAGAGTAGTGTGTGTGTGTGTGTGTGTATATTTCTTTTACACAATTATCACTGTTATGAGGTTTTTTTTTTTTTTAGTTAGCATGCATGATATGGGTTACAGAGATTGACAATGTACTGTATGTAGTTGTTTTAACTTCAAACTACTTTATTTGAATAAATGTTTTATAATGCACAAAAATAAACAATTATTAACTATTACAGAGGAATGATTTAAATAAGAGATATAAGGTGCCATTAATGTTTACAGTAATTTACACAGTGAAGTGCAACAGAATGTGAAAATAAACTTTAAATAAAATACTACACAGATAATACAAAATATATACTTTGAAATTCCTTATGAGTTTACCTTAGTCCAGGCATAGTTAAAACTACGGATGTGCCCTGTACTCCTTTTTGCTGCTTTCATTATAACTTTAGTTTTTTTTTAATACATCAATTTAATACATTTAATACATTAATACGCTGTCACTGCGTAACGCGCATGTGCTGTCACAGTGATATGGCCAGGCACACTCACAAAAGTTGTAGTGTTTTATACTGCACAATATACTACTGCAAAGACATGCAAAGTTGTAGATGAAGGCAACAAGGTTGTACTTACCGAGAGATCACAGCGTGTCCTAATTTCCCCCCCAGGCTTTTATCAGTAAACCTAAAGAAAACACAGCAATAGGCTACCATAGATGCTCTGCAATGTCAGTGGTAGCCTCAGCCTAACACGCTCCGAAACTTCTCAACACATCTCACAATATATCAAGCCCGGATTCGCTTTGTTGATTAGTTTTGATTAGCCTCTACGTCGTTGCTACAGACCCCCTTGTCTCGTTTAAAATAAACAAATGAATGAATAAATAAAGGTGAGAACCGTAAAACATTGTTTTATTTTATTTTAAGGGGTAGGCCTACATTTCAACCGCGTTTTCAAACGTTACCTGACACCAATATACGCTAAAAAATAATAATATAAAATAGTGATGATTAGTTTTTTGACAAAAACTGGTAGAATGCTGCTTACAGAATGCAGGTCCGGACCATTTGACTCGTATCTTTATTGTCTTTTGTATTCTTCTGTTATCTCGTCAACGTAATGTTACATAACGTATGAATTGTTCGAATTGCACCTCTTCTATGGCAAGACGTTTTAACATTTAATCATTTAAACCTACTAGTCTCTATTTTCATGCTACTAGTACTTATTTTTTAGATACTATTATCTATTCCATTAAGTACTAGTACTTATTAGCTACTAGTGCTTATTCTTTAGGTACTAGTGCATTTTCTTTAGATACTAGTACTTATTCATTAGCTACTAGTGCTTATTCATTAGATTCTAGTACTTATTATATACTAGTAGTACTCATTCATTAGGTACTAGTACCTATTAAATGCATACTAGTACTTATTCAGATAGTGACTGGTAACTATTCTTTTGTTACTAGTACCAAATTAAATTTTTTGCCATCGACTTCTATGGGGATCTGTCATTCAGATATAGACTTGTAGTCAAGACCGCCTAAACCGAAACACTACCAAGACCAGAGGGTATCGAGACCAAGACAAGACCAAGACAGATCAAGTCGAGACCAAGACCGAGACCAAGTCAAGATCGGAGGGAAAAAAAAACAGACTAGTGTACAGTGTTGGGAAAGTTCACTTTCTACATGAATTAGTTTTAAGTTCAGTTCACAAATTTTAAAATGAACTAGTTCGGTTCAGTTCATACTTTAAAATTTTGAACTAGTTCATTCATAGTTCTTTTTTTCCATAATGTTGCTGCGAGCTATTATTTTTCAAAATTATTGCCACAGCCCATATAGAACTACAGACAGCAGTTATTTTATCGGCGGGCAAAGTTTGCACAGAAATGTAAGATTTTTCCCATCCTCACCGACCTTGTCATAAAACTCGTTTAAATGATCATACGACGCTTCCTTGCTGAATTTTGTTTTGATCACGCATGCAGCGGTGCGACGCTGGTGGATGGTGTTGCCAGATTGGGTATTTTTTCCGCTACATATTAAGGCTTATTTACGATGTGTTTTAGCCGGGTTTTCACCTGGAAGGCTCTATAGAAATCTGGCGCCCTATTGAACGAAGTTAAACTGAGAGCGCGTCGCGTGCCGTTCACAGACACCAGAATGATTGAGTTCACAGTAACGTTCACCAGGCAGTAATACAGTACGTTCAGTTCACGTTCGCCCAAAATAAGAACGAGTTCATGAACTATCGTTCAATGAACGCGTTCAGGCACAACACTGCCAGTGTACTCTCTATTTTTTTCTGGTGAAATCACAAAACATAATGCACACAAACGTGTCCCTGCTTGATATACAACCACTGATGAACATAATCGGTTTTGATGAGAAAAAAAAAAAACTTTAGAGTGCGGATTAGAACCCAGAACCTCTGACACGGTTGGCGAAAATTCTACCACTGGACCATTAAAATATACATTGTTCAAACAGGCGAAACGAGTCACACGAAAATTCAAATACTGTTGCATTATCGAACGTTGTGTCGTCGAGGATATTGTAGTATTGTATTGCCAAATCCCCCGACCACTATGTCGGTCTAAGACAGCGAGACCTAGACAAGACCGAGAGGTCCGACACCAAGACAAGACCAAAGACCATCAAGGCCGTGACAAGACCGAGACCACGTAAAAGTGGTCTCGAGATACATCACTATTCAGATATCAACTATTCAGTTCTGACTTGTATGTATTCCAAATGTGACTAGAACATATATTAGATACTAGTAATTATTCATTAGGTACTAGTACTTATTTTTCAGACACTAGTACCTATTACTAGATACTAGTATTTATTCAATAAATACTATTACAAAGTCAATAGATACTAGTACCTATTTGTTACACCCTGTGGCTCAAAAGGGACGCAACAAAATTGGAACACACGAGAAAACCGAAATTTTAAAGAAAGTTATTTATTAACACAAGGAAAATTATACAAAAACTGTGTAAAGCAGCAGTCAGGAGTCAGTAGTATCATGCTAGGTGACTGTGTGGAAATGTAATGTGCTGTAGTGTCGTGATGCATGCAAAAGAAACATAACCAAACGAATATCAAATCAAATAGGTCGCCCGCCGTCTGCCATCCGTCTTGCTTCTTTTAAAAGGGGAAAAGGGAAAGTGGCAGCAGGTGTCACTGATGCAATCAGGTAGAGGGCGGAGAAATCCATCCAATACTGGGGAAAACCCCATTAAAGACACAGGTCGTCACACTCCTCCCCTTAAAACAGGGGTCTGTCAAGAATCCCTGCAAACAGACAAGACAATTGAGCCAAAAAGCAAGCCCCATAACTTCCAAGAAGCTAAGGACCAAGAACAGCAGACAGGGCAAGACAAAGAAAAAAAAAAATCAGTTACGCTACACATTAAACATCAATCATAGGGCACGTGACAGGGCATCTGCCACAACATTTTCAGACCCTCTGATGTGTCAAATGTCAAGGCAATAAGGCTGGAGAAACAAGGACCAACGTATGAGCCTTTGGTTCGGGCAGTGAAGAGAATTTAAAAACGTCAGTGGGTTATGGTCGATATAAATGACAACGGGTTGACTTGATCCAACATAGACGTCAAAATGCTGTAATGCCCAAATCAAAGCCTCTTTTTCCACCACAGAATAATTTAGTTGGTATGAATTAAACTTGCGGGAAAAGAAACTAACAGGCCGAACCACCCCCTGCTCATCAGCCTGTTGGAGACAGCTCCAGCTCCAACCTGACTCGCATCAACCTGCAAAGAGAATGACCTTTCAAAGCAAGGAGCAGCAAGGACAGAAGATGAACACAATAGAGATTTAACATTTTCAAAAGCTAGCACACAATTTGAAGACCATATGAACTTTGTCTTGGCTTTTAAAAGATCGGAAAGTGGTGCGACAAAAAGAACGGTAGTAACCCACTAAACCCAAAAAGCGCATAAGCTCTTTTTTGGTAGTAGGGGCAGGATACTCTTGAACAGCCTGGATTTTTGCATTCAACGGTCGGACTTCACCATTTCCGACCACTTTACCAAGGTATGTCACAGTGGCCTGAGCAGAGTTGCACTTTGCCAAATTCACAGTCAAGCTGGCTTCCGACAGACGACTCAAAACTGCACGCAAACGTTTTAAATGCAAGTCCCAACTGTCACTGAACACAACAAGATCGTCCAAATACACAGCACACCCGTCAAGGCCTGATACCACACGGTTCATTAGACGTTGAAAGGTGGCAGGCGCATTTCGCAGGCCAAAACTCATGACTTTGTAAGAATAAAGGCCTGATGGAGTGACAAAGGAGGAGATTTGAGCTCGCCGTGTCAAAGGCACTTGCCAGTAACCTCTTAGCAAGTCAAGTTTAGTCACATACTTAGCCGAACCTACCTGGTCAACGCAGTCTTCCACCCGAGGGAGTGGAAAACAATCAGGTCTGGTCACAGTATTGACTTTTCTAAAATCTGTACAAAACCTTACTGACCCATCAGGTTTTCCGACTAACAGACAAGGAGATGCCCATTCTGAACATGAAGGAACAGCAATCTCATTTTCCTGCATATACTTAATTTCTGCTTCCATCAACTCTCGTTTTTCTGGTGACACACAATAACGCTGCTTGATAGGGGAAGCATTACCCACATCAATATCGTGCTCAGCCAAGTCCGTTCGAGACGGCGTATCTCCAAATAACTCAGGGAAACTCTGCAAAAGGGTACTCAACTCTGCTATCTGCAAAGGAGACAAATGGGCAAGAGTGACATTTAGTTTCTCCAGAGATTCAGAATTATTTAAACGTCCACGTAAAATACCATAATCTGGTTCTTTACCCTCACTCTCCCTTTGCCCGGAACAAAGGCCATCTTTGACATCTGAAACCGCAAAGAGAGCAGAATGAACAGGGTTGACCTCTGCACTAGACTTCTCATAATATGGTTTCAGTAAGTTCACATGATATAACTGGGTTGACTTTCTCCGATGTGGAGTTGCAACCTCATAATTTGTCACTCAATTTATGTTTTACGACATACGGGCCTTCAAATTTAGCTTCGAAAGGAGAAGAAAGCAAAAGACGTGACACAAGAACCAGGGGCCTCATGTATCAATCTTGCGTACGCACAAAAACTTTGCGTACGCCAGCTTTCACGCTCACGGTCGGATGTACTAACAGTGAAATTAACGTGAGAATGTGCGTTCCTCCACGCCAATTTCATGTCTGGCGTACGTACATTTCTCATAGTTTTTGTTCGTCGGCGACTCTTACAGGCAATGAAGTTAAGTTGCAAACATTACACAACGAATTGTTCTACAAGTCTATCGCACTACCACCTGTGGGATGCATTGCTATTAATTCGCAATTTATAAAATAATTTACATATATTGTCACACGAGCCTTATGGGAATATTCTATCAATTATGCAATTAAGTAAGAACATATAAAAGCATATGATATTCCCATATAATGCAGTTGACCAGCCAAACATTAAAACGCAATTTGCAGCGATAGCCGGTTTTCCTAATGTAATCGGAGCGATCGACTGCACACGCATTGCTATAAAGGCGCCATCTGAAGAAGAATTTGCATATGTGAATCGGAAACATTTCCATTCAATAAATGTGCAGATAATATTGGTTACCTTCGTGGCAGTCCTGTAGTAAATCCGAGTCTCCCACAGCAGCGGATACTACTCCAGAGAGTAAAGTGTCACCCATAATTGAGGCAATTCTCTGACCCCTTTACCACTGCTTGTTCTGCCCACACTTTGTCGGTGCGCAGCAGTTCTCCATTTAACGTGCACCTTTATATCAGACCATTTTTTTAAGGTCATTTACAGTGCGACTTTCAGATCCCACCGGATTGACGGCATCAGCCAAACTCTCCCACTCATATTTTTTCCTTTTGTTATTAATTCCGGAAGAAAAAGTTCCAAATATTTTTTTTTCTCATTTCTACCTCCAATAGTAGCACCTCCGATTCACTTTCTGTAAAGTTTCGCTTCTTGCCACTTGCTTTAGCCATTTTCTTACTACTTTCTTTTGCCAAACTGGACTCATTACCATATTTAAATGTATTTAATTAAGGGAGGAGACTGGGTGGGGTGTTGTGCTCGTGCATGTGCGCTCATTTTTACGTTAATTGGGATGTACAAAGAGAATATGCGTAGGATCCTTCGTACGCAGAGATTCACACATCTGTTTTTTTTGTGCGTACGCACATTTACAGCTTTGTCCCTACGCAATGTTTTAGTATGAATTCAACGCAAGTCTTTGTACATGAGGCCCCAGGTCTCCTGGCTCAAAAATACGACGTTCCACTTTGCGGTCATACAACCGTTTCATGCCTTCCTGTTTTTTTTCCAAGTTTATTTATAGCCAGTGTTCTTGCCTGAATCAACCTCTGTCTAAATCCATAGACGTACGACAACAAATTCAGCGAGTCAGAAACTTTGACCTCATTTTGTAGCACAGCCAAAAGCCCACGAACTTTGTGACCAAAAACGAAATCGTTAGGACTAAATCCAGTGCTTCCTTGCACAACCTCACGTGCAGCCAGTAGTAACCAGGGCAAACCATCCTCCCAATCTCTATCCAACTGTACAAAATAAGCACGAAGGAGAGACTTCAAAGTTTGATGAAATCTCTCTAATGCTCCTTGGCTTTGTGGATGATACACACTAGCAAAATTATGCTTGATTTTTAGCTGTTTTAGAACTTGTTGGAAGAGATGAGAGGTAAGATTAGTACCCTGATCACTCTGCACGATTTTTGGAATGCCGAAAAGTGACATAAATTGTGACAAAGCTCTTACAATTGATCGTGATGTAATTGTACGCAACGGAAAGGCCGAAGGGAAACGTGTGGCTAGACACATGACAGTAAGCAAGTATTTGCTTCCCGACTTTGAACACGGCAGAGAACCCACGCAATCCACAATAATGTGTTCAAAGGGGTCGCAATTTGCAGAAATTGGATGTAACGGAGCCGGTTTCAGTTTTTGATTCGGCTTACTAGTTACCTGACAAACGTGACATGATTTGATGCATGCTGAAACGTCGCGTTTTAAACGTGGCCAAAAATATATTGCAAAACATGATCATAGGTCTTACGCACCCCAGAATGACCCGACTTTTCGTGTGCGACTTCCAACACAGCATGCCGAAATTTTGTGGGAAACACTACCTGAACAATAGAATCCCCAACAAAATTCTTACCATTAAGGACTCCATTTCCTCAACAAACCATCTTGTACAAAATAGCCTCTAACCATATCTGGTACATCACTGTCAAGAAGTGCAGAGGTAATCAGCTCAACCAAGGAGGAATCTGAGTGTTGTTCTTTACTCAGCTCATCTGCAGACAGAGGAAGAGACAGAGCAGACAAATCAGGTATAGGCAAAAAAGTACCTAATGTATTTAACTCTTTTCCTTGAGCCTCCAAATGCTCAACATTTTTAGTCATAGCGCGAGTTACAACACCCACAGGGTCTACAACCAATTTCTGCTGAATCAGCTCTCCACTAGATGAAACCATGGGAGCTGGAGATGCATTTGCCCACACCCGGTCTCCTGCTAATTTATTTCCCAAGATTAGATGAACACCCTCAATTGGTAAAGCAGGACGCAATACCACTACTACTTCACCAGTCACTAAATCAGAGTGAAGATTGACTTTATGAATAGGAACTGTTAACGTATTTAAGCCCATTCCTCGAACTAAAACACTATCACCCGTTTCAGATTGCGCTGAAAACGGTAAACTGGATTCCAAAATGAAAGAATCCATAGCTCCCGTATCACGCAGAATTCTAACTGGAACTTCAACTCCATCCGACAATGACACTCGACCTTCTGTAATGAAAGGAGCATAAGTGGACAAATAATCATTAGACAGTTGAATTTCATTAGTCTCAGCATCACTCAAATTGACAGAATTTGCAACTGCAGCAGGCTTAAACTTATTCATATCAGTACGTTTATTTTTATCCTTAAGAATAGGGCAGTCCCCTTTCCAATGCCCTTTTCCCCGACAGTAGTTACACGTTTTAGACGGATCAAACTTCCCTAAAGAAAAGCGACCACTCTGTGTAGTATCTGTAAAGCGATGTGCGCTCACTTCACATGCTCTCCAACCAATAGCAACATTTTTGTGAGTGAGCACAAAATCATCCGCCAAAGACGCTGCCTCCTCCGGAGACTGAACTTTATGCTCACTGATATACGTCGCAATTTGATCAGAAACGGAAACTTTAAACTGTTCAACTATGACCAATTCAAGCAAATCCTCAAATGTACTAGCATCAAGCGAAGCACACCAACGTGTAACATGTCGTCTTAAATCTCGCACAAACTCTAAATGAGTCTGCCCCTGACTCTTTTTACAAGACCTAAATCGTTGTCGATAGGTTTCAGGTACACACTCGTATACTTTCAACACTGCAGACTTAACGGTTTCATAGTCTCTACACTCCTCTGTACTTAAAGCAGAAAAAGCTAACTGCGCTTTACCAACCAATACACTCTGCAACAACACACAGTTTGCTTTAGACCAGTGGTCTTCACTATTTTTTTCATGAGAGCCGCACTGATAGGACAAAGTCAGTAGGAGAGCCATTTTTACAGGAAAGTATAAAAAAAAAGTTACATCCAGTCATAAATACCATGTCTGTTTATTAATGTCACCCCTGAACATTCAATATGCAATGCAATAAATATATATTTTTTAATGATTTACCAGTCAAATTTGTAACTGAGACAAGATGATTTCCCTTATGACAAAAAAAAGCAGGATTTCCAGAATAGATTCATCCCAGAATGACATTAAGTTATTTTTTTCTACATTAGCCCCTCATGTAGGCTATCTAATCATCGAAGAGCACATGGGGCGTTAAGAGCTGGAAATACCGCCATAACTGGCAACTCCGCAGGGACTGGATATGTTTACATGCACAACTTTTGTTTCAATCGGTCTGAATTCATTCTGATTGATTAATCTGAATGTATTGTAGTTTACATGAATGCTTAACATCGTGATATGATGCACGATCGGGGTGATGTGCACGTTTATAAGTCAAAACATTCAAATTGGGAATAGGTTTTTTGACATTCGCACACTGCACAAATATACAAAGTTTCCCGCTGTTGTCGCGTAATAACCATTTTCCTACATTGGTTCTTTATTTGTTTTAAACAGCAGACTTAATATCAAATTCTGGTCATAATTTGGAGACTATGATGAACCGTTATGCCGTGCTGTTTGTATTGATCACGCAGTAAAAACGCCCAAAATCAGTCGTCTGTGGATGAGAATCTGAAACAAGGACTGGTGAGCCGTTGTCCTGCTTCACTTCACAGATACTGAGTGAAAGGAGAATTATAGAACGACGGGACACTCGTTTATACGACACTTTATTCATCAGAAGAACAGCGCGTTCAGCGCTACGGACGGCGTCCTTTAGTTTCGGTTTTCAATCGATCAAGTGAACATGTTCTCTCGACAAACCACCCCTTTCAATCCGATCGAAATTATTTGAAAATAGAGCTGACACTTTGAGTTTTTAATGGGTTATGTTATAGTCCTACTTCTTTTTAAATGTTTTTATGAAATATCTGTAGTGACTGCTTGATCGTATCACTGTATTATTTACCGCCATGCGAGCCACAAATGAAAGCTTGGCGAGCCGCATGAGGCTCGCGAGCCGCGCAATGAATAACACTGCTTTAGACCAACCTTGTATCTCAGCGACACGTTCAAGCATAGTAAAAAAAAAACATCCGGATCAGCATCATTAAATTCAGGAACACGTTTTAGACTTCGATTTAGCGGAAAATTCCCACACGCACCAACACTTAAATCGCTATCAACCTTATCTTCATTAATGAACTTCAGTTTTAAATTCTCAAAGTCCATTTTTGCTTTTTCCAATTCAATTCTACCCTGCTCAGACCATTTGCTTTATTTTCTCATGTTCCATTTGTAACAAAAATAACTCTTTTTGTTGGACAAAAGTTAAAGCAGACTGTACAGTCAAACTTTGTTCGTGCTCCTCAGTTCATTTCAGCGACCAAAATTCTCTTGTCAATCAATTTATTTTTCAACTCAGTTCTAATACTACTTTTTTATTCTCTTATCGCTAAGTTTTATTTCGTAATATTCAGCGATTTTTAAAAGTTGATCTTTTGTACATTTATTTATCAGAACGTGACAAGGCGATTCAACAAATTTTTCAACATCAGCCATAAATAACCCACAGACTGAAAGAAACCAGATGTGCAATAAAAATACTTGGAATTTTATCCACTATCTAGCTCTTCAGAATAAGTCTATCTACCTACCTAAAGCCTAGTCTTCATGCGGATACTGGCGGGGGGAAATTAAGCACGTAAGCCCAGTGGGTGGAACTGCAACTGGTTAAACCAGCGACAATTCTCAACACCATGGATGTGCTCCCGAGACAACAGCTACTACCCACGTTCACCACAACACTACAAAAATAACAAAACCCGACATGTCTCAAAGGAAACACATCGCTAATCCTAGCAGGACAAAACTCCAAGTCAAAACAAACAATATTGCACAAAGGCAACTTACCAGTCGATGAATTCAAACGACGACCAAACAACCGCACCAAATGCTTTCAGGTGTCCCATAACGCACTTATTGTGACGTCTAATTATTCAAATTGGGTTTCCCCAAACGTCACGACTAAACCAATCAAATCGTGTTCAAAGGAATCGGAAACAAAACACGACGAAACGAACAAAATCAAATATTTTCAAACCACCGACGAAATATCAAACAAAGGCAAAACATTACTAAGTCGAGGACGCGGACGAGCCCCCATTTGTTACGCCCCGTGGCTCAAAAGGGACGCAACAAAATTGGGACACACGAGAAAACCGAACTTTTAAAGAAAGTTATTTATTAACACAAGGAAAATTATACAAAAACTGTGTAATGTAGCAGTCAGGAGTCAGTAGTATCATGCTAGGTGACTGTGTGAAAATGTAATGTGCTGTAGTGTCGTGATGCATGCAAAAGAAACATAACCAAACGAAAATCAAATCAAATCAAATCAAATAGGTCGCCCGCCGTCTGCCATCCGTCTTGCTTCTTTTAAAAGGGGAAAAGGGAAGTTGGCAGCAGGTGTCACTGATGCAATCAGGTAGAGGGCGGAGAAATCCATCCAATACTGGGGAAAACCCCATTAAAGACACAGGTCGTCACAATAGATATTAGTACCTATTTAATAGATACTAGCACTCATTCATTAGCTACTAGTACTTATTCAATAGATACTAGCACTTATTCATTAGATACTAGTACTTATTCATTAGATACTAGTACTTATTCATTAGATACTAGTACCTATTAATTAGATACTAGCACCTATTTATTAGCGACTAATACTTATTCAATAGATACAAGGATTCAGGAACCTAACGAGATGACTCCCGTGAAAATAAGTCTACCACACCCAGAGTTATAAGCATTTGAAAAATAAATTTTACCACTAGGTGGCACTGTTTCGATACTTCTCATGCTCCTTCAGGGCATCGTACTGATGACCCATACCGAGTTTCGTAACAATTCGTTCATGCGTTCAGAAAATACAGGATTTTAGCACATAATTCAAAATGGCCAACAGCCAAAATGGCCGATCTGGGAAAATTGGATATCGCTCGACTCGACATGACGCTCTGAATCTAATCACTTTTATGATTTTTGGACAAACCGATCAGAAGTTATAAGCAAAAACAGCCATTTTTGTATCTCCGGACCAGTAGGTGGCACTGCGCTAAAACGCAGCATGTAGCCTCAGGTCATGCTTGTGATGCCATGTACCAAGTTTTACCAATCTTAATACGATAAAGCATTGCGGAGATACAGCCTTACGTCTGTTACGTAAAATTTGTTCTTCCGTTTATCGAAAATGGTTTGACGAATCAACTTGAATTCCATGATTTTTCGGTCCCCACTGCCTGAAGATGATCTGGTGCAATTTTGGTGAAAATTGGACAGACCGTCTAGGACGAGTTCGAAAAAGCAGATTTTTTGAACATTTCAAAATGGCGGCCATATTTTTGTGACGTAAAATGATGTCATAGGTTGCAATCGAATCACCATGAGCTCCAGAATCAGAGGGAAAAAGAATTTTGTTGATAGGCCCTATGGTTCACAAGTTATTAGCATAATAAAAGTGAAATTTTGGACAGGTGGTGGCGCTAGAGGGAATGAGTTAGAGACACCAAAATTGGTGTATTCAATGTTGGGACTGTCCTCTATCAGAATGTCAAACAAAAACAACTTTCCCGCAAATGGTTCTATGGGCTGCCATAGACGCCCAGTCGGAAGAAGAAACGGAAGAATAATAATAAGAACCGGAACAGATACAATAGGTGCCTCCGCACCTTCGGTGCTTGGCCCCTAATAAATACTAGTATCTAATAAATAGGTACTAGTATCTATTGAATAAGTACTAGTACTCTGCTCAATCCAGACGGTTGTCATTAGGGGACTGCACTGTGGTTGCAGCCGTTGTATGTGCAACTACACTGCAGCTATTAACACCAGACAGAAGGAGATTCACATCACCATTTGGAAAGAAGCGTAAATGGATGGAGAAGCATAGGTTACTGTAAAGCTACGTCTTAGTTGGTGCTTATCTTGGCGAAAGCCGAGTACAAATCAGCATGAAGTTTTAACATCTACTCTCGTGTAATGGAAATCATGGAGATCTGGATACGTCCAGTGACTGCGGTGAATAGTGCTGCTGGCAACAAGGGAAAGACCTTGCGACAGCCTGGAGAGACAGCTGACAGGAGGAAAGAGACCCCAATGGGTCTGGTAAGGGTTAGCTACTCTTGTCGGCAGTATCCAGCTCTGCGTTTACAGGATGCTGGAGACCCCCGCCCAAGGCTTCTTTGAAATTAAAGAGGAAAATACCCCTAGAGTCTGCGAGAGCGGGGGCGGAAGATGACTCAATGTTGGATAACATGGTTAGCGACTTTGGAATTGAAATGGATATGAGTATGGAGAGTAATTCACAAAAGACTAGTTCAGGTTCTGCAGTTAGCAAAGTCATTGAACTCCAAGCTTGTGTCTGTGGCTGGAGCAAGGCGGCAACGGTCAGGGGTTTGAAGATTCATCAAGGGAAAATGAAATGCTTGAGAGAGAAGGGACAAGGGCCTCGCATTGATCAGTACTTCTTACGAAGTCAGTCAAGTCAGTCGAATGAAATCCAGCGACAGGAAGCAAACCACAGTTCGCAGGATATCAGCACCCCTGTCATAGAGGAGAGGAGGGTTTGCACAGTTAGTGATGAACACATTGATACCTGTGAACCCGGTCAGATTAACCAGCAAAAGAGAGAAAAGAACCTCTACGGGCATAGGCCTGGAGTTAGATGGCCAAGAGCTTGTGAGAAAACTGCATGGGACACGGTAAACACAGATCTATGCTTTGCAATGGAAAGATTAACTGGTACAGTTGAAAAGAAGCTGGATAAATTTAGGGACATCATTTACGCATATGGAAGTGAGAGGTTTGGTGTGGAAAAAAGGAAGGAAAAAGTACAAACTACTCCTGGAATGTCTAGACGGCAGCAGAAAATTGAAGGGTTAGTTAGAGAAAGGAGGCAGCTGAGGAAGCAATGGAAAAGAGCAGAACAAGGTCAGAAGGAGGGACTCAATCTCTTACAAAGGGCCATAAAAGATAAGCTTGCAACATTACGCAGAGCTGAGCGCCTACGGAAACGCTACAAAAAGAAGGAGCGTGCGAGGGCTAATTTCTATAAAGACCCATTCAAATTCGTAAAGAAGTTATTCACCAGTGAGAAGAATGGCACTTTAAAAGCATCTAGGGTTGAGCTAGAGAGATATTTGGAGGAAACGCATAAAGATGCAAAAAGACATGAGCCTATGTCAATTCCGTCAGACATCCCACCTATCAATCCATCAGAATACCAAATGGAGGTCTGTGCACCTAAGTGGAAAGAGATAGAGCAGGCTGTGAAAAAGGCAAGGGCTTCATCATCTCCAGGGCCTAATGGAGTTCCGTACAGAGTGTACAAGAGTGCTTCAGGAGTTCTACGAATTCTGTGGAAATTGATAAAAGTGGCATGGGAAAAGCAGGTTGTACCTAGAGCATGGCGCCGAGCAGGTGGAGTCTTTATACCTAAAGAAAAAGATGCTACAAGCATCTGTCAGTTTCGTCCTATTTCACTATTAAACGTCGAAGGTAAGATTTTCTTCAGCATTATTTCTCAGAGATTGTCAACCTACCCATTAAAGAATGACTTAATTGACACTTCAGTTCAAAAAGCGGGCATTCCAGGGTTCTCAGGATGCTTAGAACACATCAATGTTATCTGGCAACAAATTCAATCAGCTAAAAAGGAGAGGAAGGAGCTCCATGTGACATTCCTGGATTTGGCTAATGCATATGGTTCAGTGCCACATGAGCTTCTTTGGGCAGCATTTGATTTTTTCAGAGTACCGATGTCGATAACAAATTTAGTGAAAGCCTATTTTGGAGATTTGCAATTTAGTTTCTCAACTCCAGAATTCAGCACTACATGGCAATGCTTAGAGGTTGGAATAATGGCAGGATGCACAATTTCTCCACTGGCTTTTACCATGGCAATGGAAGTAATCATTAGGGCATCAAAATGGGTAGTAGGAGGAGAGCGCTTGGCTTCTGGCATGCGACTACCACCAATCAGAGCATACATGGATGACATGACAACCATGACTACAACAGTAGCCTGCACTAATCGGTTATTGGGTAAGTTAACCGATAACATTGAATGGGCACGAATGCAATTTAAGCCCTCTAAATCAAGGAGCATCTCGATAATTAAAGGCAAGGTGGTAGATAAAACATTCTTCATTAATGGTGAGGCAATACCAACAGTTTCTGAGAAGCCAGTGAAGAGTCTTGGGAGATGGTACGATGGGGATCTAAAGGACACAGTTCGAGTGGGAGAAGTTAGACGACAAGCAGTGGAAGGGTTGAAGAACATAAACAGCTGTGCTCTACCAGGGAAACTAAAACTCTGGTGCTTTCAGTTTGGCCGAGGTTACTGTGGCCACTGACTGTGTTACAGGTTTCTTTAACAACAGTGGATAAGCTGGAAGCGTTAATAAGTTCATATATCAGGAAATGGTTGGGAGTTTGCTGCCTCAGCAGAGTGGGACTTTATAGTAAAGGAATATTGCAGCTGCCAGTCTCTGCTTTAACCGAGGAGTTTAAGTGCGCCAAGGTCAGACTGGAAATGACCTTAGTAGAGTCACGCGACAAATGTGTAAGGGAGGCAGCACCTGTGTTAAAAACTGGTAGAAAGTGGTCAGCAAAGAAATCTGTGGAAGAGGCAAAGGCTGCCCTTCAAATTGGTGATATCGTGGGGCAGGTACAGAATGGAAGAGGGGGTTTTGGGCTCAGTTTAGCCCCTCCTAAATGGCACAAGGCAGCCCCAGCTCAAAGGAGGAAGCTCGTAGTCAACGAGGTGCGAAAGCAGGAGGAGAGGATGAGGTGTATAAAGGCCATTTCCCAGGCCAAGCAGGGAGAGTGGATGAGATGGGAGAGTGTGGAACAACGCAAGATGGGCTGGCAAGACCTTTGGTCAATGGAAGAGAGTAGGATCAGTTTCCTTATCAGGTCAACATATGATGTTCTCCCATCACCACAGAACCTAAACCTCTGGGTAGGAGAGGATCCCTCTTGTCCTTTGTGTTCATCACCTGCCACATTAAGGCACATTTTGACAGGGTGTAAGGTGGCGCCAAGGTCGGTTTACTTGGCGCCATAACCAAGTACTCTGATGTTTGGCTTTAGCATTGGAAGACAAGCGTAACATGACCAATAAGTTGCCACCTGTTCTAGCAAAACATTACACACAAAAGACAATATTCCTCCGCCCAGGCGAGCAACCACCAAGAAAAGGTGTTAAAACCAATTCTCGCTCAGGACAACTGGAAGGTGCTAGGGACTGGAAAATGCTGGCTGATGTTGATCAACGGCTTATTTTTCCACCTGAGATTGCCACCACTAACCTCCGACCAGATATTGTTTTGTGGTCTGGATCAGCATGCATTGTTCAACTGATAGAGTTAACAGTGCCATGGGAGGATGCTGTAGATGAGGCATATGAGAGGAAGAAACTGCGGTATGCTCAGCTGGCCACTGAAGCAGAACAGCGAGGATGGAGAGTCCGGGTTTATCCAGTGGAAGTGGGTTGTCGAGGATTTGTGGCACATTCCACAACCCGGTTCCTCAGAGACGTCGGATTCAGTGGCCAAGAGTTGCGTCGCACAGTAAAGAACTTATCTGAAGCAGCAGAGAGGAGCAGCAACTGGCTGTGGTTGAGACGGAAAGAGTCTGGCTGGCTGTGTACAGGCCGCCATGCTATGGTTTAGAAAAATTCTTAAAATTTGAAGAGTCTCTCGGTTTATTTCAATGTTTCTCAACCTCTCCTGCAGGGACCCCCTGACAGGACATGTTTTTGTTTTAACCCTGAAATGGCACACCTGATTCAATTAGTCAGCTACACATTAAGCCTTTGAGCCTTTAATTAATTGAATCAGGTGTGCCATTTCAGGGTTAAAACAAAAACATGTCCTGTCAGGGGGTCCCTGCAGGAGAGGTTGAGAAACACTGGTTTATTTGTATAGTTTGCATAGTAATTACAGTTATTACGTTCCTGTGTTTTTTGCGTGAATGAGGATTGGTGTTTGGACAGATGTTATGTTTTGCGGTAGTATGCCATACGGAACCGTTGCCACGACCGCTTTAACGTCCGCAGTGGGGCTCGACAGCCTTAGTCAAACGGGTTGGCGCGTATGGTCGGGTTGTGGAGAGGTTGTGAGAGATTGTGGTTAGGTCACATGTGAACTACGAGGAAGGAGCAACCTCAGCAGCAGGAGGGATGTAAAGGTCAGTAAGCTGGGCTGAGTTGAGTGGGGGACGGAGGGGGATGACTCTGGGACGCCAGAGTCACTGTCGAGCCCTCTTGAGGTGTCGTGGGCTAGTCGACGAAACACTGAGGACGGAGGGTGCCTACTTGAAGACCCTAGAGATGTCCCCTACTCTGCTCAATCCAGACAGTTGTCATGAGGGGACCGCAGTGTGGTTGCAGCCGTTGTGTGTGCAACTACACTGCAGTTATTAGCACCAGACAGAAGGAGATTCACATCACCATTTGGAAAGAAGCGTAAATGGATGGAGAAGCATAGGTTACTGTAAAGCTACGTCTTAGTTGGTGCTTATCTTGGCGAAAGCCGAGTACAAATCAGCATGAAGTTTTAACATCTACTCTCGTGTAATGGAAATTTTTAGTATCTAATAAATAGGTACTGGTATCTAATTAATAGATACTGGTATCTAATGAATAGGTACTAGTATCTAATTAATAGGTACTAGTATCTAATGAATAGGTACTAGTATCTAATGAATAAGTACTAGTATCTAATGAATAAGTACTAGTATCTATTTAATAGGTACTAGTATCTAATGAATAAGTACTAGTATCTAATAATAAGTACTAGTAACTAATGAATAAGTACTAGTATCTAATGAATAAATACTAGTAACTAATGAACAAGCACTAGTATCTAATAAATAAGGACTAGTATCTAATGAATAAGCACTAGTACCTAAAGAATAAGCACTAGTATCTAAAGAAAATGCACTAGTACCTAAAGAATAAGCACTAGTAGCTAATGAATAAGTACTAGTACTTAATGGAATAGATACTAGTATCTAAAAAATAAGTACTAGTAGCATGAAAATAGAGACTAGTAGGTTAAAATGATTAAATGTTAAAACGGCTTGCCATACCTCTTCCATCAGGGAGAGCGTGAAGGAAATAGACCGTACAAAGTTCGAACCGAAGGGTTAACTATCGGGGCATCTCATCATATCGCTAGTAGATTGCTAAACTTCATACTGTAGCTTTTTGAGCTATCCAAAATACACAGAGGCAGGATTGCAGTGTGAACAGCAGCTGTGCTTTATTTTATTTTTTTATTAAACTTAGGCTATGCGTCAGAAAACGCGCATCTACCACCCCCCAAACTCCCATGGGGACGTGTCAAATATGCATGCGTGACGGTGATGTGTGAATTGTCAGTAGATCAGTGATGTGTGAGCTTGTGTATGCCCCTGCTACAATAAACGTAATAAGCTTATCAACAGTTGTTTTAGATAACGTAACTATAAAGCAATTAGAGTGCGAATTTACTGCATCTGCCAATTAGATGTTACACAAGGTTTGTCACGTTCATTTGAGATAATCAAAGCAGCAGTAAACCCGTTCGAGAATTAGAATCGGACGCTTCATCGACATGATAAATGCATATCTCAAAACAAACAAAAAAGTTTTAACAGTTTGTTAACTGTCACTGGTCCATTGGATTAAGCTGCTGACTGCTGTGAAATTATAGTTTTGATGTATGTGTAATTGTGTGGGCTCTGATCTACTTTGTGTTATCTTCCATAATCTTTTTGTCTTAAAATTTATATACTATGTGTGCAATAACTGTATTGATCTAGTGTTGCCACCCGTCCGGTTTTTCCGGGATTGTCCTTCTTCTTAACAACCTGTCCCGGGAAATGTATGTGTGTGCGTAAATGTGTCCTTAATTGTTTTCCTTTACAAGCCCTTTTTTTTAGCATCATCATATTTACAAGAGTATTAAAACATAAAAGACATAGCAGAAATAACAATATTCATTCATTAACCATCTCAGTCGTATCTCTTGGTGATTCTATGGGCCATCTGTTGCCAAATAGCCTACTTGGGAGACTGTCCATGTATTTTCTTGTCAATGATTTTTTTTCTTGGTAGGTTGCCAGGTCTTTCCCCAACCCTTACACACACACATATTCACACTTACAGACAATTTAGTATCTCCAATTCATCTATACTGCATGTTTCGGGATTCTGGGGGGAGCCAGAGCACTTGTTAAGCCTAAACTTGACATTAACTGTAAATATCCCTCAAATCTGATTGTTTGATTGGAATGTTGTTCCAGGATTAACAAGGAGGTTGATCCAGGAACACGTTTTACTTGGTGAAATCACGTTCACCAAAATCACATTCACCATATATAAACATAGGCTAACAGCAGATAATTTAAATTTTACCTTGAGTGCTTTGAGAAGTGGCTGCTGGCCGAAGATGTTGCCAATGAGAAAGCAATCAGTGCGTGTCTCTTGGTTGTTGCTCAAACAATTTATGGACTGTGGAGGAATTTCATCTCACCAACAAAATCTAGTTCCATGTCTTATGACGCACTGAAAATAGTGTTTTTTGTGCATTGCTGACCACATAGTGATAGTGGAAAGATTATGGTTTTAGGGCAATTTGAGGGAATTGCGAGGAAGGGGTGGGGGGTTCCTTGATTCCCAACATAAACGGAGTCTTGTTTTTCAGTACACGATTGAGAAAGACCATCTGTGAATTATAAAATCTACAGGAAATTTAACAAAAGTATGTAATAACAGGTTGGTCTGTGGTTAAGGAGAACTAAATATTAAGCTAAATGTTGCTTGAGCAGCAAATCATCATGTTAGAAAAATTTCTGAAGGATCATGTGACACTGAAGACTGGAGGAATGATGCTGAAAATTCAGCTTTGATCACAGGAATAAATCATATTTTACGATATTTTCAACTAGAAAACAGTTATTCTAGATTGTAAGCATAATAGACTTCTTTCAAAAACATTTACAAAATCATATTCCAAACTTTTCCCCAGTAGTGTTTATAAACAAATTATATAATTTATAGGGTGAAATCAAGTAAAAATCATATAGAGAATTATTGTGAGGTCCATGAAGATCTCTGTGGTCTTAAAAAAGAAAAACAGTCTTTTATTTGATTTCACATATAATTTTAGTATGACGTGACAAAGCATTTTTGCAGTGGGTCTTCATGATAGCAAGAGCAGAACAAATTTCTGTGTAAATCATTCATATATAAGTTATTACGCTCTGCTTGTATTTCATGTGTTTATGCAGTTTCCAGGGAACAAACAAACTTGTGAACAGTTCCCAATGCACTG
Source organism: Gila orcuttii (assembly GCA_026230005.1). Classification (NCBI taxonomy): domain Eukaryota; kingdom Metazoa; phylum Chordata; class Actinopteri; order Cypriniformes; family Leuciscidae; genus Gila; species Gila orcuttii. The sequence continues at coordinate 8,284,999 of JAPDVR010000021.1, read as the reverse complement.
AAAGTCACTTGACACAAATTTAATTGTTACAATAAGAAAATATAGCGAAATCTACACTACTGTTCGAAAGTTTAGGGTCAACTAAGATTTTTTTTATGCTTTTGAAAGTAGTCTCTTAAGCTCACCAAGGCTGCATTTATTTGATAAAAAAACAGTATAAACAGTAATATTGTAAAATATGGTTAAAATGTGAAAGAACTGTTTTCTATTTGAATATATTTTAAAATGTAATTTATGCCTGCTGGCAAAGCTGAATTTTTAGCATCATTACTCCAGTCTTCAGTGACACATGATCCTTCAGAAATTATTTGAATATGCTGATTTGATGCTCAAGAACAATTTCTTAACATTATCAATGTTGAAAATTTAGTATTTTGTGTAAATCATGATATTTTTGTTTTCAGAATTTTATGATGAATAGAAACGTAAAAGAACGTCTACGTTCTAAGAGACGTTACGTCGGATGACGACGAATCGGGGTTTCGCTTAGAAGCCTATCACCTTTGAGTGTTAAAAAACGAGCCAATGGCAAAGAAATGTCATGGGTCTGCGGAATTTGCATAGCGTAGCTCCGCCCCACCTCGTGGGTATATAAGGAAGGACGCTGGCAACATGCAGATATGTTTTCCTGCTGAGGAGCCAAGACTGAACCCGGCGTTCCAGCGGAACAGCGGAAGTGGGAGGAAGACGTAACGTATCCGTTCCCTACTCAGTTTCGTTGTTACTCCGAGTTACGTTGGATGACGACAAATGGGGGTACCAGTCTAATCACGCCACTTCTCGGCTGTCTTCCAGTGCCCTGCATAAGTCACTATTAAGAAAGCCCTAATAAGAAACTCACCTGAGGAAATATTGCACTTATCCAGACACCTGAGCGGGTCCTAGTTACTGGCTAGCTGAAGCCAGTACACGAGAGGACACTGGCTCCACTCGGAGATTATAGAATCTCGCGAATGTGTTCGGTGTCGCCCAGCCTGCAGCTCTGCAGATGTCTGTTAGCGAGGCGCCGTGCGCTAGAGCCCAAGAGGAGGCCAGACTCCGAGTGGAGTGGGCCTTCACACCAAGGGGGCACGGTCGACCTTGCTGCTGGTATGCCAAAGCAATGGCGTCCACTATCCAGTGAGACAACCTTTGCTTGGAGAGAACCTTTCTCTTCAGCTTCCCACCATAACAGACAAAGACAGGGCGGAGGGCCGGGGGAAGGAGTGGCCCTACTACTACCTCCTCGACAGAACTGTAGCCCATCTCTGAGCTGTCCGCATCAGGAGCGCCGCTTGGCCTGGCGTTTAGCGGGCGGCAGGGCTTGAGCGGACTGGGATGCCTTCCTGCGACCACCTCCACGGCACGGGTGAAGGCTGCTGCTGGGGCTGAGCGGGAGGGGCGGGAGCTGCAGGGGGGCGTCCTCGGCGGCGAGCAGACTGAGAGGACTGAGTCCTCTCAGTCCACCCTTGGTCAGCTCTGCCCTCGTGCATGTCCTTGAGCATCCTGGCCTGGTAGACCTGGAGGATGGACATGGCATGCAGCGAGGCGGCGGCGCTCCCCGCAGCTCTGTAAGACTTCGCCACCAGAGTAGACGAAATCTACAGGCTTTGGAGGGGTGCTGTGGGTCACCACGCCACGTGGAAGCGCTCTGAGGACACAACTGCATTGCAACAGAGCGCTCCACAGGGGGAACCCCAGTGTACCCTTTCGCCACGGACTCATCGAGGGAAGAGAAGGCGGAGGAGGCCGCCGAACGATCACGGGAAGACAACGGGGCCTTCCAGGATCTCGTGACCTCCTCATGCACCTCCGGGAAGAATGGAACTGGGGGGTGCGCTGACGAGAGTCAGCGCGTGCAGCCCCCAAGAACCAGTCATCCAACCGCGAGCGCTCAGGACAGGGTGGAGGGTTCCACGCTATCCCGATGCTCGTGGCGGCCCGGGACAGCATAGCTGTCAGTTCCGGGTCAGACTCGGACAATGCTGGGACCCCGGAGGGCGGAAGCACAGCCGAGCCTTCATCCCCAGAAGATTCCAGCTCACCTTGTGATGCGGCGATCGACATCACATCATCCTCTGGAGCCCCGAATGAGACGCGAGGCGCATCAGGAGATGGCCCCACGGCTGCACTCAAGGAACTCGCGGGTTGCTGCGCTGGTGAGGGGGGTGTGGCCCGAGGAAGCATCGTCGGGGCAGAATTCCACACGGTGACCCTCAGATCACCCTGGCCACCAGCCGAAGTACCAGCTCTCGAGGAGGGGGTAGATCGGGGTGTGGCAGAGGGGACTCTACCTTTTGTAAGGTCATAGAGTCTTGATCTCAGCGTAGCGATGGTCATGTTTCCGCAATGAGAACATGATTCATCCATGAAAGCTGCCTTAGCCCTTTCATGCCCATCAGCAGATGATATGGAACGAACGCACCCAGAAATACACGGGTGAGACATCTTGAAAAAGACGTGCCCGTGCAAGCTCTTTTGTGAGAGAACGCTCAGCAGCCTGTGCTGAAGCGGCCAGGGAGAAACACACACGCTTGATGCAGACCACTGCACAGATCAGCAGGCAGGAATGTGAATCTCGCTGGAAAATCGCTTTGCACCAACACAGACTGGAGAGCTGCTCGTCTCGAAGACACTCGATGACAGTCAAAGAAATCAGGCTTACAGGAGTGAAGAGGACCTCTTGGCTCCGAAGCAGAAATATATCTGCATGTTGCCAGCGTCCTTCCTTATATACCCACGAAGTGGGGCGGAGCTACGCTATGCAAATTCCGCAGACCCATGGCATTTCTTTGCCATTGGCTCGTTTTTTAACACTCGAAGGTGATAGGCTTGAGTGACAACGAAAGGGAACAGCATTTATTTCAAATAGAAATATTTTGTAACATTATAAATGTCTTTACTGTTGCTATTGATTAATTTAACGCTACCTTACAGAATAAAAGTCTTAAAAGAAGCCTAAACTTTTGAATGGTAGTGCAGATAGGAAAAAACATCACCTAATCTGAACCTTGACTGACAGATAACCGGACAGAAATTATGGCACAAAGTGCATGGATCCATAAATCCAATTGAGCAATATATTCTGATGGCCAGCTAAATGTCACAAATCATACGTCATCTCAAACTAGTTCCACAATGAGCTCCTTGTATTCCAATGACCTCCACAGTCATAAGATCTAAGTTCTACAGACCACCTTTGGTTTGAGGTGGAACTTTAGATTTGTGGCATGAATGACGTCATGATGCAGTAAAATCTCTCCGGAAAGTTTCTAGCACTTTGCTAAGTCCGGGTCACGGAGGATTCAAATGTTTTGGAGGGTCAAATGCTGTTAGAAAAGTGTACCAGATAAAGTGGCCAGTGGTTTTGATGAATACACAAATGGCTCAACCGAACCTTGATGGGTGAAAAACAAACATCACTGGTTCTTGCAGAAGTTTAAATTTGCTGCGTAACACGAGAATGAACCTCATTGGTTCTTGCAGAAGCTCAAACGTGCTGCGTAACACGAGAATGAACCTCATTGGTTCTTGCTGAAGCTCAAACGTGCTGCGTAACACGAGAATGAACCTCATTGGTTCTTGCAGAAGCTCAAACGTACTGTGTAACACAAGAATAAACCTCATTGGTTCTTGCAGAAACTCAAACATGCTGCGTAACACGAGAATAAACCTCATTGGTTCTTGCTGAAGTTCAAACGTGCTGCGTAACACGAGAATGAGAACTTTTTGTTAGTTTTTGAAGCGTCAATGTGGTAGTTGTGAAGACTTTCAACAGAGGAACAGAAAGCTCTCAGATTTCATCAAAAAGATCTTCATTTGTGTTCCGAAGATGAACGAAAGATGAACAGGTTTAAGTCCCATTTAAGTCTTTAAGGCCCGTTCAGTGTGATAATTATAGCGATAAATACGATAAATATATAGTTCTAAAAATCGTTTTAAACATAAAATAATAGCACAGTCCACACCACAACTACAACAATAACGGCACAGAGAAACGATATCATTGGAATCACTTTCCGAACGATTTTTCTCCAGCTCATTAACAATTAAAACAATGACAGCGAATCAGAATCCATCCTGCTTTAAAGGGCTCGAGCATTTAAAGCGGAAGACGACAAAACTCTGTGTGCAGAACGATATCATCCACTTGTGTGGATGCTAATATAGTTATTTATACAGTTATCGGTCTTGGTGTGAACGAGCCTTTACACTGCATGAATGATTTTTAAGAGCCATGGTATTGTATACATCTACCGGGCCGGCCCTGACCAATTTGCCCTATATGCAAGATTTTACTCGCTGCATAGCAGCCAATTCCATGATAATTGTGTTCGTACTCTCACACAGAAATTGCATAGCTTTATCTTTATTAGGCGTAAAGTCGGCATGAAACGAAAGTTGCGATACATTAAAACGGAATTATGATATTATGATCTGTGTGAAACGGTTTCTCGAACAAGAAAAAAATAGGACTTGATTTGTTCATAGGGAATTGATTGGATAACTGTGGTTTGCTATTGGTGGATCTCATGTGAGTGACAGGTTGCCCCGCCCTCATCATCAGAGAAGAGAAGAGTTGTCTCTGCAAGAGGGAGGGGAAGTTATTTTGATTAAAGGTTACTAGGGCACATTCATTAAAAAAATAAATAATGATGTGCACAGATAAATCATTTATAATAAATACTGCAATCTTCCATAAAAATAAGAATAGTCAATTTCATGGTAATTTTAATGTCCAACTTGAGTTTCCCTAGTTGACAGAATCTTGATGCTTCAGTAGATCAGACAGCAGAGAGTGAGGTGATAGTAGCTCAGATCCAACTTTCTGAAGTGTGAAGCTTTGATCTCAGAGCTGAACTGCCTTCTTTAGGTCAGCTACCATACGGATAATCTACAAACATTGAAGTTGAGATTATCTGTGAAATCAGAGCTGATAACATACAAGTTCAATAACCTTTATATCTTTTAATACCCGGAATGAGATGAAGAACATTTTTGCTGAAGGGTACGATTAAATTTTAAACACTAAGATTGCATGCAATGCCTGCTTCTTTTAAGCAGTCGGTTTACTAAAGGAATTATGGGAATGAGGCAACAGTGCAAACATGCCCCCAAAAAAGTGAGTAGTATCTGGCTGGTCATGAGATCCTGACATTGATCCATGTAAGATAATGCTTTTTTTGGCCGCTGATTTAATTTAAAACTTAGCTAAAAAAAAAGCTACCCATTCTGAAATACTTGGAAATGCAATACAACGTAGCAGTGTATATTATTATTATTTGTGTTTCCTTTCATCTCTGCATAATGAAATGTTTAACTGTGCATTTATTTTTGCAAGGACAGAACATAACATACTTTTGTTTTAAGGTAGGCTATAACACTGTGTGGGGGCTACAGTAAAGAAACTGAAACTGGTGACAGTTTTAAAATACTAAAATGCATGAACAGACTTTCAAAAATGATTTCTAAACACTTGTGTGATGACCTTCTCCACTAGGTGCTGCTAATAGCTCAAAAGATGTGAGTGAAATTTGTGATTTGTGAAATTAGCGTGCCCGCCTTCCATGCCGTTGATGAAATTACTGTATTTTTTTTTACATTTGAACGCATTAGCCGTCCTCTCATGAATCTAGTCAGTAGTTGTAATTTATGTAGCCAACTTTAGTTAATGTTTATTGGAAGATAATAGTTAATTGCAGATCTTAAGTTTAACAAACGACGAGAATATTTTTTGTGCGCAAAAAAACAAAAATAACGACTTTATTTCAACTATTCATTTCCTTCTCTGTGGGCCTTGAATGAGTTCACGCAGTGTAACAGCGTAGTGCTTCTCTGTTGTACGTCACACGCATCACACAAATGACCAGCATCGGCCAATAGTGAACCTACGTGTGAACATCACACTGTGACGTACAACACAGAAGCGCTGCACTATTACACTATGTGAACTGACTAGAGGCCCACAGAGAAGGAAATGAATAGTTGAAATAAAGTCGTTATTTTTGTTTGTTTTTGCTCACAAAAAGTATTCTCGTCGCTTGATAAACTTAAGATTGAGCCACTGTAGTTACTTGGACTTCGGGGAACACGTTTTAATCCCTTAGAAGCCTATGGAGGAGTGATCCAGCTCTCAGATATAATCAAAAATATCTTAATTTGTGTTCCGAAGATGAACGAAGGTCTTACGGGGTTGGAACAACACGAGGGTGAGTAATTACTGACAGAATTTTCATTTTTGGGTGAACTATCCCTTTAATGCTTAAAATTGATATGATTAAGAATTGCATCCACAATGTCTTATTGATATTACATTAACTTCAACATATGTAAGCCATATTTTAACTCATAGTCGAGTTCACATGTCAGAAAATGCACCTTACTGTAATTCAGGTCTCATTGTGGGGGTCTTTATCTGAGAAAGCCATTAGCTCAAAGAAATTATTTTAAACCCTCGACCTCAGCCTGATCATGCCAGTGTTGTGGATTTTTCCCTAAACCTAACTGCGTACCTGGAACCTAATTATTTTAAATACATTTATTTGGGGTGCCCAGTCATCACCCAAGCGTCTACACGTCGACACTTAATAAATATCCGGGGCGTCAACAATCGACACCGAAGCGTCTCCAAATAGACACTTAATATCTGGGCCGTCTACAATCGACACCCAATAACCTTTATACTCTGGCTCCTGCGTCTTCAGTCGACAACTGGCCGAGTTCCCTTAACTCTAACTTATTTTCTTACTTACCCTAAACTACCCTGTTGCGCAACAGAAAATATCAGGCAGACCTCAGCAAATGTCCTTTAAATGCTTTAATCACGGCCAGGAGAGTTCTCGAGCAGTTCTCAGAGAATCTCCCTAGAAGAAGCAAGGCCGGTGGATCTCAGACAAATCCCATTGAGAATCCCACCAGTCAACCCGAATACAACAGTTTATATAATATGACATGATACATTACCACATGCGTTCAAACTCAGACATCTCAAAACAAAATCATCATGACTAACATATCACGCTCTCCATCATCACGATTGGTTACATTGTCAAAGCAAGTCCCACTTTCATTACCCTTTGTTAGTAACATCAGCAAAATATCCTGTATCATCAAAAACATTGTGAGGGTTAATATTTTAATCAATCATTTCACAATATAACGGTCATTCCAATTCAAAGTACCTTTTACCAAAGTTATATTAAGTCAAAAGTTAGGAGGTTAGAGTTTGTCTAATGGCTACATCCTAGAGAAAAAGGAATTTAAGGGTGAATATCAGACTATTACTTGAACTAAATGAATGATCAAGATTCTGGGCCCTTCCTGGACCATAATGTCATCTAATTAATATTCCTGAACCATATTTATCATTCTGTGAAGATATGCATGAATTGTGTGGCTTTAGAGGTGTACAACTAGGCACTGAGATACAATACCAGATCAGCTTTCATATTTGCTCAAATATTTCACATGACATTTCACATGTAATGTATTGAACTGGATCATTTTCTCATTTTTGATATAGTGAAACATGTATCCCAGTTTCCACAAAAACTATTAAGCAGCACAACAGTTTTTGTTCACAACACTGATTATAATAAAAATGTTTCATTAAGGTCAGTAAGACTTAAAAAATGAAAATAAATTAATATTATAAAGCAAGGATGCAATAAATTGATCAAAAGTGACAGTAAAGACATTTATAATGTTACAAAAGATTTCCATCTCAAATAAACGCTGTTCTTTTGAACTTTCTATTAATCAAAGAATCCTGAAAAAATTTGCACTTAAAGCTTTAATAAAAAAACTCAGAACTCAGACAAGGCTTAAGTCTAGTCCCAGACTAAAATTAGTGTTTGAGCTGCCTGAAATGAAAGCATCTTAAAATACGTCAGTGCCATTGTTTTGTCTCAAGATGCACACCAGTAATGTTTTTTGTAAGGCATGTTTATAAAAGCTACTTAAATGCCCTAATTGAACTAATGTCTAAACCTGGCTTAATCTAAGCCGTCGATGAAACCAGGGGCCGGTTGCATAAACCTCTAAGACTAGTCTTACAAGTTAGACATCAAATTTGTTTCTTTTAGACTGTTCATAGCTTTTTAAAATCAGTTACATAAAAACGTAGATTGGCCTAATTTAATACCAAAAAGTAAGACTGACTGCCCCTGACCAACTGCTAGTGGGTCGTACTAGAACTTAAGACACTGTCTTAATGTAATGGCTATGTTTATGCAACCGGCTTAGTGTCCTAAAATTGTACTGTGCTCACAAGATACAGACACTTGCTTGAACACATTATAGACTAAACAATTTGATAAATTTTATTTAACTAGATTTGAGAAATTAGAGAAATGTTTACCACAGTAAAAGCAAGACAAATTCAAACTTCATTGATCAAATTGTTATGATGGCCATTTTTTGTACTTGATAATGTACACAAACACAGCATCCTCACAACATCCGTTTCATTAAGTGTCATTACGTTTGGACTTTGCCTTCAGAACATATTGGTCAATATGTTAATATGAGCTGCAGAAAATGTAATAGGTATTTGTCTGCAAAACATTCAGACTCCAAATTCTTTTGATAACTTTTTTTTATATGAGTGTCTCTAAATGACATCTGCAAAATTTCCTACAGAAATATTTTAAGGATCCAGACGAGAATGCAAATTAGTTATTAAAGCGCCAATTAAGTACCATTCAAAAGTCTGGGGTCAGTAAAATAAAATTTTTAAAGAAATTATACTTTTATTCAGCAAATTATTGATCAAATAAGACATTTATAATGTCGATTTCTATTTCAAATAAGTTCTGTTATTTTGAACATTCTATTAATCAAAGAATCCTGAAAACAAAAAAGATTATCACAAAAATATGAAGCAGAACAACTGTTTTCAACATTGATAATAATAGTAAATGTTTCTTGAGCAGCAAATCAGCATATTAGAATGATTTCTGAAGGATCATGTGGCACTGAAGACTGGAGTAACGATGCTGAAATTTCAGCTTTGCATCAATAAATTACATTTTAAAAAACATTTAATTACAAAACATATATTTTAAATTGTAATAATAGTTCACAATATTACTGCTTTTACTGTATTTGATCAAATATATGGAGCCTTGGTGAGAGGAAGAGACTTCTTAAAAAAAAACATTTTTAAAATCTTACCGACCCCAAACTTTTGAACAGTAGAGTCGGGCAGGTCTGAGTACTGAACTATCGTATCAAGTTTGTTGTCTCTGCATTTTGACGCCCAGAACCCATGTAAAGAACACTGGTGCTTGAACATAGCCTTATTCAGGAACATAACTGTTTTAAGGAAGCAGATTTTTGAATGATTAAAATATACACTTTCGAGGCACAGCATGTATCTGGAAGGGTTCAGGACCAGACGAGACGCTTATAGATCCTTTGAGACTCAGTGTTTGTCCCTCCTGAGGCAGGAAGGTAAAACGCTGCATCAGAGATGTGAAGAAAAGGAAGAGCTCCATACGAGCGAGCTGCTCACCTGGACACATCCTCTTACCTGGAAATCATGGTCTGGATCAGTAAATATGTTCATTATCTGAGTAAACATGATGATAGAGCTGTATGGACATAACCTACCTATTGAAAAAGGGATGAAAGTGTCTTTTTTCAAAAACATGCCATTTTCGTCCAGAAAGTGCGCAGGGTTGAATTCATATGGAGTGCTGTACTCATTCTTATCCTGTAGGATTGTCTTTAGCAACGGCAGCACCATCACACCCTGTAATAACCACAGATAAAGAGTTGAGTGAGTTTCAGATTCATTATAGACGCCATAGTATGCCCTTTTACAAAGTCTTGATTTTGGACTCTATTAGAATAGGTTTTCATGCTTGAAAGTTCAAACACATTTTTCTCATATTTGACATTGTTGCAGCTCCTCTCTTCTAGTCTGTCAGTAACGCTGTTTAGTTCCTGTCTCTATGAAGCCCCTACTTCTGAAAAGCTCAATGTGCTCCGATTTGGTCGGCTGGAGCAGTGTGTTTTGATTATTCAAGTGCTTCGAATGTGTTTGGGAAATATGAGTGGTCGACCGATATTGTTTTTCTGATGGCCAAAGCGGATATCTAAGATAGCAGGCTATTTTCAAACAGTATCATTACACACTAAAGAGTTGAACGTGCAGAATAGGACCCCTTTAATTTTCTTAAGTTGCACATAACTGACATTGTTTAGTCACGCAAATGCTGTATGGTACATAACATAAAAATGCAATGACCTTCGGGATGAGTTGTCCTCCCACTGTTGTGTCCTTGTTAGCCACTCTGGGAGGTGTAAAGGTGATAATGTTCGCAAACCTCTGAATTTCATGGATCACAGCGTAGGTGTATGGCAGATTTTTTCGGTCATCCATTTGTAGTTGACGTGTCTGTCCAATCACCTGATCGATCTCAGACTGAACTTTCTCTGAAAGTAAATAGTCAACAAAGAACATGCTGTAGGTACCTTTTGAGGACAAGCAACAGGAAGTCACGTTTGTTGATTTACTGACATCCCACCTTGCACATCTGGATACTTGACCATGAAGAGTAAAGCCCATCTGAGGGTAGTAGAGGTGGTCTCTGTTCCGGCTCCAAACAGATCCACCACACAGTGCATCAGGTTCTCCTCTGTGAACTCTGCTTCACTGTCCTTACACTGGGAATGATGGAACACAAAAAAACTTTGCATATGGCATAAAATATATATTTTCAGAAACTATAATACATATTTTTAAAATTGATATATATACACACACATGTACACTCACCTAAATGATTATTAGGAACACCATACTAATACTGTGTTTGACCCCCTTTCGCCTTCAGAACTGCCTTAATTCTAAGTGGCATTGATTCAACAAGGTGCTGAAAGCATTCTTTAGAAATGTTGGCCCATATTGATAGGATAGCATCTTGCAGTTGATGGAGATTTGTGGGATGCACATCCAGGGCACGAAGCTCCCGTTCCACTACATCCCAAAGATGCTCTATTGGTTTGAGATCTGGTGACTGTGGGGGCCATTTTAGTACAGTGAACTCATTGTCATGTTCAAGAAACCAATTTGAAATGATTCAAGCTTTGTGACATGGTGCATTATCCTGCTGGAAGTAGCCATCAGAGGATGGGTACATGGTGGCCATAAAGGGATGGACATGGTCAGAAACAATGCTCAGGTAGGCCGTGGCATTTAAACGATGTCCAATTGGCACTAAGGGGCCTAAAGTGTGCCAAGAAAACATCCCCCACACCATTACACCACCACCACCACCAGCCTGCACAGTGGTAACAAGGCATGATGGATCCATGTTCTCATTCTGTTTACGCCAAATTCTGACTCTACCATCTGAATGTCTCAACAGAAATCGAGACTCATCAGACCAGGCAACATTTTTCCAGTCTTCAACTGTCCAATTTTGGTGAGCTCTTGCAAATTGTAGCCTCTTTTTCCTATTTGTAGTGGAGATGAGTGGTACCCGGTGGGGTCTTCTGCTGTTGTAGCCCATCCGCCTCAAGGTTGTGCGTGTTGTGGCTTCACAAATGCTTTGCTGCATACCTCGGTTGTAACGAGTGGTTATTTCAGTCAAAGTTGCTCTTCTATCAGCTTGAATCAGTCGGCCCATTCTCCTTTGACCTCTAGCATCAACAAGGCATTTTCGCCCACAGGACTCCCGCATACTGGATGTTTTTCCCTTTTCACACCATTCTTTGTAAACCCTAGAAATGGTTGTGCGTGAAAATCCCAGTAACTGAGCAGATTGTGAAATACTCAGACCGGCCCGTCTGGCACCAACAACCATGCCACGCTCAAAATTGCTTAAATCACCTTTCTTTCCCATTCTGACATTCAGTTTGGAGTTCAGGAGATTGTCTTGACCAGGACCACACCCCTAAATGCATTGAAGCAACTGGCATGTGATTGGTTGATTAGATAATTGCATTAATGAGAAATAGAACAGGTGTTCCTAATAATCCTTTAGGTGAGTGTATATGTGTGTGTGTAAATCAACATATATACATATATACAGAGAGAGAGAGAGAGAGAGAGAGAGAGAGAGAGCAACTTAAATACCAAGCAAATGAGGAAAATAATGATAAACACCTGTGAGAGTAAATTAATCACCATGACAACTGATAAGTGAGCGGGAAAGCTGAACAAAGGAAAACAGGAACTAATGAATACAAACCAAGAGTCCATGAAAATGTAACTAAAAACAAGATAACAAAGTCTGTGACATTACGCACCCTCTCGGAAGGTGCAACCTCGCGCCGTGACAAGGGAGATGAGGGGGAGGATGGGGGGTTTGGAGGAGGACGTGAAGTTGGTGAAGGGCTGGTGAGAACAGGCAGACAGACAGGCAGAGAAACTAAGGAGGAGTAGATGGTGGGAGCATCCATGAGGAAGATAACTGGAGGAATGGCCAGGTATTGAAGACCCAGAGCGCAGCAAGGACAACAGCCCAGGGCGGAGTCGACGAAAGGAGGAGCCATGATGGTTACTTAGCTGACAACATGCTTGGGATGACCGACGGAGATTGAGCCGATGTCAGGGGATTCCAGGTCGCAGACAGAGAGCAGCGGCGACGAGAGTCCGAGGTGGAACCTGAGTGCTCGAGGACCAAGGTGGAGCAGGGGACAAGGAGGAACACGCTGAAGCAGTTGGGGTGGAGAGATGGAGCGCAGTAGAAGGCTTGCAAGGCCATTTTGCAGGTAGGGTGACAACTGACCAGGGTGGAGCCAGAAGGACAAGGGAACCCGGTAGAGCCATAAGGCCGAGGGTCTCTAGTGGAGCCGAAGGTGGGAGGAGCCAATGCGGAGCTGACAGGTCGCCAGGCCGAGGTGGAGCGAAGGGATCCTCTCGCTCAGGCGAGGCTGGTGAATGCATGGAATCACAGCGAAAGGATAAGGGCTGCAGGAACCCAGCTGAGGCGGGGCTGAAAGACAGGCTGAACTTAGTAGTGGAGGTGGAAGAGGGAGGCTGGGTGGGATAACAATTCAATGTTCATACAGGATAAAGAATGAGGAATTATACTGGGCTGAATCAATGATGAAGATAGTACAGATAAATCAGATTGGGATAGGGTCACAGGCAGTATTTCAGTGTCCCAGTCTATTAAGCAGTACTCACCAGTATCTAGGACGGCTGTTGCCGGCTCACAACCCTGGTCTGACTCACATTGAGGCTTCAAGTCCGGGGGGTTAGTTGGCGCTGACTTCACAGGCTCAGTATACACGACGGGCGAAAGAAAAAATATTTTAATTAAATTCGGGCGGGTGGACGGGCGGTTTCTAGTCTCGCGGCTGTCATCAGAAGCACCTTGTATCAGCGGATGGCGGGCGGGAAAATTGGTCAAACACGTTGGTGCGGATGGATGGCGGACGGATGATGAGTTTTGTGATGCGGTTGCGGATGAAATAATAGCCCATCCGCGCATCTCTAGAAGCAATTCCCATATTAGGTCCTGGGCCCGTTCTTCTGTGACACTCGGTCACAGCAAGCAGATGATGAAGAGGAAGATCAGGTTACGAGTCTTAAATAACATATTTAGAAGGTAATCAAACAAATACGCCAGTTCGACCACCTTGCTTTTTTTCTTATCAGCCCCCATCACAAAATGCTGTTTTGGAGAATTTTATGTCTCCGCATTCAAAGAGATTGGACTGGCACTTGCATGCCCATGATGCATTTCAAATATGGCCGCCGAGTGAAAAGACTTGTATTAAAGAGACTTTGGCTTTAAGTGTGCACAATTAAATTCGAAAGGTTCATATTCTAAATAAATTGTTGGCATTTAAGCTCCAGCACTTATTTCACCAAGGAAAATTTGGAACTGGCAACAAGTGGTTAAGGTTTGACTAGTAAGCATGATCCAATAAGCTGTAAGATACTGTAACTACACAATCTCTGTAGGGCAGACATGAATATTGATAAAGGAGGCGATAACGCATGTTCCAACTCCCAATAAAGCCCTCTTAAAGGAATATAAATACACCAGGACATCTTAGGATGACACTACCTTCTCAATTTCATCCAGATAACAGTCAACGTAGTCTCTGGGGTTTGACGGGTCTCTCTCCTCCTTGTGTTTTCTGAATTCCTCCTGCAGGAAGGGCTGAAGTTTAGACATGCTTGCGAATACCGTCTGGTGTTTTCCTGGCAGCAACGACATGAGGGTGGGAAACTGATTATATAACTGTAAAGAGACAAAGAGAGGACAAAAACATTTAAAACAATGCAACAATTTAACAAGCACTACTATTTCTTGAATGAAACTGATGTTGTTAACACTTGTCAATAAAGCAAAGTTCTTTTTTAGTTTTAGATTGTTAGCCTTGTGTATGACATTAGGCACATTTCCATTACAGATTTGCGCAAAACTTTTGCGTTTTTTTCTAAATGTCGACACCGATGTTATGCGACTAAAACGTATTTTTTTCCTCTCGCGATAAGTCATTCCAAAAATAATGGCGACAGATGTTGGTAGGTTTACGTATATCCCAGCCAATGCACTGGCCATTATTATTAATGGAAGGAGACGTATGGGTGTTATCCAAGCATTAAAGGTACGGAAAGACCCTTATACTGTACTTGGAGCGGCTGGTGTTTCTGGGTGTTTCTCCCTCATATCTGCTTTAAGCTTTTCATTGTGGCTTTTCTTTGAAGTTTAGAATTCAGAATTTAGAGGTTTAGTATTCCTGTAGTTCTTTTGTCTTTTATGCATTTTATAAAGAACTCGGTCTCGTATTCTGTCTAAACATACCGGGTCATCTATGTCAGGTGACTGCAAATGCGCAAAAACTGTTTCCATTGCAGTTTTATGAAATATTTTATTTTTTCGAATTGCCTGAAAAAACCACCTCATGAAAAAACGTTTTTTAGGGCCCGAGCACCGATGGTGAGAGGACCCTATTGTTTTTGCTCCGTTTATTATTATTCCGCTTCTTCTTCTTCTTCCTCTCCTAAATGAATCACTTTTTAGAGGGCCTGAACATGCTCGAAAACTCATGAAACTTTGCACACGCTTCAGAAGTGGTGAAAATTTAGGTGTGATATGGTTTTCAAAATTGGGTGGGGCAAATTCTGTAAATTATTGCCCCCACATTTTGCCCCAGCTCTACGTTTCACGCACAGGTATGAAATTTGGTACATGTAATGACCCAATACCTACAAAAAAGTCTCTTGGGAGCATAGCCCTAAACACAACAGGAAGTCAGCTATTTTAAACTTCCTCCTAGATTTTGTGCATTTTTCGTAATTTCCTGATGTTGTACTTTAACGAACTCCTCCTACAGTTTTGATCTGATCCTCTTCAAATTTTCGTCGAAGGGTGTGCTCTCGGCGGCCTGACAAATGTGTGGGGCAAAATGGCTCAAAAGCGCCCCCTACATTATTGCCCCGGCTCTACGTTTGACGTACAGGTGTGAAATTCGGTACATACATGTAATGACACAATACCTACAAAAAAGTCTCTTGGAGCATAGCCCTAAACACAACAGGAAGTCAGCTATTTTGAATTTCCTCTCAGATTTTGTGTAGTTTTTGCCATTTCCAGATGTTGTACTTTAACGAACTCCTCCTACAGTTTTGATCTGATCCTCTTCAAATTTGGTGAGTGTAATCTTAAGGCCTTTGCAACGTTAAATTGCGAAGATCTTGAGTTTTCGTCGAAGGGTGTGCCCTTGGCGGCCTGACAAATGTACACCCAATTTCAGCCTTTTGGTGATTTGTGCATGAATATGTCATATAGTTCAATACTGCTTGCAGTTCCGATGTTGCTAGGCAACCACAGACAGCCTGCAGTAACTCAGCCATACAATGTCCGATCTGCCCCAAACTTCACATGTTTGATAAGAGTCCTGTCCTGAACACATAACCATGCTCATATTTGGTTATAGCAATAGCGCCATCTGCTGGTAGCAGGAAGTGTGCAAATACAAATCCTTTGACATAGTCCTCCTATATTTATTATCATTACATACTGCCCACCGTGCTCTGTTTTCCTAAAACCGCCAGGTGGTGGTGGCACGGGTGCGAAATTTACATCTGATATGGGTTTCAGAATTGGGTGGGGCAAATGGGCAAAAAGTTGGGCAAACAAATATTTAGACTAATTGCCCCTGGCGCTATGTTTCACGTACGTGGACTAAATTCGGTACGTCATGTAATAACCCAATACCTATTAAAAAGTATCTTGGAGCATAGCCCTAAACACAACTGGAAGCGATGAACTTGGCAGGGTTCATCCAAACTTCACATGTTTGATAAGAGTCCTGTCCTGAACACATGACCATGCTCATATTTGGTTATAGCAATAGCGCCACCTGCTGGTAGCAGGAGGTGGGAAATACAAATATATTGACATAGTCCTCCAATATTTATTATCATTACATACTGCCCACCGTGCTCTGTCTTCCTAAAACCGCCGAGTGGCGGAGGCACGGGTGCGAGGGCCCTCTTCATCGCTGCTTGCAGCTTTAATTTTTTATTATTTCTTTCACTTTTTTGTGATAAATGGGAGTTTTTGCGAAATTGTCGTGTTTCCATTGGGGGTATTTTCAATTCACAATTTCAATTTGCGCAATTTGAAGGGTAATGGAAATGCGGCTATTGTGGTATCAGGGTGAACTCGTACCCGGCCCCAGTTTGAGATGGGAAGCTGTAACATGTCATCCACATACTTCTGCATCAGATGAAACTGATGATCATCATACTCAAACCTGTGACCAAACACCAACCCGCTGATTATATTAGCCACGGCACTGGTCACAAGATGCTGAGGGTCAAAGGGCAAACCTAGAAACACAACAACCAAATTTTATTCCCTGGTTATAATACATTTTCAGATTTTAAAAAAGTGCATTCATTCTGTTCACATTTCTTGAGTTTTAAATGAATGACAGCATATCTTGCTAGTGAAGAGAATAAAATGGTGTCTGGCAATAAAATTATGCTCACTGGCCTTGCTCAGTCTGTACAGAGTCACAGAGATAGAGACACTCCTGCAGGACAAAGTTTTCTAGAGTTTTCTTCCCCACACCAAAGTATTTTAGTGTTGCCAGAGCAAAACGCCTCTGTTGACGCCACATGTGCCCACTTGACATAAATAGACCTATAAAAAAAATGATGTTTGGTAATGTTTAAGATTTTGCCAGTATTTGAATCAGATAGGTGCAATATAACTTTTTCTCCATCTGTACCTTTCCCTTTACTGAGCTTGTCATTCACAGGGAAGTGCGGCCGGTCTGTGAAGATGTCTGCCTGTTCCACAAATGCCTCTTTGAAAGTTTCATATCCAGTGAGCAAAATGCTGGGCTTGTTTCCTAGATAAAGAGTGCTCACATCTCCATACCTCTCAGCAATCTGATCAACATAATCTTCATGTTATACATTCACATAAAATAATTGTACATATTTGTATGCATCATATGAGACTTACCCTCTGAAAGGAGCCCAGTGGATCACTAAAGCCTATATTTATAAGGTTTCCAACGATAGGCAGAGGGAAGGGTCCTGGCGGCATGTTCTTTGACTGAACATCTCGCAGGTGTTTCACCAACAGCAGCACACAAAGAAATATCAGGAGTCCCTGAACATCCATCCACTGACCCATCAGCTGTGACAACACTGACGCCATGCTTACTGAAACCAGAGAGACCATTACACACAGAAACACATATAATGTAACAAGATATTTCTATTTCAAATAAACGCTGACAAAAAAAGTCCATTTTGTAGTAAGCCTGAATAGTGTTGCATTGACTATAGGTGTCTTAATGAGGTCACCAGGAAGGTAACTGGGTCGTCATGGTTAACTTCCCTGGACATGCGCCCTGGCTATTGGCAGGTACCACTTCCCACCAATGCCAGGCCAAAAACTGCTTTTTGTACTAGTAGGGGGCAATGGCAGTTCAGGGGGCTCTGCTTCGGGCTCTGCAATGCACCGCCTACATTAAGCATGGCGATACACTGGCGTGTTTGACGGTGGGGACTATAGGAGTAGAGGACTGGAGGTGGCTGCAAGATGAAGACGCGGACCTACAGCCAGTAATCCATTGGGTCCAAACTCAGCAGGGACCTCTGTGAGAGAAAGTAGCCCTTCTCTCTCTGTCTTGTTGTTTTCTCAGTTCGCTACAATATTATGGCCTTTTTCAAAGTCTTGATTTTGTTTTAGGGCTCTACTAGAAGAGATGTTCATGGTAAAATGTAAGCTGATTAGTAATGCTCTGATTAGTCGTCTGGAGCAGTGTGTTGTGATTGGTCAAGCGCTTCAAATTTGTTTGGGAAATGTCCCACCCCTTACCATAACCACGAGTTTCAACACACAACTAACTAACTCAACCAGGCCCCGCCCGTTTACTTTGCATATGCCTTGGGTGGGAATTATTAATATGGAATATTGTGGCATGTTCGTTCCCGGAAGAAAACTCAAGACTACAATAGAGGCGTTTCAGGGAGTTCAGAAACAGTGTGCACTGATATAAAGTGTAGCTGCCATCAAAGGCAATGGTTCACAGTTAAAATATAAATATATGAGGTTAAAAATCATATGATTGAAATAAATAATGTTTCATGGCCAATAAATAATAATTTCATGTTCATTTCTTTTGTGAAAAAACTTTGTGAGACAAAAGGTGGAACTTATTTTTTGTTCCGCGTGGAATTTATAATTTGTTGTTATGGGGACGCTGTATGAGTGCACTCGCTAAGATCAGGGAGATATGTGCTGCGGCTCGCGAGTCTGGTTTCTGAAAGCCCTGGAAGATTGAAAAAGTTATCCTTAAGTTTTGTCTGTGAAGTGTGAAGATTGACTCCCATCTAAGGCCCAGTCCCAATTCGCATACTATCCGTCCTAAAAAGTATTCGAAAATAGAATTAGTAGGTCCCAAATCGTAGTATGTTGAAATGAGTGTTCCAAAGATACCCGGATGGTCTACTATTTCCGGTCAGAATCTGAAGTGCAGATCGATGCACACTCTAACGGCTAATATTGCCCACAACCCATTGCGCGTTGGACTAGGATTCGGTTAGAACTACAAACACGAGTGAAAAGTGTTAAAAAACTACAGATATGGAGGACGCGCGAGTCCGCCGGTTATGTAGAGAGAGTTAGATAAAGGGGTTTGAGTGATTAATTATCAGTATTTAACCTGACGAAAAGGTATTTCTTCAACGTTGTCTACATTATATTGCATCTGCAGCAGCATTACCTTTTAAATGCATCATTATTTTCAAATTGCAAACACATGAGGAGAGTCTCCGCATGAAAGACCCACGACTGGCAGATGAACGTGCTCTCTGAAACGGTAGGAAATAAAATTAGATTGAATGGAGGATTTTAACTGCAACACAAGATGATTGACAGGGCAGTTTACTGTGGCAGGAACACGCGACAGAGCTGTCCGTTAAAGGTGACGTGATAGTATGTCCCAAAGCTTGCCTACTCTTTTGCTACACACTCAAAATTATGTACTTTTTCTTCACAAAAAGAGTACATACTTTTAGGTCGTAGTATAAGTAGGCGAATTGGGACTGGGCCTATGTGCTGCGGCTCGCGAGTCTGCTTTCTGAAAGCCCTGGAAGATTGAAAAAGTTATCCTTAAAGCTATGGTATACGATTTCAAAGATTGTTCATTATTAATATCCTCGTTTAGATGCTGGTTATGGTTATATAGTACAATCCTAACAATATGAATAGAAAAAAGAATTTAAAAAATCCATTCACTCTATTGGCTGTACAGCCGCAGAGAAGTTGACCAATGTAAGCTGTCCGGCCGGACAGCTTACATTGGTCAACTGCTCTCATCCAATTACCAGCTCCACTTGAAACTCCGCCTGGTGCTCGCGTCTCCACCCCACCGCACCCGCCCCCCTCCTGCGACATGAAATTGCGCGCATAAGCAGCTGACAGTCTATGGTAGCTAGCTAAGTAGCATATCAGCAATGAATAAAAAAAAAGACAGCAGCAAGCGTCCCCTGCTTGCCCCTACAGTAAAGTTAGGACGAAAGAGAAAGTAATTAGAGGAACGAGCAGAGATTAAAAAAAATGTGAAGAACGCCGAACTTTGAGTAGGATGAATATAGGGTCCACCATTGACCGTAGGAGGAAGCTTCAGGAAGATCTGGGACTGAAGACCGACGCTGACACGGCTGACTTTTTGTTGAGCAGGTAAACATTTATTTATACTTTTATGGTGTGACGTGTTACATAAATAGCTTTTTATCAGTTTGACAACTTGCTCATGCTGCCGGTAGGCATTGGAATGTTAGCCGTTTAGCATCGCCTATCACGGGTCAAAGTAATTATATTTCTTGAAGTCCTTGAATATATTTTAGTAGGCCTAGCGGGTTTCTGTTCGAACCGATCGAAATTTGAACAAGATGCGCTGTGTGCTGCAATAACAATTACTGAAAACCTTAGCAATACTAGTAGTATTATACTAATGGTGGTGGGGAGTTTAGAACATTTCATGTGTTGCTAAGCTTGCGTTGACGTGAACTCAAACGTGACATTGAATTGTTGATGAAGCAACTAAGTTCAAGTGTCTAAAGGCAATTTTACATGTGATGTGTGTCCGATGTTTACTACCGGTGATCACAGCTTGACTGAGTGACGTTGTTCAATTAATTTCCCGGTGGGAGGGATCAGGTAGCACAGAAGGGAGGGGTGTGTGTGTGGAGGGGCGGGATGAGTTTTTTAAAACTTCCCTAACGTCTCAGGCTTTCTCGACCGATTTTTAACATCGTATACTATAGCTTTAAGTTTTTGTCTAAGTGTGAAGATTGACTCCCATCTAAGTTTACACTCTCGGGTTCATGCGGCCAATGAGGTATATTTTTCTTTCTTTGCCATTTATTTGTGTTACGTGACTGTGTTGTAACAAGCCAATTAAGATATTATTTTACATGGCATAAATTTGTTTTATTTCTTAGTTTTCTATGTGATTCTGTTTAGTATTGTCTGCAAGTATGTCAAGAATGTAAGGTTAATTTATGTTTTTCTGTGTTGTTATACCAGTTCTGACGGCAATGTGGAAGTGAGCATGTAAAGACATGTCCGACGACTAGGGTTGCCACCTTCAATACAAAAAAATAGGGGACGCCTGCCGGCGGCCGCAGCGGGGGCCATAGCCCTCGGGGCCACAATTACCACAGGCCCGACGGTATGCCAATGGTGGTATATCATAACTCAAAACATATTTTCAGGAAAGTAATAAGATCAGTACCAATGGACATTATAATCAGCTATCTGCTATTGAAATCAGTGTGAATATATGCAATCACTCTCTATCACAAACAACGTTAACAAAGTGTGACAATGAGACCAAAAAAAATTTGCCTTTCGTCTGAGTTGTATGTGAGATGTTAACCATACTTTATTAACCTATTAAATTAACAGATCCATAACTTATTCACTATAAATTAAACAAATGCGTTGATACTCAAACAAATACTAAATTTGATTGGAAAAAACTTTGACTTTAGCAAAGGATGTTGAACATCAAAAACATCATTAGACCAGTAGTACTGTGCAGTATTGGACTATGTTAGGCGTTAAGTGTACTTGTTGTCACTCCGTGCAAACCACAAACAAACCAATCAAACCAACAATGGCAGCGAGTATTACCCAATCAAGGGTAGAATAGGACGAGTCTTCACAGAATGCGGGTGGAATGATTTTGGATGATGCGTTTAAGACAAATCGGAAATACGGGACAAACCGCGTCCCGTATTGATTCAAAACGGGACGCGCTGTTTATCTCACAAATACGGGACGATTCCGTATTTTAAGGGACGGGTGGCAACCCTACCGACGACTCTTGTCACCAAATAAATGCACGTTAAAACCCAGGAACGACTTGAGCCTTTACTAAAACTCGAGGGTAGTAACATAAAGAATAACTCCCTTTGCAGGGACTTAGTAACTTTGCAACTTTTTTCACACAGCAAAGAATTGAACGTAAAAAAGCATAGGTCCTCTTTAATTATTTTCAACATTGATAATAATAATAAATGTTTCTTGAGCAGAAACTCATCATATTAGAATGTTTTCTGAAGGACAACATGTCAATTTGTGGGGCATGTTTTATCTCACATCTGAAGAATCAGTGAATGTCTGACTAATAGTCCTGAACTTTGCATACAGAACTAGGACATGAAGCGTGTCAGAGAGAAAATACTCCTAATTACAGGTTCCATCGAAGAAATCAGGCCTGATAAATCAATAATAATAATAATATTACACCCTTGACCTTGTAACCACAACTGTTGTGAGTTATAAATGTTTATCTTCGCAGCGTCTGTTGCAGCTGATGTAACGTTATGAAGTGGCCTAGTTTCTGTTGTTTACTGTTATTATTGTTAGCAGGTCAATTGTTTCACAGAAAAAGTCACCTCCAACGCAAAGTAAGCAGAAAAATACAAACGCTTAAACCGCTAACAGTCCTTTCACGGTTAAATCCACAACGAAGTAAAAGTTGGACTTTAACTCGCCTGAATTTAACTTTACAGCTCAAACACAACTACAACTGATGCAGCATCGTTAATGTCAAATAATCGCTACACTGCAAGCATGTTGATAAGGATATCTGTACTTACGATAATGATGTTTGTTTATCAAACTATGGACGGTCGTGGAAATATATAAACGTAGCCTGCCCTACAGCCAAAACTGTAGGAGTCTTTCTGCAAGGAAGAAACTGTGGAATGTTGTCGTGATGACGTCACGGCGCGTCCGCCCATAGACATAATAAATGTAACGTTATTATATATATATATATATATATATATATATATATATATATATATATATATATATATATATATATATATATATATATATATATATGCCCATATATATATATATATATATATATATATATATGGGTGTTTCTGCAACTACGGGCCCAGCAGTGAAATTTTAGATTTATGTTAAAATTTGTAATTTGATGTTTCATAAATATATCCACAGTGCCATTACACACCTTGACAAAAAATATAATTACTGATTAATGTGATTAAATAAAATATTATGAAGCATTTATAGCTCAAAACACTATTTTTGTACTGTGCGTTCACAACGCCACCAGCGAGAGTGTGGTGCCGAATTCTGACCCCCCGCCAAATTATTACCCCCCTAGTATGGTAGGTTTATGATTAGTTGTGGGGGAGGGGTTAGGATTAGGGTGGGGTTAGGATTAGGCAATCAGATAATGATTTCAACGAGGGGGGTAATAATTTGGCAGGGAGTCAAACTCCGGCGAGAGCGGCGCGGCGCGTCTTGGACGGTGAGAGCGGCATAGACAGAATAAGAAGTGGACAGAGCCATCTCATTGGAACTCAGTTGAGACAGTTGAAACCCATTTTTTTAGCGATTTTTGAGCACTTCCGTTCCTGACGCGCAGACTCAAACCGACTCAAACTAAGCTTGATGACGTGAGCAACCTGTCTGACAGACGTACATCTTCTAGTCGCTGTGCGTGAAAATTGCCAACGTTAATCACTTCATATGTATTCACTTGCCACATACCGAATTATTTCCAATTCCCCAAAAACATTGTTGAAATATTTTGTCACGTTGCTTTTATGGACTCATTATCTATGGGCTTCTCCCTTGACGGAACGTCCCCCCGATTGTCTGCGAGCTTCTCCTCCTGTCTATACGGTAATAGGTTTGTTTGAGATGCGCCTTGCCTCGCCTGAAATGTAGGCGAGAGTAGGCGGCTGCAGTGAAAGGAGGAGTGAAAAAAGCGCAGGCAGGCCGGACAGTTCTCGCTTCTCGCAGTGGATCTGACACCTGTGAGATATCGCGGGATTCACGGGATTCACGCTCGTGCACAGTGTTGCTAATAAACTGGATGTAATTTAAGTTCTGTTGCTTTTATATGAAAATAAATATAATGAACAAGACACCCAAAGTACTTGTTATTTATTTCCATTCCAAATAAGTGTTTATCAATCATTTTTTCTTTAATACAGACATAGGCTATGTGTTTTTTTATATATATAATAGAATGAAATTGCATAACCCATAGAGATTGCACTGTCCGAGAGTTTGGGAATATTCACACATAACATATACACATAAAACATGATATCCGAGTTTTAAAATCAAACATTTTAAAAGAGAACAAGACATCACGGTTGTTTAAACCAATCAACATTAAGCTGTGTCGTCAGCAAGTCGTTTCCCATCATGCTTTTGATCAGCGCAGTCGGTGGAGAGCAACTGCGCGCGACTACAGAATCCGACATGTGCGCCTTGCGCTCGCGAGAGCTTTTTGACACACGTAAGCATGACATCAGAGCAAGGCGGACCGCACTCGGCCACATTTCTAACCGGCATGCATTACGCGCTGATCACCGGTGATCGATTCTGCGCAGATTTTGCTCATCTCAAACAAGCCTATTGTCTCTGTTGTGCGACATAAAGTCGCGTGGTTATTCGGTTGTTAAGTCTGACGTCACGCGTGACGTTTAGCCTCTTACGGGCCCAAACGCTCCGCTCGTCCACTCCAGATCCTAGACTACATAAACCCTTTTCTTAAAGGGCTTTTTTCGCTTCAGTGCCAGTGGGTGTTACTAGGGATTAAGGGATAGCACCCACTGGCGCCAAAGTTTCTTCATTCGTTTAAGATTTGTAACTTACCTTATCAACTGCAGCCATTTTCTCTTATCTTTCTAGTCACAGGGAAAGCGGTAGAATGACAGTTGAATGTCACTTGTTTTTTTTAACTCCGATCTATTTAAACAACACGGGAACACGTTAAAACTCGGGCGAAAGCGGTAGGTAGGTAGAGAGGACCCGGCCTTTGGACCCGGAAACAGTATTATCGGAGAGTGGTTACGTCACGACTTAACAACCGGATGACGCAATCGTTAGCCTGTTTTTAACAAAAACGGCTTCTACGGGGCCATAACGTAAGATACAAAGTAATTGAGCCTTTTATACATTTTCGTGTTTATTTAGAAATAAATAATGGACAAATTAAGTCTTTGGACGCCTCAGATGTAATGTTATTCGCTGTCAAAGTGACGCCAAAATGAATGGGAGTCAATGGAATGCTAACAGCAGGTGAAGTTCTGCTACAATGGCGGCTCCCGCGAGGCTTCAACTTCCGGCTGATGGATTACCCCCTTGGAGAGCGGCTAGGAGAGTTGAAGTCAGGTCAACTTTATGGTAATAAGCAATGACGCGGTTCGGCGGCAACCAGCGGCAACCAATCGGAATATAGAAGTGCTCCGTTTGAGAGGAGTCCAGAGAACGCAGTCCTGTAAACTTTGGTTCCGATCACATTAGTTCCCAAGCAAAATAGAGGAGGATGATCATTTGAATTTGATAAGAAGGCGCGCAACACTATTTATAGGCAAGATTTTCGTGCTAGAACACTTCTTTTTCAGCGGAAATGCAAATTATAATAGCACTTAACCATGAACACAAAAGCCACAGCACACAAATGGCTTTTAATTAGTTTATTTCATTAGCAAGCATGTCACTAGTTCTTTCCATCGATCAATTTTCTGCAAAAATAACGATCGACATGCTTGTTTGCTTTGTGGCACTTTTAAATACAGTTTTAAAAAAGACCACGCGTTCGATCTACGTCAGAGCATCAGAGCGTCCACGAACCTTTCCACGGCGTCGCTGGCAGGGCGGCGAGAGCGAATTTTGCCGCTCTCGCCGGCGGCGGTGTGAACGTATGGTAAATGTCCCACACCTGTGGTCTCAATGTTGAGATACATAAAATAAGCTAATTTAATTACAATTTGACATTATTTCAAATGGAATTGTTTAATATTTAATTGTTTCATTTGCAGCATCTTAAAATTCTTTATATTATTTACTGATCATTTTTATGATTTTTTTAACTAAATGTGCCTGTCCCACACTTTTGAGTCCTTACCGCAACAATAAAAAAAAGCATTTATTCTGAAATTTTATCAAACACAAACAAGTCTAGTTTCTATGGAAACAGAAATTATCACTTGAGCACATTGCTGACAGACTGGGCCACCACACTACCTCACGCCCGTTTCACACATACTCCGTGTGCAGTGTGTATGCGGTGCGTGCTGCGGTGCGTAATACGGTACAGGAGCCGCACGGGCACGCGCTATAGTGCTTTCACATATGCTGCGTTTGCAGTGCGCTACTGATCCGCAGTTTCTGTGTGCCACAAAATCAAAAATGGCTAAGTAATTTGATTTTAAATCCAAACGTTAAATTTGACATTGTTTAACCCATACAAAAATGTAATATATGGCCATATATGTACTTATATTTGAAATAGCATGACATATATTTATAGGCTACATACACTCACCTAAAGGATTATTAGGAACACCATACTAATACTGTGTTTGACCCCCTTTCGCCTTCAGAACTGCCTTAATTCTACGTGGCATTGATTCAACAAGGTGCTGAAAGCATTCTTTAGAAATGTTGGCCATATTATCCAGCTGGAAGTAGCCATCAGAGGATGGGTACATGGTGGCCATAAAGGGATGGACATGCTCAGAAACAATGCTCAGGTAGGCCGTGACATTTAAACGATGCCCAATTGGCACTAAGGGGCCTAAAGTGTGCCAAGAAAACATCCCCCACACCATTACACCACCACCACCAGCCTGCACAGTGGTAACAAGGCATGATGGATCCATGTTCTCATTCTGTTTTAGCCAAATTCTGACTCTACCATCTGAATGTCTCAACAGAAATCGAGACTCATCAGACCAGGCAACATTTTTCCAGTCTTCAACGGTCCAATTTTGGTGAGCTCTTGCAAATTGTAGCCTCTTTTTCCTATTTGTAGTGGAGATGAGTGGTACACGGTGGGGTCTTCTGCTGTTGTAACTGTAGTGTTACAAATGTATTAAATGTTTAATTGAGGTTCCAATACAATAGTATATAAACTGAGACAGTTTTGTATACTGAATTCAGCATTTAAGGTTATGATGATGATGATGATGATATTTGCTGTGAAACAGTTTTTCCAGCAAGAGAGTCCGGCAAATCCTGTTTTTTCTGTATCTGGCAGATTGGCTCTCTTTCCAGCCTGATATTCCTGTTTCTCTCTATTGTAAGCAGATTACTGAAGCTTTGGTAGTTTCACTGTTTGAATAGTTATGCTGATTGGATTGGAATTGGTAACACTCTCAGTATAGGGCAGGTTCCTAAACCGGTATACATCATTTACATGCTTTGTTCATCACAATGTTAAGCCCTGCCCCTAAAATGTTTATAAATTGCAAAGGAACGTTTCCCTTAGTCAGACTTGGTGACTACAGCGATGCCACAGCAATAAAGAACTCTGCTTAAAAGATACCCCCAAGTCTCCTGGTCTTTCGCTTCTAAGTCTTCCACACTGAAGAAGGAAAAAGTTTACAACATAACTGAGCAGATTGTGAAATACTCAGACCGGCCCGTCTGGCATCAACAACCATGCCACGCTCAAAATTGCTTAAATCACCTTTCTTTCCCATTCTGACATTCAGTTTGGAGTTCAGGAGATTGTCTTGACCAGGACCACGCCCCTAAATGCATTGAAGCAACTGCCATGTGATTGGTTGATTAGATAATTGCATTAATGAGAAATTGAACAGGTGTTCCTAATAATCCTTTAGGTGAGTGTATATTTGACTTATCTGAGAACACAATATATGCCTGCAACATATATGAACATTTATGTGTCCAAACATGTGAAGAAAATATTTGAGTTGGTGGTGGTGATGGCGCAGTGGATAAGACACATGCCTTTGGTGTGAGAGACCCGGGTTCGAATCCACTGTGAGACACCAATGTGTCCCTGAGCAAGACACTTAACCCCTAGTTGCTCCAGAGGCGTGCGACCTCTGACATATATAGCAATTGTAAGTCGCTTTGGATAAAAGCGTCAGCTAAATGAATAAATGTAAATGTAATGTAAATGAGTTCATCCTTATATGATACCATATATCTGCTTATATTACAGTAGGCTATAGTATTGGTTTCTCGCATATATGGACAACATTATGTATAAATATGAGACATACTGTTGTGTATTGAGTTACGGCTTAACGTATAGAGGGCGCTGTAGCGCACAATACATTGTACTGGATGTTGGTAAGAACTAAGAGAGAAAAAAAAAAAAAAAAACAATAAAGAAGTTCGGTTGAGCTAGCTTGCATGCTCTTGTCTGTTCTGCTGTGAATGAACGATATAACAAATTGGCGACGAGGATGGCGACTGCCGGTGTGCCTCTCCCTGCGTTGTTCCTGCCGTGCAGTGGACAACCCACTATCCCGTTCGATATGTGGATGAAAATGTTCGGGAATTACCTGCTCGCTATGCACACGGAGGGGGATGACTGGCCCGATACAAGGAAGCGTTCAATTCTCCTACACTGCTTGGGCACCGAAGGCCAACGTGTATTTTATACACTCACGAACGTAGGTACAACCTATGATTCAGCAGTGGCTGCACTGCGTGCACATTTCAGTCCAGCAATAAATGTCGTGGTGGAACGACACAAGTTCAGGCAAAGAGTACAGAGACCACATGAGACAGTAGCTGAGTATGTGGGCGTGCTACGTGAGTTAGCTACTACGTGCGGGTTGCTGGTAATACAGACTAAATGATACGGGATCAACTTATTGAGCACGCTAGCTGTGTAAGAATACGTTAGAGACTGTTAGTACAAATTGAGGCAGACCTCACTCTGGATACAGCAGTAAAGTTGGCGTATCAAGTGGAAGCAGCTATCAGACATGCTCAGACTCTAGCTTCGGAGCCGCATGCTCCAGTGCACGTGGTGAAGGCAAGACCGAAACGTCCATTCAGAACCAGAGAAAAGAACAGTTACTCCGCAGAGCCTGCAGCAGCATTGAAACAGGATCAAAGCTGTTTTAGATGTGGATCAGCAGCTCACATGGCAAATGCTCAGGACTGCCCTGCAAGGAAAGTGACATGCCGAAATTGCAATAAAGTCGGACACTTTGCTTGTGTATGTAAGTCCAAACAAAACACAGCCAAAGTAGGAGAAGTGGTTATTTTGGAAATGAATACGGTGCGAATGATAGAGAATGGACAACGAGGTGACAAAATGACATGCACAGTAGCCATATAGGCAAAAGCAACTTCCCGTACTGTGGAGTTAGTGGTGGATACGGGATAGGCGGTGTCAATCATTCCTGAGCACCTCTACAGAACACACTTCAGTGGTGTGCTGCTTTCTGAGCCAGAAAAAAGGTTAGTGACTTACACCAAAGCTGACGTTCCAGTGATAGGTTGCATGTTAACTACAGTGCAGTATAAAAACATTACAGTACCAGCTACACTGTACATCGTGAAGACAGGCACGGCTCTGCTGGGAATGGACTTATTCAGAGTACTGAGACTTTCTATTGACAACAACAGCGTGCTCTCACCTGCGGGCCCAGTGACAGAGATCAGAGAGATCAAAGCCAGATCTGTGACTGGGGAGAAGCTAGGTCTTGCTAAAGGTTTCATTCACCGTGTAAAAGTCAGGGAAGACGTCCAACCTGTTCAACAAAAGCTGCGGAGACTTCCACTTTCTGTTAAACAAGCTGTCTCTGCTGAACTGGAGAGATTGTTAGAAATAGATGTGATAGAGAGGATTGACGCATCTCCATGGGTATCATCCATCGTTGTTACACTAAGAAATAATGGTGCAGTGAGAATGTGCGTGGACTTACGTGAACCAAACAAGGCGGTAGTGATGGACAGTCACCCACTTCCCCTTTTGGATGATCTCTTCTCTGAAATGCGTGGAGCTACTGTGTTCTCCACCATTGATTTAGCAAATGCTTATCATCAGGTGTTACTGGCAGAGGAAAGCAGAGATATGACTGCATTTATAACGCACAAAGGGCTATTCAGGTTTCGTCGGGTTCCATATGGACTGTGTTCAGCTCCAAATGCGTTCTCCAAAATGATGTCTCTGGTGCTGAAAGACCTCAAGGGGGTCCAGAATTATCTGGATTTAATAGTCTATGGGACAGGAAAGGAGGAGCATGATCGTAACCTGCAGATGGTGCTTGCTGCGCTAAAGGAAGCTGGTCTCCAGCTCAACAATGACAAATGTCACTTCAACCAGACAAGCTTACGGTTCCTTGGATACACCATCTCAGCTCAGGGTTTGCTGCCAGACAAAGATCACCTCAAGGCTATTACAGCTGCTCCAGCGCCTAGCGACGCCACCACCCTGCGCTCATTCCTGGGGCTCACAGCCTGGTATGCAAAATTTGTGCAAAATTATGCATCTCTGGTGGAGCCCATGCAAGACTGCCTGCGTGACGACACATTTCAGTGGACGGCTGCAGCACAGTCAAGCTTTGACACGGTCAAGACTCGCATTGTAACCAGTTCAGCGCTATCCGTCTTTGACCCCAGCCTTACTACAATTGTGTCTACAGACGCTTCGGATTATGGGTTGGGGGCCATACTTACACAAATGCATGCTGATAACACGGAGCGCACAGTTGCTTTTGCCTCACGTTCACTTACCCCTGCCGAACGAAAATACTCCATTGTGGAAAAGGAGGCGTTAGCCTGTGTGTGGGCTGTGGAAAAGTGGAGGAAGTTTTTATGGGGGACAAGATTCACACTGCGTACAGATCACCAGGCTCTGACCACACTGCTACACACAAAAGGACTTGGGCGCGCGGGAATGCGTATTGCCCAGTGGTCAGCCAGACTTCTTTGCTTCACGTACAACGTGGTGTATCGTGCAGGAGCACAAAATTATGCTGCTGACTGTCTCTCCCGTCTGTCTCTACCATCAGAAGAGAATGCAGAGTCAGTGACTCAGCCCGAACTTGTAGCTCTGCTGGACACAGAACTGAAAGCTCTCTCAGTGAAGGACATGTGAAGCATGCCCAGAGCTTACTGCCATCAGGGCACAGATGAAAAAGGGGTGGCCTAAAACAGCAAAGTCTCTACCTGCAGTGCTCAAACCCTACTTCGCTACTAGAGATGAACTCTCAGTTCAAGATGTGACAATATACAGGGGCCCTCACCGACGGCTAGGGCCTGTAGCCCTGAGAAAACAGCTGGTGGACCTGGCACATGAAACTCACCAGGGTGTTGTGCGCACCAAGCAGAGGCTGCGTGACTTATACTGGTGGCCCGGCATGGACATATTGGTGCAGGACAGCATTAGTGCATGTGTGACCTGCCAGATGAATGATAAAAGCGCTAAGACGCATGTTGCTCCACTTCAGCCAGTGTCACTGCCAGACGGTCCATGGCAGAAAGTAGGAATTGACATCGTCGGGCCGTTTGAGTCAGCGAACTGGGACTGCCGCTATGCAGTGACTCTGATTGATTATTATACAAAGTGGCCGGAGGTGGCTTTTACACATTCAATCACAACCACGGCTGTCACTACCTTCCTGTCTGCTGTGTTTGCCCGCTTCGGCAACCCCACAGAACTCATTAGTGACAATGGGACACAGTTTACCTCAAGCGAGTTCACAGAATTCCTGGCAGTGGCAGATATTACACACAGGAAAGTGTCTTTGTATTATCCAGAAGCAAACGGAGCTATTGAACGCTGGAACCGCGTTCTCAAAGAAACTCTTCTTACTGCCGCGCAGGAGAGGAAACCGTGGAAATCATTCATACAGGACTTCTTGCTCACATACCGTGCAACTCCACACAGTACAACAGGAGTGTCACCATATGAACTCATGTTCAACAGAAAAATGCGCACAAAGGTGAACATCGGTCCAGCAAGCAAAGCTACTCTGCTGACAGAAAAGCAACTGCGGAACCGTGTCATCTCTAAACAAAATACATCAAAAGTTTACACAGATGCGAGGAGAGGTGCACAAGTACCAAAGATCAAAGAGGGAAGCCTAGTAAGAGTACGGAAACCCTTCCATGTCAAGAAAGGACTGTCAAAGTTCCATAGACCGGCCAGGGTGGTACGGAGAGCTGGTGCAAATGGGTATGTGCTGGAAGATGGACGCACTTGGAACACTGCTCATCTCTCACTGGTTCCTGACAGGGAAAAAGATACCACTGACAGTTCTGTTCCGGTACCTGTGCTGGGACCTGCACAAATGCTGGATGTTCCAATACCTGAGTCGGAACCTGCACAACCCCCCGGTGATGTGCGGATGCCTGCCAGGGTCAGAAAATAGCCTCCATGGCTTCATAATTACGTACAGTAATCCTTCTCATGGCCTTTGGGGGGGAAACTAAGAGGGAATATCTTTGAAGTTAAAAAAAGGACATTGAAATGTCCCTGAAAAAATAATAATCTGAATGCTGTTTTGCTTGTGAATTTGTTTGTTTAAATTCACTTAAGTTTAACGCTTCTGTTAGAAGAGTGATCAACATAAGGTTGCATGTTGTACTGTTAAATGGTTACAATTATTGAAAAGAAAAGAGATGGCTGATTACTTTTATTTTGCCTGGTAAGCTTCCTAAACAAGAGAGGAAATGTGTTGTGTATTGAGTTACGGCTTAACGTATAGAGGGCGCTGTAGCGCACAATACATTGTACTGGATGTTGGTAAGAACTAAGAGAGAAGAAAAAAAAAAGAAAAACAATAAAGAAGTTCGGTTGAGCTAGCTTGCATGCTCTTGTCTGTTCTGCTGTGAATGAACGATATAACACATACATATTTGTTTCCCACATATTTAATAAATGTATGTAAACATACATGCATGTGATACTGATGCATTGAAATAAGTACATATATGCGTCTTACATATATTTAACATTTACGTGCATATACGGGAATATATGGCACTTACATGAAAACGCCATTTTTGAAATATATGTTTCATATACGTCTATGTGTTTTATATATATGAATTTTTCATATATTCTCATATAGGCAGCAGACATACATGGGCACTGACATTATATACGTAATTTACTTATATTGACATAGGGCCTATATTACATTTCTGTATGGGAAGACATTGAAACAGTATGAACATTTATTTTAATCATGATTCTTTGTTTTACATGTAGTTTCCCCCGATCCCCTCCCCAAAATTTATATCATGTATTTTTTGAGGGGAAAAAAATCATATATGATGGCATTTTGCAACTTTTGAGATTTTCTTTTGAGAAAAACTTTTTTGTTTTTCTTGACCCTGTCACATTAACTGTAATTATGCATATATGATGAAATTATTACAGTTTCTTGATAATCTATGTCTATTTTAATGTGAACAATGCGCTGCCACTTTAATTCAGTGCGGTGCAGCACAGCAAAAATAGACTCGGTGTGGAAAGATCTCTGCACAGCTGTATAAAACGCACCGCACCTGGAACGGATCGCTGGGCCGCACCCGTGTGCAGTGCAAAAGCTCTAACCTGTTAACATGGGTACGTAAAAAAATACGCACTGCAAAGGGAGTATGTGTGAAACGGGCGTCACTCACAAGATACCAAAAAAATTAGGTAAACATAATTTTCTGTATTAGTATTTATTGTGCGTCCTTACCATTCAGCTTAATAATTGTGTATTTTGAACTACATTTTAAAAATATATGTATATTACTGTTGAATTCATGTATATTAAGATGCTAAGAGTCAAAACTAATTTGGTAGGCCTTGCTAGCTGCCAATTAGCTAAAATATTAGCAAAAATGTCATTTCCGCAACATGTCTTTACCGCAGCATATTTCAGGTGTTGTGGTAAAGAGCTTGTGTTGCGGTAGAGACAAATTCAAGGTTTACTGTATATTAAATTACAAATATTCAGTATATTATTAGTACTGAAGTATATATTAGTATATATATTAGTATATAAACATGCCATTTTTTAACCCTAGATTTTAACACTGTGTCCTTACCGACACATGATGTCATTACCGCAGCACTGCTCTATTTTCATTTTTTTTTTCACATTTTCATTTGCAAAAAAAATATTTTTAGACTTTAGCTGAGATGATTAACTCATTGAAATTGCAACATCTGTCATAAAAAGTTAAATATGTTATCTTTTGTGTGTATGGAAACAATTGATATCTAAGGTTACTGTAAATTTTTTACATGGCATAGAAAAAAACATGAAATTCCCTATTTTGTATATTATTTTTTTTATATCAGTATTTACAAAACTGCATCAAATTTGAAAAATCTATTTAAATATATACACTTTTTTTATAGAAATTACTAAAGAAAAATGTATAAAATGAACGTTATTGTAACGTTGCGGTAAGGACACTTTTTAAGATGACCCAAAAAACATAAAAAAAAAAACATGTTCCAGATTAAAATCTTAACGACTACATTCTATTTTGTGTACATTTTTATATGTATTACAGACTGTGATGGTTAAAATTGAAATTCATAGAGGTTGATTTTTTTTTAAATTGGGATAGTCAAAAGTGCCTGTAGTTGCAGAAACACCCATATATATGCATGTGCTGGATTTCACTTTGAGTGTTTGTCCTAGCGTTTTGATCCTATTACGTTGAATGAATAGAAATAAATAAGGCACTTGATTTAATCTGAAACACAGTAGACGCACGTCTTCAAATTTGGATCTATTTTTATTTGATATTCTGTGTCTCTAAAGCTGATCTTGTCTGTACACCGTATGTTTTATTTTATATATTATCATATAAGAACCAATCATGCAGTACGATATGGTGTAGTTAGTACAAAATCTACCAGCATGGGGAAACTAGACAGCTAATCACACTTGGTCGAGTTGACCATAAACATAATAAATACCGGCACATCCGGGAACTTAACTGTCGATTTCGTCACCGCCCCTTTTTAGGGGAAAATAAACTAGACTTCCCATAGACTTCAATACAAAATGGCGTCACAAAACAACGTCTGTACACAGCCAGCAGTCGTGAATAGCCTAACTTAAGAAATCACTAAGATTAAACATGTCAAGTAATTATATGTTGATGCATGTTTCAAGCTCTATGGCAGGCAGGGTTAGGGTGACCAGAAGTCCCGAAAAATTCTGGACAGTCCCGAAATCTAAGCTGTTGTCCCGAATCCCGAATGTCCCGAAAATTATACTAAAGCAAAATCTTGAGTAGTTATTGTTTGATAAAACATTAAAAACTGTCTGTGGAAGTTGAGTCGTGAAGAGAGCACAAGTTAAAGGGTTAGTTCACCCAAAAATGAAAATTCTGTCAGTATTTACTCGCCCTCATGTTGTTCCAGTCGTTATTTTATTTTTTTTTTTTGGGCACTAAAAGTATTCTTGTCGTTTGATAAACTTAAAGGATTATTTCACTTTTAAAAAAACTTATGCTGATAATTTACTCACCCCCATGTCATCCAAGATGTCCATGTCTTTCTTTCTTTCTTCAGTCGAAAAGAAATTAAGGTTCTCTTACGAGAGGTTCTCTCGTATTGCGTAAGCTAGCTTACACTACGGGTAAAGTCATCTTTGCTCGAGATATTGAAGCCAAAAATTATCATTAATTTTGTATTTATTGTCAACGCAGTGCAGCAGCCAGCAGACCTAGAGCAGGCCATATTGCATGCTCATTGGCTGCCCTGCGGCAACTACTGCAGCCTACCACTGAGCCTCGCGCCCTCACGCCCTCATGCGTCATAGCCCGCCAAAATGGGGGTGGCTTAGCGTATAAAAGCCAGGCTCGTAGGCTGCGTCACTGATTTCATCATCTTCAGCGAAGCTCTCCGCATCGCTGGACTCTGAGAGAAGCCTTCCGCCGTTGAATCCAGCGACTAGCAAGCAGAGGAAAGTGCCTGAAGAAGCCGGCCGTCTTCGCCACCTTCAGCCATCCGTGCCTGCTACACCATCCGGCGTGTATCCTTTTATACTCTGCAAACTGTGCGTGTTCGCCGCTGTGACACTCACTCTCTCTCACTAAAAGAGCGCGAGAGTTTGTAGCAAAATGCCTCGCCTTTCTTGCGGCTTGTGTAGAGCCCCGCTCAGCGCAGGAGACCGCCACGTGATTTGCGCTCTCTGCCTGGGACCGGACCATGCAGCCCTCGCCCTGGATGCGGGCGGCTGCGAGAATTGTGAAGCGCTTCCGCTGTCGACCCTGCGGGCTCGACTCGAGGCCTTCACACAGAACGCTGTCACTCCACCCTCTGGACCGTGCAGGAAGAAGCGCCGTGCTCAGAGCATGCCGGAGCCTGTGGCCACAGTGAACCGGAACGTTTCCCGCCGGCCTCACTCTCTCCTTCTCTGCCCCTCCCGGACTCGCAGCTGTCGGCTTCGGCCCGCACTGCCGCCGCCTCAGGGGACAAAGCTGAAGGAGCAGGCGTGGACGCCGAATTAATGCGTCTCCTTTCCAAGGCCGTCGACCAACTCGGCCTCGAATGGTCACCGCCGAAGGGGCCCGCACCCAACAGGATCGACGGCTGTTTTCTGCACAGCCGCCGCCCCCCGCCCGTTTTCAGATCTGCACCATTTCTGCCGGAGCTGCATGCTGAGCTGTCAAAATCGTGGAACGCACCATTCTCCGCGAGGCTCCACTCTAATGTCTCCTCGACGCTCTCCCGAGTGGACGGCGCCGCCGAGAAGGGATACACCTCTATCCCCACAGTGGAAGAGGCGGTCGCAGCGCACCTTTGCCCGCCCTCTGCGAGATGGCGCTCAAAGTCTGCCCTCCCGTCCAAAGCCTGCAGGACCACCTCAGCCCTTGTTGGCCGCGCTTTCGCCGCCGCCGGACAAGCTGCTTCCGCCCTGCACTCGATGGCCGTGCTGCAAATCCTTAAGGCTGATCTCCTTCGTGAGTGGGATGAGAAAAGCAAGGACCCGACCGCCATTAAGGATTTGAGGAGCGCGACGGATCTCTCCCTTTGCGCTACGAACACTGCAGCACAGGCGATGGGCAGATGCATGGCCTCGCTCACCGTCACAGAGAGGCATCTCTGGCTGACGCTGACGGACATGGCGGAGGCTGAGCGGTCCGTGTTCCTCGACGTGCCGCTCTCCCCTTCCGGTCTCTTCGGCCCAGCGATGAACGGGATCGTCGACCGCTTCTCCGAAGTGCAGAAGACCACACTGGCCATAAACCTTTTCCTGCCGCGACGCGCTAGCTCTTCTGCAAGCCACCCACGTGAGCCGCCTGCATGACACGCTAGCCTGCGCCCAGCCTCAGCCTCAGCCTCCGCAGCGTCGACAGGGCGGCCGCCCTAGATCCCTCTCCTCTGGACGCAGGCCGTCTCCCCCCGGGGACCCCGGCCCAAGGTTATGCTGAAGCCCGAGCAGGGAAAGTCCTCCTAGTAACGCCAGTGAGGAAAAGACGCGCTGGTCTCGCTGCGGCCGGACCACCGTCAAAGCATCTCGTCCTGTCAGTCCCCTCAGTAAAGGCTACTGCAGACATACATATAGCAGCCAACGAGTCGGCAACACAGCCCGCTCGCCTGCACACAAACGCCGTTTTCACGGCGACCCAGAGAAATCTCAGAAAGAATATAAATTCTGGTTATCCGGCTCTTGCCGAGTGTGTTTTATGTGTAGAAAACGTGCAGGGGAATGGTCCCTGCACCCCCAAACAGTCCAGTTACTGTGGTGCCTCTTCGGCAAAGCGAAAGTCGACCTGTTTGCGTCAAAAGACAACGCTCATTGCCCGCTGTTCTTTTCAAAGAACGAGGATGCGCTGGCCCAAATCTGGCCCAGCCTCCCGCTTTATGCTTTCCCTCCGGTCTCTCTGTTACCACAGGTAATCAAGAGAATCAGGGAAACGCGCCACTCGGTGCTCCTTATAGCCCCGCACTGGGAGAATCAAACTTGGTTCCCGGAGCTGATGCGGCTGTCCCACACAGCCCCTTGGCCGATTCCGGTGAGTAAAGACCTCCTCTCTCAAGCCCGCGGCTCAATCTGGCATCCCCATCCAGAGCGCTGGTCTCTGCACGCATGGTTGATCAACGGATACCCGTTGTACTGCCAGAGGGAGTGATGAACACGATTACGCAATCCAGAGCTCCCTCTACGAGGCGGCTTTACGCGTCTAAATGGTCGATGTTCTCCAAATGGTGCGCTGATAGAGATCTAGAACCACGAATGTGTGGGGTCCCGGAGTTGTTTAGCTTCCTTCAGGAGCTGTTGGATAAGGGCAGGTCCCCATCCACGCTTAAAGTCTATGTGGCGGCCGTCGCAGCGTTCACGGCCAGTTAATAAGAAGGAACGAGCTCGTCATTCGCTTCCTTAGAGGAGCTAGACGGATGAATCCCCCCGACCCACTTCGGTTCCCATGTGGGATCTTTCACTGGTCCTAGAGGCCCTGAAAGCTTTCCCCTTTGAACCATTAGACTCCGTGGACCTAAAGTACCTCTCGCTCAAACCCGTTTTTCTGACAGCTCTGTCATCAGTTAAACGTGTGGGGGATCTACACGCGCTATCTGTTAGCGCTGCATATCTTGAGTTCGGGCCAAATGACTCTAAAGTCATTCTCAAGCCAAGACATGGTTATGTCCCTAAAATATTGGGCACCCCCTTCAGAGCGCAGGTCATTTCTCTTTCGGCTCTGCCAACGTCCGATAGTGAGGGTGATGTGAATCTCCTCTGCCCCGTCAGGGCGCTGAGGATTTACATTACGCGCTCCGCCTCTTTCAGGTGCTCGGAACAGCTCTTTGTCTCGTTCGGTGGGCGCACCAAGGATCTCGCCACCGCGAAATAGAGCCTGTCCAGATGGATAGTGGAAACTATCACATCTGCTTATAAGTCTAAAGGTCTGCAATGCCCCTTGGGCATCAGGGCGCATTCCACCAGAGGCGTTTCAGCGGAATTTCCATTCATGACATTTGTGAGGCGGCAGGCTGGGCCTCTCCGTCCACATTTGTTAGGTTTTATAACCTGTGTGAGCGGTGTGTTTGTTCTGCCCAGATTATCATGCGCAGACTTCTCTCACGCAACGTTAGCTCTCCTGGTTGAGCTGCACTATATGGTGAATAGCTATATGGACCGGCAACGCCTCTCTGTATACCCTATACGTGCTTCAAACATATGCTGGCCAGCATTGCTGGCCACCTGTTCCCACTTATCTATGTTCCCCGGGAATCCCTGGGACATATGAAGTGGAGGCTGGGCGCGCACGGCGTTGACAATGGGTTCCCGTAGCGTAAGCTAGCTTACGCAATACGAGAGAACCTCTTGTAAGAGAACGATACTCGGTTACTAACGTAACCTCGGTTCTCTCTAGAAGAGGGAACGAGTATTGCGTAACCTGACCGTGCAGGCGCCACGAGCGTTTTTTCGCTTCAGCTGATGAAACCAGCAGTGACGCAGCCTACGAGCCTTCCTTTTATACACTAAGCCACCCCCATTTTGGCGGGCTATGGCGCGTGAGGGCGCTTTGGACGTGATGTGACGTCACGCCACGCACGAGGCTCAGTGGTAAGCTGCAGCAGTTGCCGCAGGGCAGCCAATGAGCACACAATATGGCCTGCTCTAGGTCTGCTGGCTGGTGCACTGCGTTGACAATAAATACAAAATTAAGGATAATTTTTGGCTTCAATATCTCTAGCAAAGATGACTTTACCCGTAGCGTAAGCTACCTTACGCAATACTCGTTCTCTCTTCTAGAGAGAACCGAGGTTACGTTAGTAACCGAGTATCATTTTTGATGAAAACATTCCAGGATTTTTCTCCATATAATGGAGCTCAATGGGCCCCAAACGGTTCAAGGTCCAAATGACAGTTTCAGTGCAGCTTCAAAGGGCTTCAAACGATACCAGACGATG
This sequence comes from Gila orcuttii, assembly GCA_026230005.1. Classification (NCBI taxonomy): domain Eukaryota; kingdom Metazoa; phylum Chordata; class Actinopteri; order Cypriniformes; family Leuciscidae; genus Gila; species Gila orcuttii. The sequence goes on along the minus strand of JAPDVR010000021.1, from coordinate 8,245,357 downwards.
AATAAGGGTCTTATCTAGCGAAACGATCGGTCATTTCAAAAATAAATAAAAAAGTTTAAGTTTTATAAGCACAAATGCTCGCCTTGCTCTGTTCTGTGATGCTGTTTTTTATTTATTTTTGAAATGACCGATCGTTTCGCTAGATAAGACCCTTATTCATCGTCTGGTATCATTTAAAGCCCTTTGAAGCTGAGTGAGTAAATTATCAGCAAAAGTTTTTTTAAAAGTGAACTAATCCTTTAAGATTGAGTCACTGTAGTCACTTGGACTATTTTAACAATGTCTTTAATCACTTTTAGGGGCTGGCAAGCTTCAATCCCTTAAGAAGCCTATAGAGGAGTGAGCCAGCTCTCAGATTTCATCAAAAATATTATAATTCATGTTCCGAAGATGAACGAAGGTCTTACGGGGTTGGAACAACATGAGGGTGAGTAAATACTGACAGAATTTTCATTTTTGGGTGAACTATCCCTTTAATGAATGTGTAGGCAGCCAGTCGTAAAGGAGTGATTGTTTTGTTGCGGCACTGTGTGCCAAAAAATACTTCGGCAATAAACAATGACTACATATTAGACTGTAATAGTTTCCCCTTAAAGTGGGCGTGAATCTGTTCAGAGACATTCTATGACGTTGCGCCGGTTGTGAGTATTGGTCGCTTTGGAACGTTGCTGCGATACGTCAACGCGTCCGCCATATTGCTGAGGGCAAGACTGCGCTGTAAACAAATGAAAGTAAAAAAAAAGTAAACGGATGAGCTGCGTTTTTTTCTGGATAAAAACAAAAATAACGTTTACATTTATTAACCTATTTCAGTGGTTTGTAAGTGGTGTTCAAAAAGTTCCATTTCTAGTTATTTAAAATCTCGATAGTTAGACTTATAAAATCTATATTTTTTTATGAGGAATTGTTAAAGCTCAGGCTTGTCATGTATTTGGCTTTTTATTCTTGGATAAGAACTGTGAAGACCTCAATACTGAGATATAATTAAATTGTGACATTAAACGACAAAGTTTTCTTATTGTGGAAAAAGCATTTTCTGTCTTTAACCCAAATTTTCTTTTCTTGTGCTTAGAATTGACCGCCATTGAGAAAATGGAACAAATCATCAAATACAAATCACACCGGCAGGCTGCTTTCTGTATTTTTATAGCACTAAAATTATAAATATTTACAGCTAGATACTCCAAATATACAATAACAAAGATAACTGAATTGATGGATCCTTTATGGTAATACATATGATATGGTACAACTACAGTGCAATGCAAATAGTAAATATAAGATAAAGTGAGAAGTAATAGTAAGTAGTTTAGTGTATAGTCAATAAAATAAACAATATACAGCAAATACAATAGTAATGAATAGTATAATTATATAATATAAGAACAATAATATAATAATAATATATTGAATAGCATATAGTTTATGTATAGTACTATAATAATATCAATAGAATATGATATATCAATTACAGAATATAGTTAAATAGTGACTAGTGAATAGTACAATAATTTAACAGCATAACTATAATAGATTAATAATCGCAAGTGGTATAATATTATAATAACAATAATAATAATAATAGCAAATACAATGTAATACCAATTGCAGAATAATATTGAGAATAATAAAAATAGTAAATGAAATAGTGACTAGCACCTACCCGAAACGAGTACTTGTCATAAAAATCGTTTTAGAAAAAATATAGATGAATGTGGCGAGCAGGACGAGGCCGAGGGATGTGAGAGATGCGAGACCGGTGCGTCTCACAGGTGACGCTCATTATCACTCACGCCACCGGCCGTTCTTCACGTCCCTCGGCCTCGTCCTGTTCCCCACAATGAATATTTAGATTTCAGAAAATGTACTTTATAATATAAAATATAATATTTAAGCTAAACTATAATATAAACAGGCACGTGCACACATAGACATCAAAAGGGGCTTGAGCACCTGCCCTTTTTATTCCTGGAGAGAAAGTGCCTTTTTTCTGAGGTGCTTTTTTTAATTTTTGAAAAATAATATATATTCCTGTTGGTCGTCGCTAGTCCCAACTTCTGCCTAGCCCCCCTAAAAATTTGTGATTAATGTAGGCTACACAAATTCGTGTTCGCTTCAGTCTTGTTATAATCAGATTCAGCGCGTTCTTCATCTTCATTCCGCAGCGGCGCCGAGCACGTCAGAAACAGAGGACAGTGTGTGTGTGTGTGTGTGTGTGTGTGTGTGTGTGTGTGTGTGTGTGTGTGTGTGTGTGTGTTCATCTGAGCCTCATTGGTCTGTCACTGCTCGTCAATGTCAGAATATTTGAGATGACCAATCAAATCAAAGTAGGCGGGCTTTATGTTCACAGAAGCTGCTGAGCGCGAATTTTAACAGTGCAACTCGACGCGTACGGTCAAGTGCGAGATAAGTAAGTAGCTAAACTTAACATTTCATATTTGACATTTTTTTTAGGTCGTAAATGTTAAACGAATGACTAAAAATAATCAGGCAAACTAATATAGTTTTGTCTAATTTCGCCATTTTGAACTGAAAATAGCCCATATATGTAACGTGACTCATGTAATGTAATTAGTTTACTGTCATTGTGAGGGGACAAGACACATTAACAAAGCCGTTTTCATCATGTTAGGCACAAGATTAATAATGAATGTGTACATATTGAGAATATAATACAAATTGTAGCCTTTGGTAAATTAAAAAAAAGCTCAGCTTTAGGAGGGGAAGATAAAGGGATGAAGAGACTGAGAAAAAAAGAAAGCGTGATGGAGATGAGAAGAGAGCAGGTATTGACAAATAATCTACTGCCCACTGACATGGTTTTAATAAAGCTATTTCTTATCCCTTTTTGAGGTCTTCAAACGTCTTGAAATGCACATATCAGACAAATAAAAAATTTGAACCCCCTACCAACTTCAAATTTAGGACCTCTGATTATAAAGCCCTGTCTACGGACCTGTATTAGCCATAAGATCAATAATGAATGTGTAGCCTACATATTGTGAATGCATTTAATAAACTTAATTACCTAGCTTTAGTAGCTTTCAGTAAATAAACGCATCTGAGAAAAGGATTCATTAATAGGCAAAATCAACCAATCAGTTGACCCTATGTTTACTTTCTTCAATGACAGACAAAAATGAAAAGCCTATATCAGTCAAAGCTCAGCTTTAGACTGGGGAAGAGACAGGGCAAGATAAAAACAAAGAGAAAAAGAGTGTGATGATGATGAGGAGAGAAAAATAATCAGCTGCCCACTGACATGGTTTTAAAGCTGTTATCCAATTTTTTTGGCCTTCAAAACATCTTAAAATGCACATATGTAGATCAGAGAAATCAAAATTTTCTCGGGGAAACCCCGAACGCCCTTCCCTGCTTCACATTTTGGACCACAGTGATTATAAAACCCTGATTTTGCATGGTAATGAAACTGGTTAATAGTGAGCATTAGATACTAAACTTGTGTTACCTTTTTAACACTAGTGTTACCTAAACTAAGTGCTTTAAAAAAAAAAAAAAGCATTAAAAAAAGTTTTTTTTTAAAAATACGTAATTATGAGAAGTGCCCTTTTTTCACTTGAGCCCCTGCCCCTCAAAATGTCTGTGCACGTCCCTGAATATAAATCATGTCAACTCATGTATCAACTTTCACAGCTAAGTTAACTAGCGACATCGCTAGCTATTTAAGTCTGACTGACTACCCAATTCTCAGTGCCATTTGAGTTCAGTTTAGAATCAAAAGGAAGAATGCAGTGCTGTCAGTTGGATGTACAGTGGATACAGTTATAAAATGAATGAAAAGAGATAAACTGGCAAAACACTGGTGTATCACCTGGACACGTCCTCTTACTTGGAAATCATGGTCTGGATCAGTAAATATGTTTATAATCTGAATAAACATAATGATAGAGCTGTATGGACATAACTTACCTATTGAAAAAGGGATAAAAGTGTCTCATGCCATTTTCAACCAGGATTGAATTCATATGGAGTGCTGTACTCAATCTTGTCCTTTAGGATTGTCTTTAGCAACTGCAGGACTACCACACCCTGTAATAACCACAGATATAGAGTTGAGTGAGTTACAGAATCATTATAGAGGCCATATTATGCTAATTTTATAAAGTCTTGAGTTTGTTTTTGAGCTCTACTAGAGTAGGTTTGCATGCTTGAATGTTAAAAAAAAAACAAATTTATATTTCGCATATTCTCCATTGTTGCAGCTCCTTCCTTCCCAGTCTGTCAGTAATGCTCTGTTTAGTTCAAGCCCCTCCTTCTGAAAAGCACAGTGTGCTCTGATTGGTCGGCTGGACCAGTGTGTTGTGATTGGAGAAGCGCTTCGAGTGTGTTAGGGAAATATCCCGCCCCTTTTCATAACCGCCAGTTTCAACACACTCCTAACTAACTCAACAAGGCCCCGCCCCTTTATTTTGCGGCTTGTTGCCCACTCTGGGAGGTGTAAAGGTGATAATGTTCACAAACCTCTGAATTTCATGGATCACAGAGTAGGTGTACAGCAGATTTGTTTGGTCATCCATTAGTGGTTGACGTGTCTGTCCAATCACCTGATCGATCTCAGACTGGACTTTCCCTGAAAGAAAATAGTCAACGAAGAACATGCTGACGGTACTTTTTGAGGAGAAGCAACAGGAAGTCACATTTGTTGATTGACTGACATCCCACCTTGCACATTTGGATACTTGACCATGAAGAGTAAAGCCCATCTGAGGGTAGTAGAGGTGGTCTCTGTTCCGGCTCCAAACAGATCCACCACACATTGCATCAGGTTCTCCTCTGTGAACTTTGACTCAAGGAATGATGGAACACACAAAAAACTTCCCATATGGTAAAAGAAAATTCTTACACCATAAAGTATATTTTTTAATATATTTTGGCATTTAAAGGTTTAAACTAAACATATATCTAATTTAAAAGGTTTATATTCTAAACAAATTAGTGGCATTCCACCTCCAGCACTTATTTCCCTAAAGGAGAATTTGGAACTGGCGACAAGTGGTTAAGGTTTGACTAGTTGGCATGATCCAGTAAGCTGTAAGATGCTGTAACGTCTAGGTTACTAATGTGATCCCAGTTCCCTGTCGGACTGACGTCATGGGGTCTCGCCTGGGAGCCCAATCACGTTCAAGTGGAACCTTTTCTTGGAAAAGCCACTCCAATATTGACTTTGGTCTTGTTGATTTGCCTATCGCGTTGTCATTTTAATTCTCTCTTTCGCTTCCTTGGCGACTCTGTAACATATCCTCGAGAATAGGTGTGATCCTCCATCTTCAACAGACTTTCAAATCTGCCGGCGGTCGTGAGTAATCTCGCCCTCGCATTCGTCAGGGTGCCATTGACTGTAAAAGTGCGAAATGCAAAGCTTGAATTTCCAGGTATGTCCCTCTTTGGCTAATGTATTTTCAAGATGGAGGCGCAACATGGCAGCCGCCATTCGAGCGACTAGCTCGTATGTATTCTGAATGGCAGATTCTAAACTTACGAGAATACTACATTAGTTGGTGGAAGTAATTACTCATGAATGAGCACATATAATTTTGAAAGAACAAAGTGTTTTTTGCTAAGAATCAACTTAAAAAATGACACAGTGTAGCTTTAAGTGATGTCTCTTGTCTCAAGTCAAGTGAATTACGGATCATTGGACAGGTGTCCAATCACAACTGACTTCCAGAAAAGGGGAAGTAACCAATGAGATTTGAGGTTATTAAAATAGTAAGTCCCACCCCTCGACTGCCAAAAATAAAAGTGTTCGAGTGAGCAAAAGAAGCAGGCAATAGAAGATCAAGCATGAGAGCGTGGGGAATGATCATGCGCATGCGCGAGGGCTTGTATTGCATGCAGAGGAGATGTCATGCGCGCGCGCAGGGTTTGAATGAGCTTGTGAGTTCCCGTTTCCTCACGTGTAGATCTGTTATCCTCTCGCGGAAGTCATTTACTGCGTGCGCCCGCATCAGTTGTGCGCTCGGTTCTTTTAGGCATTGATTTGGCGCCATATACAACTTCCCACACCATACTAAAGGTGTGACAATTCGTAGATCCCCAAAATACACACATTTTGGCCTACAGGCCTTGAGCACTATCAACACCTGTTTTTAGGAATTCCAAATGGCCCTTGGGGTAAGAGAGGGGGTTGAAACAGTAAAGCGAATGTCTTTGTTCATTTTCAAATATCTTTGATTATTTTCAATTCTACAACCGAAGCCTCAGATGGCTGAGGTGCCTAAGCACCACCCAACCTTGCACTGATATGCTTAGCTCTTGAAGCAAAGCGTTGGAACGGTCTGCGTCCAGGAAGATCAAGACATGAAAATACGCGTTTTTCAGGTTGATCGCTCCAATCCAATCCTGGGGCGAACGCACATGTGGATGTGTTTCTGCATAAGCATCTTGAACGGGAGCTTGTAAAGGGCCTGATTCAAGACACGTAGATCCAAGATTAGCGATAACCCATCGCTATCTTGGGTACAGTGACGCATGGGCTGTAAAATCGTACTTCATCTCAGCTGGAGGGACAGGCTCTATTGCGTCCTTCACCGTCATTTGGCTCGCAGTCCTTATTTGCAACGAGGTAAACAGGACGCTGCTGAACCTGGGGGAATCCCAGGCGCCAGGCGAACTGAATCGTGTTGCCAAATCTGACTGTCCGAATGAGCCAGCTCCGTGTTGGCGGAACCAAAAGAAAAACAGACATACCCACGTGGCAGCGAGGAATGCTAACCCAGGAAGGACAACGTCCAAAGTAGAAGCAGTTAGTGTGATGGACTTACCTGGCTCTGCGGTCCCGTCAGGGACTGGCTAGGGAGGCGTGAGGAAGCAGCGTGTCCTCAAACGTACACTCCCTACCTGTGGTGAAAGAACAGGGGCTGGGAAGGAGAAAGCAGAGCGTCGTTCACTACCCACGCACACCCTGTATGACCGTTGAGTTAGGAAACCGCTCTATCTTGAGAATTTAGATACAGCTGGCCATGGCCCAGTGGCGAAACAGAGCCAAAGTAAAGGCCACGTCACCTTCCTGCCGAGGGCTTGACTGGCACTGTGAGGCGATTTCTCCAAGTGGCGACACTTTGCGGGCATAAATGCACCGCAATTGCACACTCCACCTGGGGAATCCCCATGAACCCCCTGACCGCCCCACAGTCAAGGGTAGTGTGAGAGGAAGAACTTTTAACAGATTTTGTCACTAATTTTACTCCATACTGCCAAAGCTCTTCATGTACTTCCGGGAAGTAAGGCACAGGGAGGGGGGCGAGGCGATCTTCGCGTTGCGCTTCGAGCCCGAAACCAATCATCCAGCCGTGATTGCTCAGAATGAGTCCGAGCGTGTGGCAGCACGGGCAAGCATGACTGTCATCTCTGAATCCGATTTAGCATGAACAAACACAACAGAAGCGGGAAGCTCAGCATCATCTACCTTTCCAGAGTAGGATAGCCCTCTCACTGATGGAGCTATCAACATCTGATCCTCATCCGGAGCTCCGAATGGTGCACTGGGTTGCTCGTTTAGTTACCACTTGAAGGTGATTGGGCTCCCAGGCGAGACCCCATGACTTTAGTCCGACGTAACGTCTAACTTGATTGACTGAATAGGAATTACACGATCTCTGAAGGACAGACATGAATATTCATAACGGAGGTACTTAAAAAGGGTTCCAAATCCAAATAAAGCCCTTTTAAAGGAATATAAATATACAAGGGCATCTTAGGACGACACTACCTTCTCAATTTCATCCAGATAACAGTCAATGTAGTCTCTGGGGTTTGACGGGTCTCTCTCCTCCTTGTGTTTTCTGAATTCCTCCTGCAGGAAGGGCTGAAGTTTAGACATGCTGGCGAATGCTGTCTTGTGTTTTCCTGGCAGCAACGACATGAGGGTGTGAAACTGATTATATAACTGTAAAGAGACAAATAGAGGTAAAAAAATTGTCAAACAATGCAACAATTTAACAAGGACTTCTATTCCTTAAATTAAACTGATGTCCATACTACTTATCAATCAAGCACATTTCATTTCCTTTTCAATGATATGTATGAACTTTTTTATTTTTAGATTGTTAGCCTGGTTGACATTGTGATATCAGGGTGAACTCATACCCGACCCCAGTTCGAGTGGGGAAGCTGTAAGAAGTCATCCACATACTTCTGCATCAGATGAAACTGATGATCATCATAATCAAACCTGTGACCAACCCACTAATTATATTAGCCACGGCATTTGTCACAAGACGCTGAGGATCAAAGGGCAAATGTTATAAGATTTAACAACAGAAAACCTAAAAAACAAACAAACATCTCCTAAAAAACACCTTTTCCTTTCTTTGACCTTCAAAAAAGACACTTGCACTTGCAGATATTGGCCTCTAGAGGATAGTATGTACACACAGCCCTTCAAGACATGATAATGACACTGAACTAATATTTTATTCCCTGGTTATAATACAGATTTTTTTTTAAAGTGCATTCAGTAAATGTTTTCTGTAAAGAATAAAATGGTCTCTGGCAATAAAATGATGCTCATTGGCCTTGCTCAGTCTGTAAAGAGTCACAGAGACTGAGACACTCCTGCAGGATGGAGATTTCTAGAGTTTTCTTCCCCACACCAAAGTATTTTAGTGTTGCCCGAGCAAAACGCCTCTGTTGACTCCACATGTGCCCACTTGACATAATGAGACCTACAAAGAAAGAATGATTTTAGGTAATGTTTAAGATTTTGCCAATATTTGAATCAGATGCAATATAACTTTATCTCCATCTGTAGCTTTCCCTTTACTGAGCTTGTCAACTATAGGGAAATGCGGCTGGTCTGTGAAGATGTCCGCTTGTTCCACAAATGCCTCTTTGAAAGTCTCATAGTGAGCATTATACAGAGTTTGTTTCCCAGATAAAGTGTGATCACTTCTCCATACCTCTCAGCAATCTGATCAACATATGTTATACATTCACATTAAATAACTGTACATACTATATTGTATACGTCATATGAGACTTACCCTCTAAAGGAGCCCAGTGGATCCCCAAAAGCCTATATTCATTGGGTGTCCAAAAAAAGGGCAGAGGGAAGGGTCCTGGCGGCATGTTCTTTGACTGAACATCTCGCAGGTGTTTCACCAACAGCAGCACACACAGAAATATCAGCTGTGACAACACGGACGCCATGCTTACTGAGACCAAAGAGACCATTACACACAGACATTTAACTTACAAAGACATTTATAATGTAACAAAAGATTTCTATTTCAAAGAAATGCTGACATTTGAATGTCTTCAGCACTCTAAAAAAAACCTGAACAGAACCCCTCACAACAGCGGAAATTTGTAAAACAGGTGTTGTCTCAAGCACACCTGATGCAACTAATCAAGGGCTTTATTAGTTGCATCAGGCGTGCTTGAGCTAGAACACATGAAATATCTGAAGTGGCTAGGTTTGTTATGTTCAGGTTTGTTGACTGCATATTAGAAGTCAAAAGAATGGACCAAAAAGTTAAGAGAAGATATCACCGCCCTTAACAAACAAGGAACAGGATACAAACAGATAGGCACTAAATGTTCCCAGACACATGTTAAGCATAAGAAAGTCGGCTCCAATTTGCTTAAAATCATATAAATAAGCCACAGAAGTTTGGAGATTCTGTCTGGAGGAAGAAGAATGAAGCATATGCTGAAAAGAACACTGTCTGTTAAGCATGCTGTGGCTCGGTGATGCTCTGCGGCTGCTTTGCATCCTCTGGCACTGGAAACCTGCAGCAAACATTTGTACAGTAGTGTACCATCTATACTTGTATATTATACATAAAGTATATATTTATTTACCTAATTAGTCTATAAGAAGTACTGAGCTATGGATTGAAGCCAGTTTTGAGGGTAGTGAGTGATAATGTAACACTGAAATGTTCATAAAATAAGATGAAAATCAAGAGTAAATGGTAAGCTATAGTGTAAAGAATCAATCTTGAATTAATTTAAAAGTGGAAATGCTGACATTTTCCAAACGAACAACAAGTAAATTTGTGGGGCATGTTTTATCTCACATCTGAAGAATCAGTGAATGTCTGACTAATAGTCCTGAACTTTCAAACACTGCATACAGAACTAGGACATGGAGTATGAAACATATCAGAGAGAAAATCCTCCTAATTATCATACAGGTCCCATCAAGGAACTCGGATCAGATAAATCAATTCACACAAGACGTGATATTACACTCTTGACCTTGTAAACACAAACTGTTGTTAGTTATGAATGTTTATGACAGCGTCTGTTGCACCTAATACTTATGAAGTGGCCTAGTTTCCCACTGATGTTTACTGTTATTATTGTCCCTTCAAGACTCTTTCAGCTCGATGTAAGAAAGACATTTGACAACTGCTTCCTAACTGAATAAACCTGAATTAACAAGTACAAGCAGGATAGCTGATGTGTCAGAAACACAAACATCTTAAATGTTAATATGGGATAATTACGATCGCTTTTCCACTTGCCCTTCGCGCTTGATCCCATTTAAGGCTTATGGAACTGTGGTAACATTTCATCATTGTTTGTAAGTACCAACAATTTTTTTATAGTTGCTATTTTAGAATTTCTAGACATTACACCAGCTATATTTTAATAATACTTTAAATAAATAAAAACGAGTTCAATTAATAAATAGAAAACAGGTTAATTTAAGTAATTTTAATAACTAAACCTGACCAGACTAATGTGTTTAATTCATTTTAGTATGAAAGACCACAGGCCATAGTATGGGGCTAAATTTTTAAGCATACACAGCATTTTGAAAGGGGCGTTTATATAGGCCTAGAAATGTAATTTTTAGTTTTCATGAATGTGAAAAGAAAAGTGATATTTATTTTATAAACATTATTTTTCTGTTATCTAAATATCACATTCACAAATGTAAATTTTCTAAATGCAATCCTCTATTTTTAAGATTTAAACTTGAAATGAAAATGTATTTTGAATCTATTGAGTTCTCTAAAAACTTAAAAGCTGTGAGAACAGTGGCTGTGTTTTATGCAGGACCAAATCTACCATATTTAAAAATTAATACAGAAATAAATAAATGCTCAATAAATAAATAAGCATACAATTAATTGCCCCAAAAAATACAATAAACAAATAAATGTAGGTAGAAATTAAATTATACAGTGAGACATAAATGTATATATCTCTTTTAATTAGCTTCTTTATTTATTCACCTTTGTAATAATTACCTCATTTATTTATTGTCCGTTATAATCTTCAACTTTTATTAATTACTTATTTTTTTAAGTATTTATTTATGTGCATGCTATAATATTTTTGTCTGTTGTATTCTTCCTTTGTATTTTTTTACCCCAGAGCCGGCCCGAGCCTTTTGGGGGCCCTAAGCAGAATTTGATTTGGGGGCCCCCTCCCACTACGCGAAGTCACCTGTGCTTGACGATTATTGACACAAATGTCACGCAATAATGATACATTATAAATTAATACAGTGAGGTTATGTATTAATACAAAATAAATACTTAATAAAAATAGATAGCCTACTTCAATAAAAAAGTTTTAACTTTTACTTTACTCTTTTACTAACTCTCTGAAACTTCTTAAAACAAACTCAGAAATCAGAAACATAATAAGAGCAAGGGTTCAACAATGACAATTATTGTTGAAAACTGTAAAAATATTATTATTTCTCAACTGTCTCAATACAGTGTACTTGTCCTCAAAATCTTTTATTATTATTATTATTATTGTAACAGAATTTGTTGGATTGTACATGACAGAATCCAACAAAGTCTGTTACTATAACACCGGTAATGATGTGGTCACCGTGATTTTGCCAAGTTAGACATGGTCCTGGATCAACATATTTTGTTGATCCTGGATCAACATTCCTGTCCCAAAATGTAGTCCTTACCCAATCCCTACCCCTAAACCTAACCCTACCCATAACTTTTCTCTAAAATCAGAGGGTAATGATAGGTGAATGACACTGATGTTTAAGTACTTCACCTTGGTTCTAGGCCTAAACTTGACATAAACTGTAAACTTGTCCCTCAAATCTGATTGGTTAATTGGAAAGTTGATCCAGGATCAACAACGATGTTGATCCAGGAACATGTGGTACTTGGTGAAATCACGTTCATCGTAATGATGTACTGGCGCTCGTTGTATATGTGTGTATGCAATGTATTTTTCCCCTCGGGGCTTGCCGTAGATAGGAATGGGTCAATTGCTGCACAAAACATACCGTAAATAATCATGCAAACATACTTTTATCTTGCTAATTTTTTCTCCTCCTCTGTCATTTTCTTCTTTCTATTTTCGGCACCAGAGGGATCCGTCCTTTTTTGTGACATGGCTTAACATTACGGTGACAATGCGCAGTTGCGCACGAATTGTCTATGCTCGCGCGAGGTGTCTAGATTATGCGCATGACCTAAACGCTGGCAGACACAGCAGCAGTTGTAGGCAGGTATATTGATCATGAAATCAGAATTTTCTTGTCTTTAATTATTCATTCATTCATTCATTCATTCATATTAATTCATTCATTTATGTCACTTGTTTAAGTCATCTAAAAAATTATTTTTTTTCGATTTTTTGACTCGATTGGGGGGCCCCCTGGTGGCCAAGGGGCCCCAAGCAGCTGCTTAGTTCGCTTATGCCTCGGGCCGGCCCTGTTTTACCCTATTTATTTCTTCAATGCTATTTATTTCTGCCTGTCGTTTTTACATTTCTGTATGCATTTCTGCCTCATTATGCAAATGAGGAGGTGCTGTGTCTTAAGGGGTCAACTTCTGCCCATTGGTTGGTTAGCATTTTACTGCATCGGTCGAATCTACATGCCACCGGCCACAGTCACAACAAAGATGGCTACCTACGATGAAGTTGTCAGTGAGCTGAGGCATTTAGCAACTGTTTTTGAAAACAATGCTAACGTTTGTATTGATTTTATTATTTTTCGTTTGGACGCTTTGACAGAACGTGTGTTTCAGTTAGCGGCACACATGGACACAGATGTCGACAATGTAGTTTTTCAGAATCTGGAGGAAGCGGCCCATCTTCTTAACTCGGTCGCTAACGTCAATCACACACCTGGGATAGCTGGCCGCCCTGCTTATATGCTGCCTGTGGACGCCGTGGAAGGACTTTTACATCCGGGTTTGCCTGTTGGTGCCATTGCAAGGCTTTTTGGAGTCAGCGAAACAACAGTTCGTCGTCGGATGGCAGAGAATGACATAAGGTGTGTAACGTTACCAAATCACAAGAATGACACAGGAGAAAGACAAACCCTTCCTGGCTTGTGTTAATTTACAAAGTTATGGAACTAAACAAGAATGCATAGAAAGTAACGTTAAGTCGCACACACAGTGAATTCAGACTCCACTTTAGACTCTCCTCAAAAGACTTCAGACTCGACTCGGACTCGAGGTGCGGGACTCGTGAACAATGTTTATTTTTAGGAAGCGTCTGATGAGCTTCCTCCGTTACCTATAACCTGCCTACGTAACACGTAGTATCTGCTGCGCGCGGCTGCACTTGAGTGAGAGTTGACAACAAACACCGGCAGCTGTTCCACCATTCATCATAAACTTTGGCTTTAAAACTTCACACAACAAGACCCAAACAAAGAAACGCTGAACGCAAAATAGGTTAGTAACCTGTGGTGAGTAAACATGTTTAGCTCAGCATTGCTCATCTGCCATCTGGAGTCTGAAGTCTTTTGAGGAGAGTCTTAAGCCTAGTTCACACTACATGATTTTAAGCCCGATTTGCAAATCGTTGAGCTCGCCGACAGGTCAGGGTGTTATCGCGTGCAAATCGCGGGGGATTAGCGGGCGATGAACGCTTGCCAATCTGTTAGTATGAAAGAGCCAACAACGCATCAAAGACGCTCGCAGACGCGTCGCCGAGCCTAGAAAAATATCTAGCATGCTAGATACCAGAGCTGTCGCACGACTCAATCTCACTGATGTCATGAGCAGCAGCCAATCAGAGCAAGTAAATAAATACGCGGTAAATACGTAGGGTAAATACGCGGGTAAATACGTGATTTTTGCCGTCAGCCAAACATAAACATGCAGCTACATCTCCAATATAAACATGCTGTACTCACCTCCAACTCTCTCTGTAGCACAGACCTGCTGTTCGCGTATGCACATCCACTCTTTCGCCCATACTCTCTTATTTTTTCTTTTTTTGCGTTTTTTCTCAGAGCAAATCATCGTGCAAACAGTTTGCAGCACTAGTTTCTGTCTGACGTCCATATTCGCGTGTTGTGTTCTTCTTCGCTGTGTATTGGCGCGCGTGCTGTTTCGCGTCAAGATAGACATTAGACATATAGATTTGTAGACAAGTTAGAATCGTTGGATGACTCGTGTAGTGCGTTACCTCCTGTTGCGGATCAATCACGTTGTGTCGTGTGGTGTGAACAGCTCAACAACTTGAACACTCCTGATTTCTCAGAGAGCAAGTCATGTAGTGTGAACCGCACAGTTCAGCCCGACGTTTTAAAATCATGTAGTGTGAACTAGGCTTAAAGTGGAGTCTGAAGTCACTGTGTGTGCGACTTAACGTTACTTTCTATGCATTCTTGTTTAGTTCCATAACTTTGTAAATTAACACAAGCTAGGAAGGGTTTGTCTTTCTCCTGTGTCATTCTTGTGATTTGGTAACGTTACACACACTGGTTCTATTGGCATGTAATGGTACACTCACCTTATGTCATTCTCTGCCATCAGACGACGAACTGTTGTTTCGCTGACTCCAAAAAGCCTTGCAATGGCACCAACAGGCAAACCCGGATGTAAAAGTCCTTCCACGGCGTCCACAGGCAGCATATAAGCAGGGCGGCCAGCTATCCCAGGTGTGTGATTGACGTTAGCGACCGAGTTAAGAAGATGGGCCGCTTCCTCCAGATTCTGAAAAACTACATTGTCGACATCTACATTTATTCATTTAGCTGACGCTTTTATCCAAAGCGACTTACAATTGCTATGTATGTCAGAGGTCGCACGCCTCTGGAGCAATTAGGGGTTAAGTGTCTTGCTCAGGGACACATTGGTGTCTCACAGTGGATTCGAACCCGGGTCTCTCACACCAAAGGCATGTGTCTTATCCACTGCGCCATCACCACATCTGTGTCCATGTGTGCCGCTAACTGAAACACACGTTCTGTCAAAGCGTCCAAACGAAAAATAATAAAATCAATACAAACGTTAGCATTGTTTTCAAAAACAGTTGCTAAATGCCTCAGCTCACTGACAACTTCATCGTAGGTAGCCATCTTTGTTGTGACTGTGGCCGGTGGCATGTAGATTCGACCGATGCAGTAAAATGCTAACCAACCAATGGGCAGAAGTTGACCCCTTAAGACACAGCACCTCCTCATTTGCATAATGAGGCAGAAATGCATACAGAAATGTAAAAACGACAGGCAGAAATAAATAGCATTGAAGAAATAAATAGGGTAAAAAAATACAAAGGAAGAATAAAACAGACAAAAATATTATAACATGCACATAAATAAATACTTAAAAAAAGTAATTAATAAATAAAGTTGAAGAATATAACGGACAATAAATAAATGAGGTAATTATTACAAAGGTGAATAAATAAAGAAGCTAATTAAAAGAGATATATACATTTATGTCTCACTGTATAATTTAATTTCTACCTACATTTATTTGTTTATTGTATTTTTTGGGGCAATTAATTGTATGCTTATTTATTTATTGAGCATTAATTTATTTCTGTATTTATTTTTAAATATGGTAGAGTTGGTCCTCCATAGTGTTTAAGGATTTGGCACTTAATCTGGACTGAAAGACTGAAGGATTCTGGAGTATTGTTGTATTATGTTATGACAATTATAATTATAATTATACTAAAATATTATTTTTTGACAATTATAATAAATATATATTTCAAATAGAATAATTAACCTTTGCATGTTCCTTAAATCATTTGTGCTAAAGATGTATTTGTTTTCCTGCTAGCATTGGATCACTGAAAAAGGATCCATTAATAACATTTTCATATATTTTTAATGACAATTTTTTTACAAAATGTGTCAGGACTTGTTTTGGAGCAGAAATAAAATATGTAAAAAATGAATGTCAAGTTGTTTTTAGATAAATTTGACATAATGTCACATTTATTAAGGTGACTTTTGTGACATTTGTGTAAAATGACATGACATGAGACACAGGAAAAACATTTTGTGTTTTTCTACAACTTTTGTGACGTATTATTGTTACATGGCATGACTGGACACATGGATCACAGAACAATTTTTGAATTTTCTTTCTTTTCTTTTTTTTTTTTTTGAATACGTGAGAAAACAATTACAATTTGGCAGCAAAGGTGAAAACAGGTTTATGTGGTAACCAAGAAAATTGCCTAGAGTTATTTTTTTTCACCTTTACTGAAAATGTATGAAAGAGGGAACAGCAGAAGTGGACGAAGCCTTTAGTCTAATGTCTCAATCGTATTTCTGAATGATAATTATTGTTTTTTTTTTTTTGTTATCCCCTTTTTTGACTTTTGATTTTTGACTGTTTCAAAATGTGATGCTCATATCTGAAGCTTCGTTAAGATGATCTGAAATTATAGCCCTTAGTTGTAAAGTAAACAGAGATATTAATCTTTTTAGATCATCTGTCAATGTATAAAACCATTTATAAGTGTATTTAACTGCTGTATTTAACTACTAATATTTTCAGTGAGAAGTGTTTGTGTATAGTGTCTCCCTCCATTATAAAACACAGATTTTTGGTAACACTGCTAGATGAAAATAAAACACATCTGCAGCATTGTTTCGCCATTCATGATCTTTTGTTTTTTATATCTGTATATCTAAACCATCAATCCGCAGTGAGCAGATCTCTAAGTATTTCTGTTTCTAAGCAGCATTATCAATTATAGAAAACCTGAAAGTGAGTAAAATGTAAGTATTCGCAAATACTATAACGCAGCCCAAAGTACTCAGCCAGAAATATCAGCAAAAAGTGGGAAAATCAAACCAAAGTGGGTTGTGGGTAGAGTAGGAAATGGATAACAGCAGAAGACTATTCTAGATTCACAGTGCATGTCTCCACAAAACAAGAAAAAGACTGATATGAATGAAAAAGAAGAGTCTCTCCTCTTTCTCGAGTTCAAATTCAGTTCACTCCGATAAAGAACATGTAATGTATTGTGATTCCATTCCTTCTAAAGTCTCCCAGCTTCCTCAGTTTTCCTCATCATGACCACCAAAGGCCGTTTGACTTCACAGCACCGGCTCACAGATGCCGATCAAACTGAAGCAAACACGCTTTTTTCCTCATAATAAAGGGCTGAATCAATCCGTGGTTGTTTTTCTCGGTTAGGTTCCACTGTAAGCTTCACGAGGGAGCTGCGAGGTCTCATCGATGGTGACCACCAGTTCTTCCGGTTTGATGGTGTTCTGGGAGTCGGACTGATTGTACACGATGTCCACTGGACGAGAGAGTTGGCTCATTTCATTCACGCTGCTGCTGATGCAGTTCACCTCACTCTTGCTCCTCCGGTCGTCTGAACGAGGCCCGAACACCCACTCTGATGAGAGACACAGATTACAGATGATTATCAGTCAAAGGATCCACTGCATGAGAGGACATCACTCTTAAAAATAAAGGTGCTTTATTGCCATCGATGGTTCCACGAACAACCTTTAACATCCACGGAACCTTTCCATTCCACAAAATGTTCTTAACAGAGGAAAAAGGTTCTTCATGTTATTAAAATGTCCTTCAAACTAAGAACGGTTCACTGAAATGTCCTTTGCGGAAACAAAAAAATGGTTCTTATATATGGCATCACAGCAAAAACAGTTTTGATAGACACTCAAAAAATATTTAAGATTTATGTATCTGAATACATAATAATGCACATTAAATTTCCCTCCACTTGGATTACACAGTTTTAATATAAACTAATAAAGTTAATGTGATGCATATTTGTCAGTCAGACATACTGTAAAACGAAACAGGTAAGATTTCTGCAATAGTACTAATAAACTGAATGTGTTTCAAATACACAATGACCAGGTTTATACATTTTTCATCAATCAATCCAATCTGTTTCATTTTCATACATTTGAACTGTGTATTGCTTGTTTAACAGCAAGCCATACTAAATCCAAGATTGCTTTTTAACTAAATAAATGTAACTGTTTTCACAATGAACAGATCTGTGCTGATTCCAAGCTATTTAAATACATTAATTTAGAAATTATTGAAATAAAATCAAATATGTTATAATTAATAATAAACTATACAATGATGTTTTTTTTAATCTGACAAATGAAATGGCTGACAGATATGCATCACATTAAGCTTATTATAGTTTGCTTGTGTTTCCATCCAAAATAATTGACATTTTATTTGCAATTCAAAAACACTGATCCTAAATTTAGGCCTAAACATTTTTTGAGTTCATAAGAACGAACGGTTACTGTCCTGGAGTCCGACTGGCCAATAAATCATTCCAGCCAGGCTAAAAGACATACAGTAACATCACTGTTTTACAGCTGTATCACAGTGCAACAACATTTAATAATATTTTTAATGTTGCAATTTGTTAGTATAAATTAAGAAAACCTAATTTTACACCCAAAATATGCTCACATTTGTAGAATGTAATTCTCAAGTGCGATTTGGGACCCATCCCTTGCGATGTAAAGGCCCTTTCACACCAAAATTGCTATGAATAAGCCTTAGGCTCAAGCAAATGCAAATTCAGTCTTGTACACTACAGAAGCTTCTGCTTCATCCCGCTCCTTTTCGAACATATTGTAATTATTGTTGTAATACTTCATAGATATTGTTTTTTATTGATATTGATATGTTGCAACATACTTATTGTACTTTTATATTTTATTTTATTTGTATTTTATTTTATTTTTGTTGTTCGAAATAAAAAAAATAAAAAAATACAGTAGAGTACAAAATACAAACTTTTCAGCTGTGCTGCTGTTCTGGATTACAGAAGAACAGGACGCAGGAGAAGAAAGTTTAATGCTGTGTTCGAAACCGCCCCTATCCTCATTCATTATTCCTAACATTACTCCACTAATATAGCTCACTTCTGGGAGTGAATGAGAACGAGTGAGTGTATTTCGGCTTTGCATAGTTTATGCTGTTTAATAATTATTTTAAACTTAGGAAACTAGCATGTAAAAAACCTTAATTATTATTTTTTTTTATAATCAGTTAAATAGGAATTTATAACTTGTGATATAACACTGTACCCACATTGGACCAGCTGTATGGAAAATGGATGTATGGATGGTTCAGCTGCAGGCGCCATCTTCTGGCGAAATGCAGAAATTCATTCCCGAGACTCACAATGCATTATGGGTATTCTCTAGCCTTTGAGCATACATCGGTTGTACAGTCGTTATTGTGGTGCATTGTGGGATTGAATGAATGTAGCTACTTGATAACGTCCACTATGGTTTCGGACAACACTACAAATGTGTAAATAGTGCGCTATTTAAGGGTATGGGAGGCAAATTCGGACACAGTCCAACACTCTTCAGCAAAGAAAAAAAGAAACACAAATGTGATGTTTTTCTGAAGTAATTAATTTTTGCTTATTAGTAGTTGAATTGGATTATCGACGGTCAGCAGCAAGCAATCCATTGGTTAATAAAGTGATATTAAATACATAAAGTATATTTGTGCTATTTCACATATTTAATTAGTTTAGGTTTGTGTAATATTCTGAGTTTGCATTTCACTTATGTTTATGAGGAATACTGTTTTTGTGCAAGTGAGATGAGTAAATTCATGTTGTTCACATTAGTCTAGAACTAAAAAAAACATAATTTTCACACACAATGCCTCTGAACTTACTCACGATTTCTCTCAAATTGTGTAACTTAATTGAAAAAATAACTCTAAATTTAAAAGTATGCTTTACAAGTTACTTAAAAAGTTACGTGTAATAACAGCCTGTTCAGAATGTTGTTTTAGACAACAAAAGACCTTGGGGACTAAGGTTATAAATCACTTTAGAGTCATACACATGCAAATACAAATATGAAGGAGTGAGGATTGTCAGGACAATGACAATAAATGCTTTATTTTTCATAGCTTTTCATTCAAGGCTTATTCAGTATAACATTTTTGGCACAAATAATATACAGATTAAAATCTGTATGTTCTTTGTGCCAAAAATGTAAACTGAATGTTATTATTCAGCATATTTTTTAAACGTTACGATGGCAAAAATTTCTTTAGGTATTCAAAAAATTTTTTAAAGAAAAATTGTTATTGGAATATTGTATATAAATTGTTCACTTTCTGAACAATTTTAAAAACTGACCTTGCATTCCAACACACACACACACACACACACACACACACACACACACACACACACACACACACACACAAACAGGCTTTGTGGGGACTCTCCATAGGCGTAATGGTTTTTATACAGTACAAACTGTATATTCTGTCCCCTTACACTAACCCTATCCCTAAACCTACCCATCACACACAACTTTCTGCATTTTTACATTTTCAAAAAACATTACTTAGTATGATTTATACGCTGTTTTCCTCATGGGGACCGCTGGCTGGTCCCCACAATGTAGGTGATTTCAGGTTTTACTATATATACTTGTGGGGACATTTGGTCCCCACAATGTAATATAAACATGAACACACACACACACACACACACACACACTATTTATTATTTCATTGATTATTTCTACAATGTTTTTTGTATTTATGCATAAAAGGCTCGTACATGTTGGATAAAGAGAATAAAACAGCCATAGAGTACTTTGAGGCCATTATGAAGTTTTTCATGCCTTTCAACTTTTCATGTTTTTCAACTTTTCATTATCCACACTGATTCATACCTAGTTTAATTACTAGACAAATATAATAACTTCTCTCCAGAATAGGGGAAAAAAAAAAAACTATTTCTGTCAGAACAAATGTATACTTTAAATGGAACTTTCATGATTCAAAGTTCTGATTCTAAAATGCTCATAATACACAGAAAACCTTCCTGAAGTCTGAATTCATCTATTGAGTCAATTTTGACAAAACAGTGTGAAACTATTTGAAAATGGTCTGGAGACAGATTCAGTCAGAAAACTGTGACAGAAAGCACAAGACATAGAGAAGCAGTAAACAGCCTCTGGCAGCAGAAGTGAGATGTTAAACCATGATATGCATGCTGTACTGACAGAGGTGGAGATAAACATAAATATTCATATTCACTGCACTCAATGACAAGCCATTAATGCCATGTACATTTTGTCTAACACAAAAGAGGCATGCACACTTTCACAGACACATTATACAAACATTACACACGTTATTATTCAAGGACATAAACTAAGTTAGAAATAGCCCATGACTTGATTAACAGGTCTGATTTCAATAATTTAATGAAAAGCATGATGGAAAACGAAAAAGATGTGCAGGCTTCTTTATGAAAAAGAAACCGAGAACCTCACAAAAAACAAGAACATGTCCGGGTCATATTTCACAATTCATGAAAACAAAATTGATATTCCAGTTAGGAAGCAACAACAGCTTCTTTGTGTAATGCAATACACACTACATATTGTATATGAGCCCCGGGCTGATGTCTGACTGCATTAATTAAATACCTTGCAGTTCACCTATTGATAATTAAAGGACTAAACTGCTTGAATAAAGATTCAAATAACTCATCCGGTCTGAATGCTCCATCAAACTGCACACTTAGGTCAGATCCATGACAGAAGCCTCCAGCCTGGCAGCGCTAAACACATTCGCCTTTGACTCAGAAAGCATCCTGGAATTAAGATTAGCAGATAATACAGCAGAGTCAGACTGAAGGGTGCGAGTAAACAAAAGTGGCTGATAAGCAGAGACATGTGATGGCATGAAAACTTCCCACATACACATTTATGCCAATTAGGCTGAACTGCTTCAGTGAAAGAGGGAGAGGGAAAATAAGCATGGCAAAATAATCAGGGCATTAAAAGGGATTTTTATAATTCCGGAGAAAGAACACATGCGGTAAGAGAACTGGCTCTTCTATACATTCTGCATGCCTGCATTCATTCATGTTGTTTTTTATATATTGGGGAGTTGCATTGACTTTTTATATGACAGGTTGAGTAAATTTTTTTTAAAGAAAATATTAGTGGTGCTTGCCATGCCTATGCAAAAGTCAATGCCACTGAGTTCTGGGGGATTTCTAGGGTGTTCATGGTGGATCGCCAGCTTTTTTTGCCAGATTTTTTATTGTCCACCAAGAAAAAAAAATTCAACTCCTGTCACTTAGAAAAGTAATAGCACTATTTTTTTAAGAAAACCCCAACCCTAAGAATCAGCAATAATAATGAGGCTTGCCATATATCACAATAAACAAGCAGACGAAATGGAAACTAAATAGTGTGCATTACTATAGGACAGAAAAAGAGAGCTCCCCACTTCCCGTCTGACTCCGGAGAGAGAAATACTACAGGGAGAATCTCACCAAACAGACAATCTTCACATTTACACCTCCAGGATCGACACAAATGCACAGAGCACATCTACAGGACATGCAGGATGAGAGCTCGCTTTTGGGGAAATCTCTTAGGTATTGTTGAGTGCTCATGTCCCCTCTCTGCTTCTTTTGTGCGTGTGTGTGTGTGTGTGTGTGTGTGTGTGTGTGTGTGTGTGTGTGTGTGTGTGTGTGTGTGTGTGTGTGTGTGTGTGTGTGTGTGAAACTCGCCTGCTTCATCGCTTCAGGTAAACGTCAAGGTCTTTGAAAAACAGAAGTGAGGGACTGTAATTCCTTTTCACTCCCTTCCGGATACTCAATTCTGAGCTTTCAGGAATCAGCCGAGATGTTTGTGGAGGTGAATGTAAATGTGTGAATGTACGTACAACAGAGGTGCATTTTGGCATTGAGACTCTGTAATGTAAGAACTGATGCAGACAGTATGCACCATCAAGGACCTTGCAAACAAAATATCACGAGTCTATGAGCACTCACGTACATATGCGTAAATATCAAACATAATGGAGCATCCCCCAGAAAGCACACTTCAGCAAAACTCATCATAACCCCTTATGAATGTGAATGCCTAAACACACCAAAAGCTCACAAAACCCCCAAAGCACACAAATACACAGTTTCAGAAAACAATTTCATATGATATGAAAATGGCTATAGTACTATATAAAATGACTATAGTACTGGTAAATGGCTACAATAAATGAGCTATAAATGTATATGGTCCATGTATATAAATGTTTTAACTGGTTCAGTGTGGTCAGGCTGATCTGTTGGCTGGTTTTAGAGAGGTTTTACAGGAACACTCTCTGAACTTTGGCTAATGTTCTGATAATGTTCTTTCAATGTTATGAACAAACGTTCTTCCAGTAACATTAATAGAATGTTTGTTCAACTGGCCTTTAGCACAAACCCCTTATTTACACATCATTCATGGAACTTTTTTTCTGAAACGCCTTAGTTCTTCTAACGAATACTTATTTTAGAATGTTGAAGGATGACGAAATGGAATGTTCGCATAACCAAGAAAAACATTTTAAAACATTAAACATGTTTCAAACGTTCAGCAAACATTAAGAAATAACGTTTCTTTTGCTTAGGGCTGGGTCTTGATTCAAATATTCCAATTCAATTCGATTTTGATTCGAAAGTTCTAAATTCGATTTCGATTCTCGATTCGATTTTGATTCTAAATTTGATTTCGACTCAATGAATATAGATTTAATACAAATCCTATATTTATAAAAAAAGAACAGTGAACACACATTTACAAGTGGTTAATTAATAAAAAAATAAATTAAGAGCCACAAACCTGTATATTAAACTCTTTTTATTTTAGGTACACTTGGGTACATTAAAACAGAACCCAACTCTATATTTCAAATGCATACAATGAATAGACAGGGGTTTGATGCAAGATGAAAAATTGATGCTTAAAATTGGGCAAGTCAGAACAGGCGCATGCCTTAATCAAACAGGATCAGGTTATTTTATGTTTAATATAAAATAAACATAAAATCTCACAGGATATGTGTAACATGGAGGCTGCAAGCCTATGAAAAGTGTAGGAAAACTAATACTGGCTTTTGGGTGATAAATAAATAAATGTCGAAATAAATCGATTCGAGGCCTGAGAATTGATTTTGAATCGACCACATTTAAACGATTAATCGAAAAACCTACTTTTGCTGGTGTAGGTTGGGAAACCAACTTGAGACCTTAGTCTTGTTTTATTTATTTTTATCAGCAGCAGTGCAATGAAACAAACAGGTGCAGACAGAGTTGCATTTTTGTATTTCAGTGTTGAATATTTCTGATATCAATGCATACCCAAAACACACAAATACTTGCACAGTGTTTCGTAAGAGTGCTGTTTAGTTGATCACACAGTATGCATTTCCAGAATGCACTTACCCAAACACTCATGCACGAGATCCTTCACCAGGTGCCCCACGATCGCGTACGCCACGGCCACCACCACAAGCGCGGCCATGACCAGGTACAGCACCGCCTTGGGCAGCGGTATTGAGTCCCTCGGCGGCGTCCTGTAGTCCGTGTACTGCAGGTCACTCTCGGAGTACGAGTACTGAAAGACGTGCTCCGTCCCGGACGTGTGATTGGAGTCGAGCGGCGGGTGACTAGCGCTCATCCCGGTCAGATCGGGCTCCAGAGCCGTCACCATGGTGCTCGTAACAGCCTCTACCCGATCCTGAACAAATCCCGCTGATTTATTCACAAGAGGCAAGATCTGAGAGAGAAAATAACTCCAGTCCTTGATGGCTGTGGTGTTGCATAAAAACATAATGCCTTTGGATGTTAGCCTATCACTTCTGGTGGAAGTGACCTCCGGCATCACCGGTGGATGTAGTTGCGCCAAACTCTTGCTGAAGTCTCGTAACGTTCAGTTTATCTAAATGAGGATATCAGTTTCATCATGCATCAGTGCAACATGGATTTTCCTGGTTTAATAAGAGACCGAACGCTAAAAATGATTGGTAAATAAATAAGAATTTCAAGAACATTCCCAAATTCAGTTGCGTTATTTCCACATAAACACGGCATTCGCTTGTTAAATTAGATGTTCTGTAAATGAAAATGCTGCAGTAAGAGCTTTGACTATAAATAATTAGTGCGCTATAGGCTATTCTATTCAGAACATCCCCAAATTTAAAGAATTTCCACGTATAAGACCAAGACGATCGTTCTCGTCCACATAAAGTCGCAAGGAGCAATGTAATACGTCAAACACGTCGCACAAATTAATATATCTCATAATATTCGAAACGTTTCCAAATGCAAGGACGTTCTCAGAGAAATAGTTCCCCACAGGATGTTTGCGATGATCATTCGAGTTTGTTTGCTGTGGAAATAATTCTGGTTTCCTCGTTTAATGAGGCAAAATGTAAGCAAATATTATTTGGAAAATGGTGCAGTAGCTATACGAGATTTGAGGATAAATAATAAAACATTTCAGTGATTATATTAACTATTCGAAACATTTTCAAACATTCTGTTTTCCAAATAACAACATATTTGCGATGATATCGCGTCCATAAAAAGTCGTTAAGAGTAATAAATATCCCTCAGCAGGCTGATATCGTAACCTATACACGACGTTTCTCATCATATTGAAAGTATATACAAAAATTCCAAATTCATGTCCTTCTCCCAAGAAAGTGTTTCAGCGTAAACGAAATATTTGCGTTCATAAAAAGTCCTTAAGAGTAATGAATATCCCTCAGCAGTCTACACGTCAAACCGCTGACGAAACGATCAAACGCTTCAGCATTTTCCTCACGAGCTCCGAACACGCGCGTCAGTTTTGTATGCAGGTGGTGGCGGGATTCAAAGCGAGCGCGTTCAAGAGCGTAACGATAGTCGCCATCAGCGTGTCTAACCCCGCGTTGACCTGGAAACTGGTTTTGTACGGTTTCCCCATCCTTTTCCCCAATACCTTCCCCTCAAGGTAGTAGCCTATAAGGACGCCGCCTGCACTGGGAGCGCGCGCAGATCAGTGCTGAAGGGAGCGCGCGCGGAGAAAAAAGCGTCAAGGCTTCTCGAAGGTATAGCTATAACTTTAACAAAAACACTTCAAACATAAGCTTTTGTATGACATACAATGGAACTTTCAAGAGGAAAAGAGACTGTCATTGCAGACTATTATGTTGGAGTCTTTTTTTAGTCTTTAACCATTTCAAGGTTAAAGGAGACTAGGCAACGTGAACAGAGGTATCACTTTAAATTTGGTTAGAAATGGTCTTAAATAATCACATTTATGAAATCACCATGACTAGCAGGGTAAAAATGTTGGTCCTGGGCCTGTGTACTGTGGCTAATATGTCACCTAACTACACTCATCTATAACTAGCCGTGCGCGCCACAATCACGTGTTCCATTTTTTCTGATCACTTCTCGAGATATCCTCTTTAGCTCCTGATAAGAGATAAAGATATGAAGAGAACACATCCTTCGTGTGCTGAGTCTGACCCGTGCCTCACGACTCCAAGAGCCGAGAGACAGAGATACATATCTTAATGTGACCAACTTCGTTGACTGGACAACATGAACATAAGTATGTATATGTTGGTAACGCTTCATTTTACAGTCCTGTTTCCCATGTACATACTATGTACTTATTATAGTAATTACAATAACTGGGTAATAACTAGGTACTAACCCTGAACCTACCCCTAAACCCATGTACTTACCTTACCCAGTACTTTCTAGGTAAGTACACTGTAAGTACTGTACTGTAAAATGAAGCGTTTCCTATATGTTTACCCTACCTGAAACTCTCCCAATTACCTTACTTACAAAATTACCTTACCTAAGATGTTTTGCTGGTCTAGTTTGCTGGTTTTAGAGGGGTTTTGGGCATCTGTCTCAGTTGTTCAGACTGGAAGACCACAGGCAAAGCTAGGCCTGGAAAGAAGACCAGCTGAACAAGCAAAATAATTAAGCCACATTAATGGAGCCACCAGAAATAATTAAATTCAATCATATAAATTGGTTTAGTTAGCCTTCAGTGCCATCTGTACAGTGATTTTTCCCTACACAAGACAAATATGACCTCATTTGAACACTGAATGCCCATACTTTCCAAGAGAAATTTGTCATGGATAGAGATTTAAGGCTTATTTTTAGAAACAATCCAGTTCATAAAAGAGTATTATTCTTATGAGTATGCATGAATGTAGGGGTAGGGCTGTTCCTTCGCTGCACGTTTAAATTTTCAGTTACACTTTATTTGAATGTGTCCCTGTTAGAGTGTAATTAGTCATATTAATTAACTACATGTACTTACTATTGGGTTAGGGTAGGATTAGGGTTGGTTTAGAGTTAGTTGCACGTGATTATTTATTCCTAATTTATAGTTATTGCTACAGTAAATGTAACATGTAACAAGGACACATTAAAATAAAGTGTTACCGAATATTAATATTTTAGTACAAAATCCAGATTCCCGATGATTGATATCAGCAGGACTCAAACCTTCAATTAACTACATGTACTTACTACTGGGTTAGGGTAGGATTAGGGTTGGTTTAGAGTTAGTTGCACGTGATTATTTATTCCTAATTTATAGTTATTGCTACAGTAAATGTAACATGTAACAAGGACACATTAAAATAAAGTGTTACCGAATATTAATATTTTAGTACAAAATCCAGATTCCCGATGATTGATATCAGCAGGACTCAAACCTTCAATTCTTTGACCTAAAGTCAACCAGCATATTTATGACCATAAGACCATTATGCATGTAGTGGTTTTGAATTTAAGCTGAGACATTTTTTTAGGTATTTATTTAAGCCATATGTTCAGCTACATGTGCTTGAAGAAAAACTTACATTTGTTTGAGTAATCTTGCTTAGCACCAAATACTGTAATATAAATACTTGATTACAAAATGAGTTCTTACAGGTAGACTTAACATCTAAATATCTTGTACCATATTAATTTGCTAATTTTATTTTTCAAATTTACTTTAAAATCTTATTTTCTTAAGTCAGACGTCTCTGACATGTAAGTTAAGGTTAAAGTCACCATGATATCAAAACATTTTAAATGGAATATTGCAGCATTTATTATAAATGATTTATCTGTGCACATCATTCTTTCTTTTTTTTCCAAATTCATGTGCCCTTGTAATCTTTAATGAAAATACCTTCCCCTCTCTCTTGCAGCAACATATCTCCTCTGATAATGTGTTTACTGGCGTTTACTACCTTTGTTCTTGATTGAGAAGCTGTTTCATTATGATATATGTCACAATGAGGAAGAAAAGACTTTGACTAAGACTTTTGCGCCTCAACTATCATATATTTTAGCACAGCAGAAATGCTGTACTGACCACAGGAATTTTTGAATGATGTTGGAAACCATCCACCATTAGCTGAAGAGTTCACCGGCACTGACCCCCATGAGTCCCTCTTCAAATACAGCGCTAACCCCTTTCACTTTTCTCTGCAGGAGGTCATCTCGTCTGCGCTTGTCAATTACCTCCTGTGATATTTTGCACACCTTTGTGTCCACTGGCCTCGCAGTCTCCCGCTCTCTGATGGACTGGAGTCAATTAAGAGCATATCAGAGCTTTCAAGCCAGAAGAAGAAGAGGAAGCGACAGGAGTCAGTGACCTCACACAGTAAAGGGCTGAATCAGGTATAGGGTTTTGTCGTGGTGGAGGGAGGCGTGTGAGACTGAAGTCTGAGCAAGACGTGATGATGAATATAAATATCAAAATACCATTTATTACAACTTGGCTGAAAGCAGCAATGCTCCATCTAAGAACCGTCTTCTTGTCTGCAGGTGAGATAAACATCCTACAGGGAAGAAAAATGTGCATATTTAGTTGTACCAATTGATTCGCTTATCAACATCAAGATATGTCTTTTAAATGAATTACTTTTGCTATTACTTTCCATTATTTCAGCAAGCAATGTTGATTGCATGCCACAACAAGTTTACAACAAACTCTTTTCCAACATACCCCAGGGAATATGGTGTTAAAAAAGACATTTTTTTCCACTTCAATCTTGCCTTTGTTTGATTACCTAAGACAAAAGGGCACTGTCTGTATGATGTCTATATAGGAATTTGCATTGTAACCTCATTAGTTACCAAATTGGAACAGTCTACATACTGTGGGCAGAATTTTCATAAGTCATTCAAATAGTGTTCAGCAGAGCTTTATCTTGTTGCTAAGATAACAATCTTATTATCAATATTTTAATATGGATTATATATGTGTTCTTCGTTAATAATATATGAAAGCTTTTAAAGTTGTATTGTTTTAAATACAGTGGTCCGTAACACTGAAATCTCTGCAATGACGATATCCATTCAGTAATCTCTCAGATGGAAACATCTGCATTGCAAGAATAAAACACTCTCTCTCCCCCTTGCTATAAAGCAGTGAGATACCACAGGGTAGATTAAAGGTTTCACATTTTCTCAGGGCAATCATTTTAAAGGCATGCATCGGGAAAATGGAGATATTCCGGGTGGATAATCTGAGCGGAATGGTTTATTTAAAAAACATTCTAATCCTCTCTAAAAGTGTGCTAATTTCAAGCGCTGCCATGTCATTGGTCTCCAAATGCGCACATACTAAATTGAGTTGCTTCACTCAGCATTGAAATGACTGGGCGTTTTGGCAGAGGAACAGTAATGAACTTTAAACTGATGACCGATATCAAGTAATGAGCAGTTGCCAGGCCCAGACAGAATGCTCTGGTTTTTGGAGGAAATTCTGCTGCTTTCTGCAAATATAAAGCTTTTTAACAGTTATCAAGGTTGAGCCAAAAACCTAGGACTAGTTGGTGAAAGTAGGGTTTTGAAATAATCTCCAATATTTAATGAAAAATTCGATATGACAGTGGTAGAGGCAAAGTTGTTTAGAATAGGGCCTGTATAGCCCCACAGACTTAGCCTGTACATAAGTGTACTGAGTTTGATGAAATCTCATTCTGTTCAAGAGGGATAGGCTTTTGGTAAAAGTGGCAACGGCCACTTCAAAAGTTTTGGCGTCCCTTCGCAGACGTAAATCGAAATTTCAAAAACAAATTTGGATAATTATTGACAATCAGACTCCAGAGAATATTTATGCACTGGTTTGGTTCTGATTGGGCAAAAACCTAGGACTACTTGCAAAAGCAGGTTTTTTCAAAAAATACAAAATACCAGAACACTTCACCATTACGTACTTTTGATCGCTGTAGCGCCACCATCAGGCCGATTGGGGAGAGCCTTGGTGATGTTAAAACCCAAAAGTTTCTAGTCTCTATGACATACGGCTTGGTCTGCCCGATCACTTTTAGGGCAGTATGCTGATCCTTGGAAATTCTAACAATTACAATAGGGTTTCAGCGTTTCACGCTTGAACCCCTAAATACTGATGTTCACATCAATTAAACATGAAAACAGAAACTTTTAAACTCCAGCAATTCAAGTAGCTTTGAAAACCTCTCGAATTTAACCGTCTTCTGACAGTTTCCAAGTTTGGTTCTTTAAAAGAGTTTGTTCCAGACAGTTGTTCTGTTTCGTCTTTCATGTTTCATTCATAACCTTTTTGTCCCAGCCAGGACATCTGGGTGTTTTGTAGATCTAGGCCAGACATTTCATCATCCAAGTCCTCAGGAGAGACGTTAATCGCAGATTCCCCAACCTTATATTAGTACTGTTTTTTACCTCTGGGTCTCTAGAAGCAAGAAAATAGACAAGACAAGAGGTTAAGTGGTTAAATGAGAAGTACTGTAAATATCACACCACATTAGTGCATAACCTAAAGCATTCATAAAAGATCTAATAATGCTAATCAACAGTGTGTTCAAACCAATGTTCAGGACATTCTTCAACATTTCTTTTTGTCCAAAACATTTAAAATAACATGATGCATGAGAAAATGATGACAGAATTTTTTTTTTTTTGGATAATCTATTCTGTTAACATACTGTAAATTTATTCAGCATTCTGTAATATCAAGCTCATCAATGCAGTGAGGTGTGAGCGTTTTGATAGTGTTGTAGGTTCGACTTACAGTGTAAGATTTTGTGATTCATTAGGTGTAAGTGAAGCATTTGGTATGTGCTTGTGATTCTCCAATCAGAGCTAATCAGCACAGATTCACATGAGGGTGGAGGAAGAAGAGCTTTCCTCTCTTCCTCGTGATCTTCACAGCGACACTGCGTAATAAACAGTCACAGTTGTGTGGAGCTGCTTATCTCAGATGAAAATGCTCTGATGAAAATTGCTCCGTACTCTCAGCTCACTATACACTGCTTTAAATCAGGTATGAGCTCAGACGGAGCAGCACATTGCACATTGTGTGTGCGCACGTGTGTTTCTCTCTTTCTGTGGATGCTTTTTCTCCATGTCCTTGTTTCCTCTTCCTGTCATTTGAGAGGCTATGTGTGTGTGTGTGTGTGTGTGTGTGTGTGTGTTACATCCCTCAGTGAACTAAATTAATTTCATTCATTCTTTACAGGGCTTTTCAGGCCATGTTCCTCAAGTATTCTGGTTAGGGTTTGTTCTAAATCTTTACACTGCATGCAAAAAAAAAATATTTTCTTATTCAGTCTTGTTTTCCATTGCAAATATCTAAACATTCTTAAATCAAGATGCATTTTCTTGAGAAGCAAAATGACTTATGACTTAAGTCTATTGAAAAATCATTCAAATTAAGTGAGTTTTGCTTAAAGTCCATCTTGATTATTTTCTCCTTAAAACTGCAGTGAACCAAAGACAGTCTCAAAAACACAGTTTGAAATCGTTGGTGTTTCTGACGTCACAAACTACCTTGTAACCAATCAAGTCAACGTGTGATTGTCAACGAGTGGATCTCTGAGCTGCTGTGATTGAGTGGAGACGGGGCTAATTTGCATATTCATAGAACCGCGTATACTAAATGAGGTAAGGGTGTAGAGTTACATTCAAGCTATTTTAAAACATGAAGAAATTTTTTTTCAAGGATTTTTTTTTTTAAATATGTCATTTTGGTGATCAAAGATGAGTTTTAAGGGATACAATTATTGACTACAGGGGGACTTTAAAACAAGAAGCTTATAAATAATTGAAAGGGAAAACAATGGGTTACTTAACGTAATACTGGGTTCATTGATAACAGGTGTTCCCTAATAAACATTGCATACATTTTAAAATCTTGCTAATTACTTACAAAGCACTAAATGGTTAAGCTCCGTGGTACTTAAGCGTTACACATTATAGTCCTTCACGTCAATTACAATCCAAAATTCTGACCAGTTGACAGTTGACACTCAGTTTAAATCTATCTATCTATCTATCTATCTATCTATCTATCTATCTATCTATCTATCTATCTATCTATCTATCTATCTATCTATCTATCTATCTATCTATCTATCTATCTATCTATCTATCTTATCTATCTTATCTTATCTATCTTATCTATCTATATCTAATCTATCTATATCTAATCTATCTATCTATCTATATCTAATCTATCTATATTCAAAAAGCTATTTTGTTCCTGCCTTGTAAGCACTACTATTTCTCCTATGAAATGCCAATCTGGTTGTGTTTTCATGTCTCCATCTGTGCTGGCTAAAAGTGAGGTCATTTGCTGTGCAGTGTAAACAGTCAGATGGAGAGCTTGATTTCTCTCTCATGTAATGTTTCAGTTTAATTCTGCGAGTCCCCAGGTGAGCTCAGCACTAAAGCAGACTCAATATCAGCGCCACCGCCCCATATCTCCATTAGACACCCTTTATATCGTTAATTTCACGATGTCCTAGAGGCCTCTAAAAATAACATTAATGGCTGATGGGGATTAAGTCGTTGGGAACATGCTGTAGTGGTGATATTTAGTCCTGAAGTCTTAACAAACTCATCTGTTTGGTGTGGCTGGACAGAAAGTAAAGACTCATCCGTAACTGTCCGCATGAGCTGAAAACATATTCAGGTTCATTTTATGTTCAAGTGCACCACTTCAATATCTTGTTGCTTGACTATTAAAAAGACAACAAAATCTATGATATTTAAAATAAAGAAAAATGACATTCTAAACATCCAAGTCTGACGTCATTATGTCACGATCAGAGCTGTTATTTGAAGCCATTATGATTCACCGTTAATCAATTTGTTGAAATGCTAATGTGATGATATTCAAACTAATGGCAATGCATGCACGACACATACTCTTTCAAGGCCAACTTACAATGTTTACATTTCAAAGCACCTTCATTTCACAGAGAATAAAAGAGTGTAACTGTTGTTGTATAATTTGTAAAACATTAACCTTGATTGCAAGAAACGACTGGCTTCAACACAAAACATCAAATAAAGATATATACATTATTTATATATGCACTAAAACATTTATATTTTCAGTATCAAAGCCAAATAAAAATGGCCCAATTGAATTTAAACATGTTCGTCTCTTCAGTAAATGCACTTTTTTCTGACCCAGCGTGCATTTCAGCATTCATATGTAAGTAATGAAAAGAGCCCAGAATAAAAAAAGGGGGAAAAAAAACGTCTTGGTTACGTATGTAACCCTAGTTCCCTGAAGAGGGAACGAGACGCTGCGTCGAAACGCTGTGGGAACGCCTCTTCGTAATTGCACCATGAAGCACGTCATGTCATGTGACTTCATATAATACTTCAGACTAATACCCACGACGCCATAAGAGCAAGTGTCCGTCTGTGTGAAATCAATGTGAACATCTAGGCGAAAGCACTTGCACCCCTTGATTGGAGCCCAGATCCAGATAGTGAAGCCACACAAATATATGTGGTGAGGACTAGCCTGCCGCATCAAAAACATCTTGGTGGGAAACTCCTGACAGTAATGCTTTGGAAGCAGCCATACTCCTAGTGGAGCGGGCCCGTACAGCCAAAGGTGAAGGCTGACTGGCCGACTCATAAGCAAATGAGATGGCCTCGACCACCCACTTGTTCATCTTCTGCTTAGATGCTGGGCACCCCTTTGTGGGTACCCCAAAGCAAACAAACAGCATTCAGACTTTCTCCACAGTTCTGTGGACATAAGCATCGAAGGCCCTAATTGGGCAGAGCAGATAAAGTTTCTCTAGGTCTGACGTCCGGAGGAGGACAGAAGGCCTGCAGTACTCTAGGTCTTACAGTATTAGTAGGAACCTTAGGAACGTAACCTGGTCTTAGGGTGAAGAAAACCCTTTACCATACCAGGAGCAAATTACATGCACGAGGGAGATACCGAAAGTGCTTGAGAGACGAAATGGCGAGGAGAAAGACAGTCTTTAGAGATATTCTCAGAAACTTCCTCAATGGTCCCGTCCAGTCCCGAGCCCTCGTCGCTGATTCCGTCCAATCCAGAGCCTTCGCCGCTGGTCCCGTCCAGTCCAGCGCCCTCTCGCTCTCGGAAGAGGAGGAGGAGGAAGACGTCCTGCGTCCCTCTGGGCCCGGACATCATTCCAAGGCCTGCTGTCAGCCCAGAGGCCGTCTCCAAGCTCCTTGCCCTGCCGCCGCCGCCCAAGCTCCTTGCCCTGCCGCCGCCGCTTAAGCTTCTGGCCCTGCCTGCTTCTCCGGTCAAGATGGCTGCCGTTGAGTCAGTATCCCCTGAGGGGTCGTCTCCGCCGTGGCCGCCCGAGGGGTCGTCTCCGCCGTGGCTGCCCGAAGGGTCGTCTCCGCCGTGGCTGCTCGAGGGGTCTTCTCTGCCCTGGTCCCTTGAGCTGCCTGGTCTACCCTGGTCTCCTGCACGTCCTGCTCCACCCTGGTCTCCTGCGCAGCCTGCTCTGCCCTGGTCGCCTGCGCAACCTGCTCCGCCCTGGTCGCCTGCGCAGCCTGCTCCACCCTGGCCGCCTGCGCATCCTGCTCCGCCGTCGTTCCATGGCCCCGGTCCGCCCACGTTTCATGGCTCAGATCCGCCCACGTTCCATGGCTCAGGTCCGCCCATGTTCCGGGCCCACCATTACAAGGCCCTGGTCCTGTCCCCCGCGCGGACCTGGCCATCCATCCCTCCCCCAGGACCGCCTCCGCTCCACCACCCTCCTGAACTGTCATGTTTCCTGTTTGATGGGCGTTGGGAGCCGCCCATAGAGGGGGGGCAATGTTGCAATGTTGCAATGTCAGTCTGTGTTCCCCTGTCGTTTCATGTTAGTAGTTCCCCGTTAAGTCTATTAGTCTCCCCAGGTGTCTCAGATTAACCACACCCCCTTGTTATCCTGTTTAGATCGTTTGCCCCTGTATTTAAGCCCTGTGTTTTAGTCCAGTCTTGGTGAGTTCTTGTGTGTTGTACTGTCGATGTTGGTCGTGCTTTCCCTGAGTCCTGTTCCTAGCCTGAGTCTTTGTCAAGTCTTTGCAAGTGGATCCTGCTTCCTTGCTTCAACCACCATCGTAACATTCCCACAGCGTTTCGACGCAGCTCGAGTTCCCTTGAAAGGGAACAATATTTAGCATTAAGTAATAAAAAAATCTATATTTTGATTTCTTTTTTGCATTGTAACATTATTTTCATGGTAACACTTTACAATAAGGTCTCATTTGTGAACATTATTGTTAACATGAACTAACATCAAGCAATGCATTTTTTACAGTATTTATTAATCTTTGTTAATGTTAATAAAAACACAGTTTTTCATTGTTTGTTCATGTTAGTTCACAGTACATTAATGTTAACAAATACAACTTTTGATTTTAATAATGTATTAGTAAATGTTGAAATTAACATTAAATAATATTAACAAATGCTGTAGAAGTATTGTTCATTGTTATTTCATGTTAAAGGGGCTATGTGTAGTTTTTAGCGGCCTCTAGCGGTGATGTTTCAGATTGCAACCAATTTTTACAAGAGCGCTCGTGCGCGTGCTCGAACTCAAGAGCGAGCACTCATGGTACCGGCCACACTGAGACTTTCAACACACCGGAGAAAGCATCACAATAGGGATGAAAGCCAACTCCGGGTCTGTTTTTATACCTAAATATATACTATACCTAAAACAAAGCGGAGGTCTCTCCATAATTCAAACGCTCTGCCGATGTTGATGCGTGTTTTCGTCCGAAGTTGAACCGATTCACGTTTGGCCGAGCTTCAGCAGATAGATTTTTTTTTTATATATATTTATGTGGAGTTTGTGTTGGAGTCTGTGTTGTGCTGGAGGCAGGTAATTTTTTGGTGTTATCAGACTCCATGCAGTTACTGCAGTGCCGTCGCATAGACTGTATATAAAAAGGAGAGAGGCTCGGGAGCACGCATGCACGTCACATCCGATGGATTTCGCGGTAAATCCGACCCGGAGCCTTCACATAGAAATAGGAATACTGGCCTTCAGAGGTAATAGCAAAACCCGACAAGTGGATCATTGTAATGTGTGATTACAACCCCTTCACACACAGGCAATAAAAAAAGGATTCATTTTAGAAGAAAAGCTACATATAGCACCATTAACTAATATAGTTAATTAAACCTTATTGTAATATGTTACCATTTTCGTTATTTCATGTTAACTAATGTAGTTAACTAAACCTTGTTGTAAAGTGTTACCATTTTCATAACAATTAAGGTCATGTCCCCCTAAATTCTCATTATTCTTGATGCTGGTTGTTATTTGACTCCCGGTATTTCTTTACTGAATTATAGTAAAATAGATCAGCATAAATTAAAGGTGGTGCAATAAATACTAGCATGAATACTTTGCAATTTAAAGGGGGCCTATTATACTCCTTTTTACAAGATATAATATCTCAGTATATGAAGTCTCAGTTGTCCCCAGAATGTGTCTGTAAATTTTCAGCTCAAAATACCCCACAGATAATATATCATAAACCTTGTTGTAAATGTCAGTTTTTGAGTGGATGGAAAAACTTGCTGTTTCGTGCATGTATCTTTAAATGCAAATGAGCTGCTGCTCCCCACCTCGTTTTCCAGAAGAGGGCAGAGCCTTTACAGCACGTGCCTCGGATACCCTGCCAAAAATTAACAAAACCTCTGTTGGGTTTTGATTATCATCTCTATCATGGTCACACTCACGTGACATTGCAGTTCTTCGTCATCATGAAAGTTTATTATCTGCATGCATTTTAAAGCCATATCTCATATTACATTTCTTACTTGAATGCTGCTGGCGAGGAGATAAACATGGCGGACTGTGTACAGCTCACTGAAGGCGGGGTTTATGCTAATAGGGCATAGTCCATCAGCAGTCATTGGCGGGGCCTAAGCATATGGGACATCACAAAAGCTAGAATCTGCAAACGGCTTGTTCCGAGACACTGCTTATGATTTATGGAGATAAAAAAAAAAGGAGTGGGTGGATTTTTACCATTATAGGGTGGTTGTGTACAACACACATTTATGTTCAAACACCATGTAAAAGTGTATTTTGCATAATTTTTAAATAATATAATACAAATAATATAGTATACACATGATTGTAAGATAGGAATATGTGAGAAAATAGCCTATGCTTAATTGTCATGAAAATAATGTCACAAATCTATATATAATTTTTCAAAGAAAATTAAGGTTTACATAACTTGCACAGGTTTTCAAATAAATAAAACTAACGGTGCAAAACTACAAAATTTCTAAAAAGTCTTTGTTATTTTAAGTAATTATTTTATAATCTTTTAGAAACTAAAAGGAACTAATGCTGTTCCATTCATTTTCTATTCAGTGACGGAGCTCAGTTTGAGGAAACTAATAACAAAAGCGAGCGCATTCCTCTTCCTCTCACAAACGATCTGCTATGTCTACATTTATCAATCCTGCTCCACCATCAATCCCGCTCTCTTTTTTATTGCTACATTTATTGCTGTTGTATCGTACAGCCTGTCGCTGCTCTGGCCGCTATTGCTCTCAAGGTTATGTGTGATGTAAATTTCAGATCCATCACAGCAGCTGTCAGAAATGATGAGGGATCTCCTAAACTTTATTTAAGATTTCCTCTCTAAACAAGGCCAGCATCCTGTCCTTCAGGGCTGAGCGTTTGGATTCTCTCTGTACTGTAACATTTCTGTGTTTCGTTACTGCATTTGTTCACTTTTAACCCATATTACTCATCATCTCCAAGTGTCTAAAGGAACAGGAAGTTAGAAACTTCACTTCTAGACAACTATCAATCCGCTAGCAAGCACTCAGAACATCCTTGTTGCAGCTATAGTCAACACCCTGGTGACCACTCAGAATATCCTATATTAGATCAGATTACACTTTTAGATTAGAAACCTTTATTAATCCCCTTGAGAGAAACTCAATTGCCACAAACAAACAGCACAAACAATAGACATTACAGCACAATCAATCCATACAATAATTACACAGCTTCATTAAAAAGATCTCACTGCGGCAGGAATAAAAGTCCTTCTAAATCACTCAGTAGAACACAGAAGCATCACTAATCTCTCACTAAATGAACTTTTAAGTCAACTAAAAATGCTATATAGTGGATGACCTACACAAGTCAAAATCTTAGCAACCCCTGACAGCCACTTAAAATATCCAAGCAACTACATCGCAACGCCCTGGCAACCACCCACAACACCATAGCAACCACATAGCAACTCCCTGGCATCCACCCACAACACCATAGGAACCACCTTTAAATGCCCTAGCAACCACATCAACTCCCTGGCATCAACTCAGAACACCCAAGCAACTACACAGTCAATATCTTAACAACCAAACAGCAACACCCTGGTAACAACTCAGAATACCCTAGCAACCCCATAGCGACCCCCTGGCAGCCACATAGAATAGGCTATCCTATAGCAACTAAATAGCAACGCCTTGGCAACCACAACACCATAGCAACCACCTTTAAATGCCCCAGCAACCACATAGCAACTCTCCCTGGCATCCTCTCAAAACACCCAAGCAACTACAAAGTTGCCAACCAAACAGCAACACCCTGGCAGCCATTTAGGATATCATATAGCAACTACATAGTCAACACCTTAGCAAGCACAAATTGTAAAATTGTGGCAATGTCCTGGGAACCAGTCAGAATATCCTAGCAACCTCATAGCAACACCCATGCTACCACATATAATATAGCAATAGCGTTTGCATGTTTAATGTTTAACTGTGTTATAAGAAATAGTTTCAGTCTTGATGTGGAAAGGTCAAAGTCCCCCATCCCCCATCCTCTGCATTGTGTTTTGTGTTTTTCCGCTGGTTATTTGGTGGCCTAAAGAAGACTCCCATCCTTGTTGATTTTTTCCCTTTCGGGTGAAATGAAATTGACCTCACGCAGTAACACAACCACTCAGTCTTCAATCAACTTTTGCTGCCCTCCTCTTCACTCCATTCAATCCCGCTTCATCTGTATGAGGGGAATTCTGCAGCAATCTTTCACCTTAAGCAAAGATCCGCTCTCTATTTCACGGAGCGCAGTAATGACTTCTGCCACAGTCACAGAGTCGCCATCCAATACTCCTGAATACATAACACAAGAAAAGAAAGTCTTTTTGAATTTGTAAAAATGTAAGTGATCTCTAAGAGAGAGGTTTATTTACTGTATTTGAAGTACTCATGAAAAGCTGATCACAACCCATCTTACTGTAATCTGACACATTTCAAAGTGGCACTGGATATTGAATGATAAAAAATTTAGGGTGGGACATGACAGTATAGACATCGGGAATATATTGAGTCAGGATAAATGTGTGTGAAGGCAGCCTTCGTTCTTTCGGCCTGTTTTGAAGGAT
The DNA here is from genome assembly GCA_026230005.1 of Gila orcuttii. Lineage (NCBI taxonomy): Eukaryota > Metazoa > Chordata > Actinopteri > Cypriniformes > Leuciscidae > Gila > Gila orcuttii. The sequence continues at coordinate 8,205,658 of JAPDVR010000021.1, read as the reverse complement.
GCAATGGATGTATTAAATTACCCACAATCCTTTGCACACATAAACTGACAGAAAATGAGTCGGTACTGAGCTTGTCCGAGTTAATTATGAAATGTAAGACAAAAATACTGTTTTCAGACGTGAAAGTATTGATCTTATCTTTTGTTTTCCTGTAAATAATCACTAACACTAAACTGCCAGTAATTTAAGTCACTGGGAGACTACATACGGCTGCCATTCACTGTAGTGCATTAATAGAAAGCCAGTTAACATAAATATTTGTAATGCAAAGTATTTTTCTGAAATTACGTTTTAATAGTATTTAATGTATTAATGCAGCCTTCCTTTTGAGATGCACCCTATATAAGCCCTGTGTTTTCACTCTTTCTTTGCGAAGTCTTGTTAGTGTCACACTGCGAGTGTTTTCAAGAGAGTGCTCTCTCTTGTCTCCAGTGTTATGGTTCTGACCTTCTGCCCAGTTTCCTGGATTTCCCTGTGTGCCTGTATCTTGGACTCTGTTATTGTTTGGATTATCTATCTTCCCTGTGGTTTTGGCCCTTACCTGTCATTTGGATTTCCCTTAATAAATGCGGCTGCGTTTGGATCTTCAACCCCTGTGATTCAGAGCAGTTAAGTGAAAAAAAGAAAGTTGTTTCAGAACAATTAGTCCCAGGAACTTTTTTCCCCCAGACCTGTTGATGTCTGCATTTCCATCGCGCTCTACCGTTAATATTAGGCAAATTGGTCAGGTGACTTTACAGTTCCCTCTGGATTTCGGCCTCCGCATATAAGCTTAAAAAAGCCCGAACATCGTCGCCGGTCCATCGGTCGTATTTTTTAAACTCCATTGTTGATTCGGATAGCAAACAACTCTTACCGCACTCACCGCAACATACTTAAAAAAAAAAAATTGGTTGAAATAAAATGCTGCGTGGAGTCAACCAATCAAAATTCTGCATGAACTCAATCAATCAGCATGTTCAGCTCCCAAGTCCCACCCCCGAAAGTTCCTGAACATTGAAAAATTACTTCCTCGCGAGCAGGGACTTTCTGAGGGGGACATTTCTGAGGGGACCCTGGTTGCTGCGGTCAAAACACACCGAGTGCCACCCCAAAGTCCCTAGTTCCAGAGAAAAGTTCCTGCGGTGGAAACGCGGCTTTAGTATAAAACTAGTCTAGACTATTACTGTCTAGTACTTTTTTCAAGTAACCTGATACATAATACATAACTCATAACTCACGTTACTCGTAATGCGTTACCCCGTAACACTGTTATTATTGCATTATTTACTGTATGTGATTGCTTTCCTTTATTTATTTACTCACCTTCATGTCGTTCTCGAGTAGCGTATCTTGCATAAATAGTTAATCATATTAGACGCTCTTGTCCATACCAATCATAATCAACAGTAGAAACAAAGCCAGGCTCAATTCAGATCACTGAAGGTGAAACACACAATTAATAAGATATATGGCAAAGAAAGTAATAGTGTAAAAATGAGCAGTCGACAGTGACCCGCCTCACTAAGTATGGTAATTGAAAGCTGTAAATTGAGAGCAGTTTTCATCAGCACCTCCTCTGGGTTTGGCAGGAGGTCCTGACAGACCCCTTGAGTTTACAGTGGGACAGAAGGTGAACCGCATCTGTTTGATATTCAGTATATGTATCTTATGGGACACGGCAATAAATCCTAAAGTTTCAATGCTGGATTAGTCTTGGATACTGAGGGAGTGAAGTTTGGAAGCGCAGACCGCTATAAGATGAACTCATTAGCAGTTTGTTTTTATAGCATTATGATTATGGGATTGAAGGCAGTGATAAGCTTAAAGGAAGCAGACAATATTGCCAGGAATAATGTCAAACTCACCCTCACACATTTTCTCACTACTGTGGGTGATGCAACCTGTCAAGAACATCTCATATTTCATTGTGAAAGAAAGAAAAGCAATTTATATTCTATTTTCAAGACCATTAAAAAATGTTGCATTGTGATATTATTTTCATGGCAATTAAGCACATTGAAATGCTCTGAAAAATCTCTCACTCATTTCTGCATAAATAAATAAACACACTATCAGAGGCGGACAGAGTACACAGCTTCGTTACTTGAGTAAAAGTACAGATACCCCTTGCTAAATTTTACTCAAGTACAAGTAAAAGTACTACAGTTAGATGTCTACTTAAGTAAAAGTACTGAAGTACTTGTTTTTAAAAGTACTTGAGTATCAAGAGTACAAGAGTAAATTTTCTAAATATTGCATTACTACTGCCACAGTGTCAAGTCAAGTCATCTTCATTTATATAGCGCTTTTAACAATGTAGATTGTTTCAAAGCGGCTTTTCAGAGATAAACATATAATTTAAGGTAACAGAGATTGGTTTGGTTTTATAGCGGTTCTTGAATAATGTTATTTTCCAGCTAAAGTTAGTTTTGATTGATTCACTTCCGTCGGAATGATCATTTGTTATTAAATTAGGGGCCACTAAAATGACACCGTTCTCTCTAAACAGACTTTAAACTGAACCTGTGATAGACGCTGATGGCGTTCACATGCGCATTAAGAATTGATTCTATAGTTATGCGTGTTCGAATATATGTGTGCAGGTTTGTAATTCCTTACAAATCATGCCTAAACAAACTACTTGTCTTTGCCTATAAATTTGATACAGAATTTTATTTTATCACTTCGGGGTAGGTACGCGAACCGTGCTTACATTTATGTACAGAAACGTCCTACATGGAGTTATGAAAAATGTTAATGTTAATACCTTTGATAATCTAAAAGGAATTGAAAGTTAATTCAAGTCATTTTCATCTTTTTACCATGTTGCTTTATTTAACATTTCTCACTTGCCCACAAGGCAATGCAAAATGGCAACGCTCTGACAAACCTCTGCTAGAGTTTTAATGGATTTTTTGAACCCACATAAATCTGACCATAGAGTTTACTTTGGCGTCAGTTCAGAGCTGAAGGTGAAGGTGATTTGCTGATAGGCTGTCCCAATCAGTGGCGCCTGCACAATCCAATCACGTTTGAGAGGGAAACAACAAATTGAGGGTTTCCGAGATTTTTTTTTTTCCTTTTTTTTTTTTTTAGAAGTAACGGGTACTCACGGTTATGGATAGAAATGTAGTGGAGTAAAGAGTACAATATTTGCCTCTCAAATGTACTTGAGTAAAGTCATGAGTAATCCCCAAAAATGATACTCGAGTAAAGTACAGATCCCTCAAAATTGTACTCAAGTACTGTACTCAAGTAAATGTACTCCGTTACTGTCCGGCTCTGCACACTATATCATTTTGTATATTTATAAAGTATATTTGTAAGTTGTAGTATTTTTGTTCACATAACTTTTGACCAATGGATTTCCATGACTTCGCTGTGTTTTTTCCATTTGTGTTTTTCCACCCTGTGGTTTATCTTATTATACATATTATATATCAATAAATATTTGAGCCTAGAAAAAAAAAAGAAGAAAAAAACGAACTTTATAACTTTTCTATTTTAAAATTACTTAAATTTTCTTATATATATATATTCATGATTAAAATATAGTAATAAAAATCATCATGAAAAGAACCTAAAAAGGACTAAATGTTCTTAGTATAAAATTTTGTATTGGCCTGTAACTTTTCTTTTAGTGAAATTCATGCACCAAAGACTCAATATACATGAATATACACATGAACAAACAGATCTAGTCGGGTGGTCATTATTGTTATTTCTACATCTGTTAATTATAAACTTCATCTGAACTCTGTGATTTAAGCTCAGTTTAATATCCTCGCTGTAAAAATGAAACTCGCCTGTGATAGAGTTCATTTAACTCAATAAATCTGTGAAAGCAGAGCTGATTAGAGCAAGACATCACAGTGTCTTTAGGTCAAAGATACAAGACACACACAGATTTAAACACACACACTTTGAGTCACTGTCTCTGTATGAGAGCACGAGTGGTTATCATTATCCTTTTCACTAATGAGCAGATACTAGAGCCTCATCTCTACATAGTAAAGCATATCAAATCAGACAGCCTCGTTTTAAGAAGATTAATTTGAAAACGGGAGAGGGGTCTTACGTCACAATGTAATGCTTATGCAACCAAAAGGCATTTAAACTCATCCTGCTAAAATTACCTCACCGCAAGAAACATCCACTGCCGATTAATGAGGTCTTATTCTGATGGACGGTGATTTCTATGGTTTCTACCTGATTCAAAATAAAGATGATGACATTTACAGTCATTTTGAACAGTCAACTATTTCTGGAAATTAAAATCCTTTAATTACCAAATAAGTCAAGTGTTAAATCAAAATTGACCCAAAACTTTCTGAAAACACATTTTTGTACCTGATTCATCACAGTATGTTATTCCAACAAAAAAAGGGTTCTCTTCATAATTTTTTTTCCCCACTTTAAAATCAATTTTAATTTTTTGCACATGCCACAAATTTCTCTTATTTTTCAAAAATTAGAGATAAATCACCTAATCCTGCATTTTTTTCTTTTTGAATATCCTATTTTACTTGGAAATATGCCTCACAACAAAAGTAAAATGACTTGTTGATTTTAGGCGACTTGCTTAAATACCCAATAATGATTCATGGGGATCAAATCCACAGATTTATGATTACCAGTTTTCAGCTTTAACCGCTATACCACAACACACAAGAACTAAAAATCAAAGGTCAAGTAGTAATTGAACTAAAATTCAACTGCAATACAATCTAAGGGCCCACTAAGTCTGTCTTCTGGCCCAGATTTACTGACAGTATAGGCTATCATGTGAGATGTTTAATTCATGCATTTGCACTTAGATTCAAAGGTGGTCAAAAGTCCTAGAATATGATGCATTACAAAACGCTATTACACTGTGAAGAGAGAAACACAACTGATGTCAGCAGTCGATCCCAGAACACAGATAGTGTTTACATTAACTCTTTCCCCGACAGCATTTGTTTTTAAAGTTGCAAGCCAGCACCAGCATTTTTGATAATTTTCACAAAAATTTAAAGACCCCCAGACTATTTTGTTGTATGAATATCTGAACATGCATTATATATAAAGAAAGAACAGAAAAAAGTAACATTTTGAAAAAAAAAAAAAGCTGACAAAATCACGTTACTTTCAAATACTACAAAGTGCATATGCTATACTTCTATTGCTTGTTTCTACTCCTTTTTTGCCTGTGTATTAATCGGGAGATTCTGTACTTTTTCCGAAGTTGCATAATAGCGCCCCCTACCGTGAACAGTGAAAACATGGAAAGCCGGAAAATTCTGACAATGGCGGGGGAAGAGGTAAAACTTTTAACAGGTTTGCTGAGTTCAGAACCACATACTAGCATAATATTACTATTTTATGCTATAGAAGGCTATGATAATTGCAGTACGAGTAGTATATGCGGTTCTGAATTCAGCAGTTAAGTCAATGTAATTCAGACGACTATTTCTGTTGAAATAATATCCTAAATACATAGAACTCTATATTGCAGTGACAATAAATCCGAGCAATCAACAAACATTTTCCTTCTACAACCAACTTGCGCCAGTATTAGACCAGCAATGCCCATCTAAAACTAAACTCATGTTCCTCACATAAAGCTATCATATGACTACAGAAGCCTTTGAATATAGCACACTTTTTCATTATATGCGTCTACAGGTTTGGAATCACCAAATGATAACAGAATTTAAATATTTTTAGGTGAACTAATCCTTCGGTCTAGACTAAACTAACTAAAGTGTGTGTGTCACGCCACCGCTGAAATACACCCACATTAGGCTGGTCGGCAGGTGTTAATGTCAAGCCCTGATTAAAATATTTTTTTTGTTCAAATAAAAAAGGTGCTGTAGGACATCTGGGATAATGCTAACTTTAGCTTGATAGCAGTAAAAGCGTATGTCCCACTTTCCCTGCAAATCACACTCCAAAGCCACGCCTCCTGAAAGCATGAAGACACAGCCAAGAAGACCGGAGATAACATTACTACAATACATCATAAGTCATTCACCGGTGAGAAAACTTTACAGTACAGTGAGTAACAATCACTACAGTACCAAACGTAAACAAATTCTTAAAAACAGAATTAGCTGCAGCAAATTTTCGGTTTGTTTAGCTAGCAAAACTTGTGAGTGTGTAATAATATTTCTTGCATGACGGGGTTTCCACGATGAGAGTCTGCTTGACTCCAATGAAGATCCTTTGCCAGTGCCACTTGTTGTCGGTTCAGAAGGAAAGTTAAGCTGTTGCTTGCCTGCCCTTTTCACTCTGTCTGCACAGTGTACGTGAACGCGCTGATGACTTATTATGTAGTGGTATGCAAACACACATTGACTGAAAGGGAACGCATGCTATAGAACCTTCTAGGCCTTCCACTGACGACATATTTATAAAAAAATACATATAGACTGCTTAACAGAGTAATTGCTATCAGGATATGAGGAGACTAAGCTAATCAGCTGGGGGGGGGGGGATATAACGGTATTTCAGGTGTTCATTATTGTTGAGTCCTGTTCAAAATCCACACCAACACCAACGCACGATAATGTTATGTTTATTATATGTGCGCGCTGCAGGTTTGTCGCCTGTCGCTTTAAATGCTCAAGCTCTTCAAAGCAAGATGGATTCTGATTGGCTGTCAATGTTTTTCTCATTCATCAGATGGAGAAAAAAAAACACTCTAAAAAGTCATTCCAGTAATATTGTTCCTCTGTGTTGTTATCGTTAAGTAGCTGTGGTGTGGACTTAACTATTCTCATAAAATTAGAATGATTAGCCTATTAAAACTTCATATAGTTATGATCATTGGTGTGGACAGTCTTTAATGGTAACTTTTGAGGTGACGTGACCCATCAGCACTGTGTTGCCATGGAAACAGGTGGCCACTAGTATACAAACGAGTGGACAGGTGGTTTAGGTCACCTCCTGTGTTCACCTGTAGTGACATCTCTTCTCTCCTCTTTGGAAAAACAACCCAGGACTGAAACAAGAGTCTGTTGGCCCCCTGACTCATTCGGTGGTCCTGCTGTCTCTGAGTGTGGCTCTTGACATGGTTCAGCTCATTCCACATTGTTGGCTGGAAGATTGTTCATTAGGAGCCCATCTGTTGCTGAAGGGATGCAGCCTCAAGTCCGCCACACATTTCTTTCACACATTTTAGTTGGCTTCTCTAATCCCTTCTGTCACTCGCTCCCTCTGGAAGAGAAAGAGAGAAAAACGCCATCACAGTCCTGATGGCAGGAGAGTCCGGCCAGACGCCTTGGAGGTAATTTTCCCTGGTTCTACAGGTCTCAGACTCCCACTGGTCATTATTAGCACACGCACGCATACACACACACACACACACACACACACACACACACACAAACAAAGAAAACACACACACAGACACGTCTGGTTCGCTATCTTTGTGGGGACTCTCCATAGGCATAATGATTTTTATACTGTACAAACGGTATATTCTGCCCCCTTACACTAATCCTACTTTCTGCATTTTTACATTTTCAAAAAAATATAATTGAGTATGTTTATTAACCCATTTCCCTCACAGGGACCACTGGTATGTAGGTGATCTCAGGTTTTACTATCCTTGTGGGATCCTTGTCCACAATGTAATATAAACCTGTACACAGTCTCTCTCTCACACACACACACACACACACACACACACACACACACACACACACACACACACACACACACACACACACACACACACACACACACACACACGCAATGCCCTAGAATCTAAATTGTTTCCCACCAAATCAAGGTCATCTTAAAAAATCTCTCTTAAAATTTCTCCACCATGCATGAACCCTACATCTAAATACGTAAAACATAATCAATTATATACTGTATATTGTGGTTGGTAATACTTTAAATTTTTTTGAAAGAAGTCTCTTATGCTCATAAAGGCTGCATTTATTTGATCAAACATGTAATTAAATATAATTTATTCCTGTAAACAAAACTGAATTTTCCGCATCATTACTCCAGTCTTTAGTGTCACATGATCCTTCAGAAATAATTGAAAAATGCTGATTTGCTGCCCAAGAAAGATTTATTATTAATATCTCAATGATGAAAACAGTTTTGCTGCTTAATATTTTTGTGGAAACCGTGATACTTTTTTTTCTGGATTCTTTGATGAATCGAAAGTTCAAAAGAACAGAATTTATTTGAAATTAGAATCTTTTGTAACATTCTAAATGTCTTACCCGTTACTTTATCAATGTAATGTATCCTTGCATGCAGAATAAAGTATTTCTTTTTAATTTCTTTAAAAAGAAAAATCTTTTAAATGGTATACATATACCATGAAACTGCATTTTCAGGTCACATATCCGACAACATGAAACATTACATTTTGTTCTGACAGGATTCAGCAGACCGAATAGCTGCACGGCTAGTGTTATTTTCACCTGCGTGCCAATAGTTGCTCTGAAGTATTTGATGTATTTATGCACACTATGAATATTTTTATAAAAGGAAAGAGAGATGTAATGTTGGCTTGGATATTACGTCAGAGAGTAAACATTTACCTTTGATATGAGAGGCAGTGTGCGGTGCAGACGGAGCTCAGCTTGGTATCGGCCCCGTGTGAAAAGCATCTAACCAAGACGTTCAATCAATCAGACAAACGCTGTGTTCTCCAGAGAAAGATGCAGGATGGAAGAAATGGGGTGATAAATAATATTTGTTTGTGGAATACAGAGTGCCCTCAAAAAAAGAAACATTTGATCGTTATTTCAGCCATGTGTGGCAAACTTCTACACATTTGACAGACGTTTTACAATGCAACCAAAATAGAGTTTGTCTAAGTTTGTCTTTGTGCATGTACTTGTGAAATGACTTGATGTTTATTAAATCACTAAATGACTAGATGTTTATCTTTAGGATTTTTCTTGCTAAAGTTACATTTGCTACAAAACAGCGACCGAATAGCATGATAGAAGACGTGAATGGATTCTAGAAAGTGCAAATGAACGCGGTATCAATATAACAATGAGCATCAAGCATTAAAATCAAGCTCTTCACACTGGTACAGTTCCAGTTAAATACCCAACATTTATATTTAATTGAGTGCATGGCTTATTCATACAGCATACAGTCAGATTCTTGATTACTATTAATATAGATATCTATTTTTTTGTATTTATTTACACTAGGAAAATGCATGAGAGCTGACATTTGAGAGTGTAGGTTTCAATAATAACATTACATCTTGTCTCTATTAATGAAAGACAAAGTCCTGATTTAAGAACCCTTCAGTGAAAGCATTATACAGTGCATTTTCACTCGATAAGGGCTGCTGGAGTGCTGTCGTGCATATTAATTGGATATTAATTAGCCCTGGCTCTCTTGTCTCTAATGTGCTTATGAATTGACGAGGGATGCAGGGTGGTCCTGTCCTCGTGCGCTCATTTAGTGCTCACTTAGGCTGCATTTACACTGCAGGTCTTGATGTCCAATTCCGATTTGTTGAATATATCTGATATTCTTGACAACCAGCTTACATCTTTTAAAATTTACCCCCATCCGATATCTGCATTTACACTTTGAGAAACAACCTAAGGTAGACGTACTGACCTGGAAAAGCTTAGGCCGAAAAGGAAGTGAGCAGATGAAATGATAATACAAGATTTTACATTTTACAAGTGTTACGTTCCCCCAAAACGGTAAATCCAGCGGAAGGGGAAGCAACAATAATTTAAAATAACCTCCATATTTTATATTTATCAATAACAAAATTACTGTTCTGTTCCACCTGGGAGGAAAAAAATCTGAAAAAAGTCATGTAAATGCGACCTTAGTGTGCGGCTGTGTTTTAATTTAAGCAGTAATTGCAACTTTGTTGTACACTGTTAAAAAAAAAATGCTGGATAGTTGTTGGTCAAGCTGTCATACCAGTTTTGCCATGCTGTTCATTAGCAAAACTGTGTGTAACATGACCAACATGATTCTTCTGGTTATGCTGGTTGACCAAGGAAGTCTACTGGGGAGCAAGGTTGTTATCATTTATTAAAAAATATTACGAAGATGAAAACTCTTCGAAAAAAAAAAAATATATAGAACAAGTGAGCTTGTCAAAGAATGAAAACAAACTAAAACTGAATATGCACTAAAATACTAACAAAAATTATGGAACTAATAAGGCCACAATATCTTGTTCCCTTACGAAGGGAACTCAACGATGCGTCGATCGACGCCATGGGAACGCCCCCAGCGTGACTGCGTCTGAAGCATCTATGTCAACTAGTCCAATGGAAAGAATGAGCGTCACGGGCGGGTGACGTCATGACCAGGAAATGATAAAAGCACATCCGGTGCAAACCGGCATTAGCTTCTGTTGCCTCAGCAAGCGATCTGTGTTATACTGTCTCTGTCTATTTATTGTTGTCTGTTGCAATTTATTCGGAAACGTTATGGCGAAACAAGTGTACAAGCTGTGTGTTCCTCCCTGCCCGCGTTATTTAACGGGTGGGTACACACACGAGCTTTGTGTCATTTGTTTGGGAGTGGAGCATGCGGTCTCAGCCTTCGAGGAGGCTGAGTGTCAACACTGTGAAATGCGAATACCGCTCCGCATGCTCCGCTCTCGCCTGTCACTCTTTGATGTAAAGAGTGGGCAGGCTCGCGATCCTCAGGGATCAGGACCCGCGTCTGCCGATGCGGCGCGGAGAATGCATTCCTGGGGATCGCGGAAGGATCTTTCGGAGGGGTTGGAGACGGGTCTCTTGGCCTTTTCTCCTTCCTTACCCGGAAGATCCAGCGCTCTCCCCCCGGTGTCGGAAGCACGCTCTGCGGTTTCTTCCGCCCGGGGAGAGAGCCCTCCATTACTTCAATGCTCTTCCTCCGAGGAGGTCGATGTTATGAGTATGGAGAGTGAAAGCACACACAGGGGGGAAAAAGATTCACAATTTATTTCCCCAGCATATGATGAGCTGGTGGATGTTATGTCACGGGCTGTAAAAAAATAAATATTGTATGGCCATCTGAGAATAAAGGCGCTCGTCCTAAAAGTAAATTAGATGAGCGCTTTTTATCATCCACTACATTATCTCCACCACGAGAGCTTCCCTTTTTTCCTGATCTTCACAATGAAATATCGAAATCGTGGAATAAACATTACTCTTCACGACTTTTTAGCCCTCAAGTTAACACTTATTCGAGAATAAGAGGGCTAAAAGAGTATGGTTATGAGGCGATGCCCCAGGCGGAACAGAATTTAGCATAAAAAACAGCTATCTTTCGCCTGGTCCCGCATCGTCCCTGAAAGCCTCGGCTTTGCCCACTAGACCGCTTAAAGCCACCTCGGTTTTAGTGGGCAAAGCTTATACGGCAGCAGGTCAAGCTGGAGCATGTCTGCATACAATGGCAAAAAAAAAGTGCTACAGGCGTATCAAGCTGACCTGCTGGGGGATCTGGATAGTAGTGAGGGAATTACTCATGACGATATTCGAGAACTTCGTCGTGCTACCGATCTTTCTCTCAGGGCTACTAAGGAGACCGCCAGAGCAATTGGGCGGTCTATGGCAGCCTTGGTAGCTACTGAGAGACACTTATGGTTAAATCTGTCAGAGATTAAAGAAAAAGATCGAGCTTTTTTATTAGATGCTCCGCTTGAACCTTCTGGTCTCTTTGGCGACGCAGTCCACGCGGTCGTCGAGCGATTTCAGGAGTCTAAGAAGCAAGCTGACGCTTTTAAAAAGTTTATCCCTCGCCGTGTCCAGCCCCCTGGGGCTGCTGGGCGTGAGCAGACCCAGCCGTCGAGCTCATCATATCATGTGCAACAGAAAGAGAGTGTTTCGTCTCGTGCACCTCCACATAAACAATGGAAACAGGCGCAACACTCTCAGTCGAAGTCTTCTAAGTCGAAGCCGGATCTGAGGACCGTTCTTCAGGCGAAGAAGACTTCGGCTCAAAAAAAAAAAAATATATATTTCTCGTTGGGTCCTGCAGATTGTAGAGAAAGGATACAGAATCCTGTTTGGTTCACGTCCTCCTCGTTACAGCGGGGTGTTGCCCACAGTGGTGCATCCCGAGCAGGCTCTGGTAATGGAGCAAGAGGTAAAGGCCCTGTTAGCGAAAGAAGCTATAGAACAGGTGTACTCACCCGACCGAGGTCGGGTTTTTACAGCCGTTATTTCATTGTTCCAAAAAAGGATGGAGAGTTGCGTCCCATTTTAGATCTTCGTCTGTTAAATCGTTCAGTACAGGAACTCAAGTTCTAGATGCTGACACTCAAACAGATCGTGACTCAAATCAGATCCGAGGACTGGTTTGTCACGATAGATCTGAAGGACGCTTACTTCCATGTCTCCATCTTCCCTCAGCACAGGAGGTTCCTAAGGTTTTCTTTCGGGGGCAAAGAATACCAGTATTGGGTACTTCCTTTCGGTCTAGCTCTATCACCCCGCACGTTCACGAAATGCGTAGATGCAGCTCTAGCCCCGCTCAGGCTGCAGGGCATACGTATTCTGAACTACATCGACGACTGGCTGATTCTAGCGGAATCAGAGCAGTTGGCGGTTCGGCACCGAGGTGTCGTTCTCGCTCATATGCAGATGTTGGGGTTGAGGCTCAATACCAAGAAGAGTGTGCTTTCTCCAGTACAGAGAACCACTTTCCTTGGTGTGGTATGGGATTCAGTGACGATGCGGGCCACCCTATCGCCCGTTCGTGTAGCTGCTATCCTGTCAGCCACAAAAGAGCTGAAGCTAGGCCAGTCACACACTGTAAAACAGTTCGGGAGACTGTTGGGTCTTTTGGCAGCAGCGTCCAACGGGATACCTTTTGGCCTGCTGTACATGAGGCCTTTACAGTGGTGGCTCAGGACCAGAGGGTTCTCCCCGAGGGGAAACCCACTTCGTATGATCAAGGTCACGCGGCGTTGCTTTCGTGCCTTAGTTATATGGAGGAAGCACTGGTTCTTAACCCAGGGTCCGGTGTTTGGAGCTCTTTGCCATCGAGTTACTATCTCGACAGATGCTTCCCTCACCGGCTGGGGAGCGGTAATGGAAGGCCGCTCGGTTCAGGGTCTGTGGAAGAGTCATCATCTCTCGTGGCACATAAATTGCCTGGAGATGATGGCTGTCTTCAATGCGTTGAAGCAATTCCTCCCAGACCTGAGGGGTCATCATGTGCTCGTCCGTACAGACAACACATCGGTGGTCTCTTATCTGAACCGTCAGGGGGGTCTGAGGATCCTCCTGTGGTCTCTGGGGAAGGTACTCTCCCTGAGGGCAGTGTATATTCTTGGGGACCAAAATATTGGAGCAGACATCCTGTCGAGGCAGGAGCTGAGGCCAGGGGATTATTTGGGAGTTTTACGGCCAAGCAGAGGTGGATCTGTTTGCGTCTCAGCATACGACGCACTGTCCACTTTGGTTCTCCCTTACTCACCCAGCCCCCTGGGCTGGATGCTATGGTGCAGACGTGGCCGAGGCTACGTCTGTACGCATTTCCCCCTGTTGCTCTGCACCCAGGAGTTCTGGAGCGAGTTCGCCAGTACGGAATAAGCCTACTGCTAGTAGCACCACGCTGGCCGAGTCGGATCTGGTTTGCGGACCTGATCCATCTCTTAGACGGTCCTCCCTTGGAGAAATCCCGATCAGGAGAGACCTTCTGTCTCAGGCCGGGGGCACAATATTTCAAAACCCCCGACTGGAGATTTGGAACCTGTGGGTTTGGCCTCTGAGGGGGCCCAACTCATAGAGAGTGGTCTCTCAACTGAGGTTGTTGAGACCATTCTAAGCTCCAGAGCTCCAGCTACTAGGAAACTATATGCGCTTAAATGGAAAGTTTTTTCTGTATGGTGTCACCGACATCAGTGGGATCCGGTTAACTGTTCTGTGAACACAGTACTCGAGTTCCTGCAGGAGCGCTTTACGTCAGGTTAGGTCTACGTGGCGTCCATTGCGGCTTGCCACGCCCTGTGGGGGGTACATCGTTGGGTCGAGACCCCCTGATTTCACGTTTCCTTCGTGGCACACTGCGGACCAGGAAAGGCTGAACCTCTTGTGTCCAGTGCGATCACTGGATACTTATGTTTATCGGACATCTTCAATGAGGAAGTCCGACCAGTTATTTATTTGCTTGGATCACCTGAGAAGGGTCTTCCTGCTTCTAAACAGACGGTTAGTAAGTGGATAGTTGAGGCTATTTCACTTGCATACGAGTACTCTGACCAGCCGTGTCCTTTGGCGGTCAGAGCTCACTCTACGAGGGGTATGGCGGCCTCTAAAGCCTTATTACTTGGAGTTTCTCTTCAAGACGTGTGTGATGCGGCAGGCTGGTCCTCACCGCTCACATTCATTAGGTTTTACTGCCTGGACCTGGATGCTGCCCCAGGTTCTCAGGTGCTTAGTGCTTAGTTACAACAGACTAACACTCAGGTACTTGGAATTCTGGCGCTTTGGGTATTCTCGTTCCCATGGCGTCGATCGACGCATCGTTGAGTTCCCTTCGTAAGGGAACGTCTCAGGTTACTATTGTAACCATAGTTCCCTGAGAACAGGGAACGAGACGATGCGTCACCCTGCCATACTTCCTGCATCCCTGTGATCGGCTTGCTTCGGCAATTTTCGAAGCTAATGCCGGTTTGCACCGGATGTGCTTTTATCATTTCCTGGTCATGACGTCACCCGCCCGTGACGCTCATTCTTTCCATTGGACTAGTTGACATAGATGCTTCAGACGCAGTCACGCTGGGGGCGTTCCCATGGCGTCGATCGACGCATCGTCTCGTTCCCTGTTCTCAGGGAACTATGGTTACAATAGTAACCTGAGACGTTTTTTGTTTTGTTTTTGCCCTGCATGTCAGGTATGCAATATTGAGCTTTTTAATGGATTTGCTATTTTAATTATTTTGCTTTGATCTCTGTTTAAAAATTGAGTAAGATGTCTACCTAGACACTTAACAGCATCATAAGCACTGCTGATGCAAAGTCTGTTCCAAAAGGTATGTCAACATCATTTGCTGCCTTTTACTCATTTTGAATCATTTCAAAGGCGGAAACGCATGTAAACCTTTACAGAGAATGCAGTGAAAATACATTCAAGATAGCCGATTGAAATGTTGACTATACTTACATTTCATTCAATACAAAAAAGCATTGATAAAAACTATTTAAAATGATCTATTTTACCCATTATTTTTGTGTGATATCAGATTATCACCATTAGGTTAACAGCATGCTAACATCAAACAATGCTGCCTTAGAACGCAACTGATTTGCTGACTATTTTGGGACAGAGCTCAAGAATGTGATTTATTATGTGAAGATGAAAATGGCTTATTGTTGGTAGTTTTCTTTCATTCTTCTACGGATGATGTCAAGAACATGAAGAGAGTTTATGGAACCCTTCCAGGAAATAAATTGGAAGAGAAAATCCTTCACATACTACCAGAGTGACAGTCGACGGTTGAGACACAAAGCATCAGTGCGTGAGAGAGACTGCAGTGATGCTGCAGAACTGTGGATCCGTCCCAGCCTGCATGACTCAGAGCCGCGTGTCTCGCTGACGTGAGGGGGAATCCAGACAGCACGGAGATCTGATGGAGGCCGTTTCTCTTCAGACGCGATGAAAATCTGCTGCACACCAACCAGATTTCACTCACACACACACACAGAGATACAAAGAGAGTATGCATAGCACAATATAGTTTACCCAAAAATGACAATAGAGTGCTGCAGGGATGACATATTTTTTATATGCCAAAACATGGAAATGAGTTTAGCTTTTTAGCACTATCAGTTCAGTCATCGTGAAGTCAATGGGTTTTTTAAATGCCTGAAATAAGTTCTGTCATGAACACAAGCACAAGATAATTTCATGTTTTATTCTACGACATAAAATACATCAGTAATACCTTGTGATTTTTTTCAGGCTTTTACTTGTCTTGGTCAAGGCGGTTGCTAACAAGTGTCTAAATGAGACTACAGAGGATGTCTTAAATTAAACATCATCAGGCGAACAGATAAACTCATCTATTCAGCAGTCACTTTCACAGCTTCGTTGTGTTTATAATCGCGCTCTTGCAAACAATTACAACTCAAACTGTCTTATTATACCCCTTTTCAAAGGTCTGATTTTGTTTTTGGGGATGTACTAGAAAAGGTTTTCATGCTTGATTGTTCAAAAAACTCATTATTTTCCACATATTTTACATTATTGCAGCTCCTCTCTTCCCAATCTATCTTAAACTCTTACAAAAGCAAGAGCCACTACATTGACACTGTAATGTTAGCTAGCAGGCTAGCGAAGCCAAACCTTTGTTTACATCATGGCAAAAACATAAAACATAATTGGAACGGTCGATAAAAAACATAACAAAAATAAAACATACTTACAGGTTGTGGTCCATACTGTCCTTCGTAAAATGTGCAGCACACAGATAAAATAATACATGTTAACCACTGTTTTCTAAGTTCGTCCAACTTAGGAAGGCCAAACAAAGGGGTTTTGTAACTGAGGTGGAAAAAAACTGCATCTTTTTAATTAAATGAAAAAAAAACAGCTTCTTCTTTAGCACAGCTTAACCAGGCCTCGTCCTGAATTTTCCTGATTCTCTGGGTGGAGATCGTTTAAATGAGTGAGATTGTGACTTCACAAGATCCGGAAGAAGTAGTAGTCCCAACGTGCCGTTTGGTGTAGTTCTTGAAAAGTGTTTTCTGTTAAAGGGAATATCTCTCTTTGGAGTGGACTTTGAGGTTTGTGACCTTGCAGATACTTTTTATGCTCAAACAGCAACATTACACACTAACTAAAGTTGAAAAAGCATAATAGGGCCCCTTTAAATAAAGAGTTGTCGGATGTCATAGCGTATGTTTAGCTTTTTGCGTCTTGTATTTATGCTTCAAAATTAATAAAAAGTTGTGTTCATTTGTGAAGATGAACTAAATGTGTAAGAATCATAAATTTTTGTTGGTCACAGAGCTAATTTTCTGCAACAAAACAAAAGCCAATGGAAAAATCCAATTGGGTTTTTGTCAAGGGAACCAGAGTGAGAAAAATGTCATCACTGATGACACTCTATTCTGTCATCTTTTACTCTTCCTTATGTCTGTTTTTCACACAGAAGAGTTGGAAAACAGTGCACAAAAATATGCAGTACTTTTATAATATTTCTATGTTTCTTTTTTTGTCCTTTTTGGAGTTTGACCGTGAACATATGAGGGTCAGGGTTTGACTCTTACCTCATTGCACTGCAGAACAATCCAGTCCCCTTGAGAAGTGAAACCCAACACAGGCCTGACAGGAGACTCGTGCACGTCCCAGCTGCTCCGATAAGGCTTCACCAATCCCGTCATGAATAGCAGATTCATCAGTTTTACGAGACACTTCACGCCCAGCGGGTTTCAGAGATTTAAACAGCACTACATAAACCCGAGGACAAAGATTTACAGGAAAGTGAGATGAGTCACGATTACGGTGAATGAGGGGACTGTAATAGGTGCAGGCATTGCTGTCTGCTTTGATTTGTAACATTGTGATCACGGAGGAATTTTGCACAATCGTGCACATATACGCACATCCACGCACTCTCGCGGGAAATTAGAGTCAGAACGCTGACTCACATAAAGGATCGAGCGCTGGTGCACAGTTTTACTAGAAACATCTTCGGTTAAAGACTTGCACCATGCTTTTAAGAAAGCATGCAATATTGATTTTAAAAAAAAAAAGAAGATTTATTTTAGTCTTTGCTTTGATAGAGAAGACGGGAAGCAAAATGGGGTTGAGATTGGTAAAAGACCACGAGCTGGGACTCATCGTTTTCACACCTGAAAGTCCCGCACCAAGGTCCAAACAAAAGTTCATGTTTTGATACATTTTATACATTCGGTAAGTTTTGGTTTGGTTTCACATTCCAATTATGCGAACGCACTAAAGAACTTTACATGACATACTTGCGTCATGTCATCATCATCTATGTGGGCTGTATCTTGACATTGATTGGTTTGTAAATGGACGTGCGTCTGACGTCAGCGTGTTGTCAATTCGACGGGTAACTTTGACAAGAATGAGAAAAGAAAAAAAAAACGACAAGAATAAATGAACAGACGCATATTTGCCACTATACTGTTATTATTACGGCATTACTACCTGCAGCACCAAAATACTCGAGGCTAGTTCAAATTCGCCAAATGAACGTCCTCGTTGTGCAAACATTTTATCGTCGCCGGCAGGAAAGGAGGAGAAATGGTAAATGGTAAATGGACTGCATTTATATAGCGCTTTAACAGACCCATGGCCACCAAAGCGCTTTACATATTGCCTCGCATTCACCCATTCACTCACTCATTCATACACCGACGGTGGTGTCAGCCAGCAATCTGAAATCCAAAAGACTGCAAGCAACCACCAGAACGTCCTCAGAAAATGCTTTCACACTAGAAACGAACCAAACCTTTGTTCAGTTTGATCCGGACCGAGACTACCTCTTTTCGCCTGACCAAATTTCGTCTGTTTGGTCCGGGGGAGGTTTCACACCTGTAATTTTGATTTGGATCAAACTGAAAAGTCCAAAAACTTTTGGACCAATCAAGGTAGGTGTGAAAGGGCCCTCAAACTCAGACCGCCTGAAGCGCAACCTCGTCACATGTTGGAACGCGCTATAAGGCTGTTTTCTCAGACCATGCAACATTGTTTTACTGGAACAGTTCAGCCAAAAAGGAAAGTTTTGTCATCATTTATTTATCATGTCATTCCAAAAATGTTTGATCTTCCTCTGTGGAATGCAGGAGATGTTTAGCTAAATGTTGACGCCCTTTTTACATATAATGAATGGAGTTGGATTTTGTTGAACTTCAAAAGGAAAGAAAGAAAAAAAACGTTGCACTTTTTTAGCATTTTTGAGCCTGATATTCTCCTTCGGAATTACTGTATTGTTTCATTATACAGAAAAGAGACAGGCTAAATATCTAATTTTGTGTTCCATGGAAGAAAAGAAAAGGCATACAGACATGATCTTAAATAATTGAACATTTTGTCATAGTTTTCTCACCAATGATGAAAAAAATAGGTTAAATTATTTAATATGAACAAACATGACTATATTATTTTGTTTTCTGAATGTCTCAGTCTCCCTCATTCCTTGTCTTTTTCTCTCGTTTTCTCTCAGAATCTGGTAGACGGGCTCAAGCCGTGTGACCTTTTCCATGGAAGTCACAGCTGATAGACATGTCACTGTGATCAATACCTCTGTAATGCATTTTCCACGCTTCTCTCTCTCCGAAGGCTCTTTGTTTCCCTTTCCATCTGCAGAGATTTCCTCCTCGCTCCGACACAACACTAATAATGAAGCATTTCATCTGTAGTCGCCTTAAATATTGCAGTAACTCCATGTGTTCATGTGAGAGGACGGCTGTGATGTTCACTTAAGGATGATTTGTGAAAACACCTAGATCCCTGAAAATGGAGAAGAAATGGTCATTATTAAATGGTAATACACATTTCTTGTGGATTAAATTCAAATTATACAATTGAATTCAATCTTTAAAAACATTTTCTTTAAATAAAGAAAGAAAAAAAACAACAACAGTGCATGTACAATGTATTATGAGGAAAATACCCAAATGTTATTTCCTAAAATATATTTTAAATATATATTTTATATTTAAATTATTTTAGGTTAAATCAATTTAAAATTAATTCACTGTTAAAGCTGCAGTCCGTAACTTTTTGGGGTTGAAAATTACCCCCAAATTTGAGCTAATACATAACCAGTGTTCAAAACGATCTGTTTGTCTTAGTTCGATTCAAAACGGTAAGCTTGTAATAATATTTTTAATTCCAGTGGTACTGGTGGACCTCCAAATTCGAGCATGTCTTTGCGTCATGACGTCACATCTGTACACATAAAGGAGTCGTCTCGGCTAGTAGGCTATATTGCGTGTGAGGATGTTGGAGGTGGAGATTTATAGCCTTTTCTCACAGCACTTGATATAATTAAACTTATTAATTTGATGGCGGATCCAGAAAGGTTCAAACGACAATCACCAGTGACAACTGGAGATTCACCCGTTCCAAACCGCAAAAGACTTCAGACTTCGGAGTGGCTACAGAAAATAAGAGACTGCAACTGGCCCGTGCAAAAACAAGGATAAATATCAGAAGGGCATTAAATGTAGTCACGCAATGCTGATGTTGTTAACATTAATAATTTGAGAACAAAGTATAATTTGCACGGTTTGACGTGATATGATAAGCGATCGTTAGATTTAATCAGCGCGATTTACTGCAATGCTTTTTTCCCTTAGTTGGTCAGAACAAAAGTGGATGTTACTTACTTGTTCAGGTGACATTTTCTGGTTAAAATTGTTATGTTGGTCATACTTCCAAAAAGTAGAATATATGATTCCGAATGACAGAATCAACATATCTCCATAATTCCGCGAAGAACTGTGCAATTGCAGATTTCGAACAGAGATGGCGACAAAGAGGAAAAACTACGGACTGCAGCTTTAAATAATCTTCCATGCATTTAGCAATATTAACATTTATATTAATGACAATGACAATCAACCATAAAGGCACATTTTTTTATTTTTTTAAATAAATAAATTCCTAAATAAATGAACACACTATAAGAGCTAAATGATATTTCAGAGCCCTGCAGTCAAAATATGGTAACAGGGTAGAAATGTGAACAATAATTGCTTTTTTTTTTTTTCACAGAAATATGACAACTATGTATGGAAATGAGAATTTTGAAAGTCAAAAGCCACTAGCACAAATAAAAAGTTCTGTCATAAAACTCTAGATGGCGCAGGCTGATAGGTCCTAAACTCAACCTGCTTGCAATCACATCATTCTCTATAGGGCACAGCTGATTGGTTCCTGCTGTATCAGTAGCCAATGAGCTCGCAGCTCAGCCCTCAAATACTGGTCCGCATTTGCTGTAGCAGTTGCAGTGCGCTTTCCCCAGCTCCACCTGTATAGATCTGCTACGGGATATTTCTGTATGCTGTATTGTACAGCAGCAACATGTCTTTCTTGCTCACAGCAGCGTGTCGTGTATTTAACAAATAACCAACAGCAGCAGCAGCAGCAGCAGTGTAACAGATATATTCGGCCAAGACCAAACATATCAATATTGTCACATCCATTGGTGCCAAACACTCCGAGAGTTGTCTTGACAGAAATCGTTTAATCAAATTCTGTACAATATTAAAATAAACAGTCTGTGATAGGACACAACATAGGCTTTATCTGTCAGTGCTGTTAACTACACATATTTTAATTCATGTCAGTCAAAACAGACTGTTACCAGTGTTTACAAAGCTGGTTATTCCCTTTTTTGTGTGCAGATGGAAACTACTGACCAGAAGCTGATAAAATCAGTACAACAAACAGAAAAGGTCCTCAGTTACTGACACAGCAGATTTCAGCTAAGCTGCTTGATGTGAATTGCTTAACAACCGTCACATGAACGATTCCTGCTTCCATCTTATCATAAATTACAGAAAAAGCCGTTGGTTCATATGCAGAATATATTCAGTTTTTGACAGAGATATGGTTGTTGCCTTGTCAAGCAACTCTTATACTATTGCTCGTACTTTACTCTTATAACCCCAGTGACACCCCACATTGTGTGGTTTATTGAGGAGAGATGTGCTATTTTTTTCACCACATAATGTAAAAATAAAACAATTCTTGATATATTTAAATGCACTCAAAAGAACATTTTGAACGTATTTTCAAGGTGACCTCATACGTTAAGTTTGTTACAGGTAGATAAATAAATGTTTCAAAATCTTGCAGCTAAGAAATATAGCACAGATTGTGAACATAATCCTAAAACATTCAGCTGATAAATACAATGCACTGTCACTGAAGGTCTCCTGAAGGTCACTGAAGGTCTCCATTCAGGCTGTCAATCACAGGCATGTCAAACACATGCTTTGTGTGAAATAATCAGGTGTGTGATAGCGTGACGGCCGAACACCCGCCAACGCTACGTGAGACGGGAAATAATAGCATAAGAATGAAGATTAACAATCTTTGATTTAGCTGTTCCCCATCCACCCACCTCGAGAAAACTTTAATCACGAAAGGTTAAAGAATATTAAAGTTGTGCAGCAGTAAATTAGCAGGAGAAAATTGAATCAACCGCATGGATTTTAATACGGAGAGATGAGGAGCGAAAGAGCTCACAGGGAATCATTTCAGTCACGACAATTTACAGAAGAAGGGAAAAAATATGTAAAAAAAGAAAAAAAAAGAAATATTGGACGAAATCTTTCTCTGCAGTATCTGCCTAAAAGCAGATCTCGCCTCCCGTTCATGGACAGGATTCATTAGGTCATTTCACGACCTTCCAGTGCCGCCCATATCTCAACTTCTGCGCCGATAAAGAGCAACTCGGAACAAATAGGATTTTTTTTTTTTTGTGGCATGCGCTCCCCTGATGAAACACATTTGTTTCACCCTGTCTCTATCTGTTCCTCCAGAGATGGATTGAAGGAGAGAGAGAGGGATATTCTAGGTGTTACCCCTGTGTCACAGTGCCAGTGCTCATTCTGGGAAATTTAATTATCGCCACCAACAGTCTGAGCATGAACTGTGTGTGTGTCACGAACATCAGCTAATGCAACACTCCTTGTCCAACCCCTCCCACAGTCTGTGGCCTACTTCCATCATTAAAACATGTGTGATTCAAATGGCATACACTGATTTATATGATAAGTGCATAATCATTTTAGCAAACATCTGCAAAAGCATTTGCCACAGTCTGAAGATGTAAGCGGTGTGAAATATTGGCCCTGTTTACTCCTGGTCACTTCATACGTTTTCTCATGATCGATATCTATCTGATTGTGAAAAGACCAGAGGCCAGATTTACAAACAGCTTATGCCAGTGCAAACCCTCTTTTGGTGTTAGAAAACTACTGTCAGGATTTACTAAAGACAGTGGAAATTTAGCGCTGAAAAGGCGTGTATGGGGTTATTTTTGCAGCTGACTTTATTGCATATTCATTTATAGAAGTTTCCCTTTCAGATGCAAAAGTTATGGGAGGAGAGTATTTAAATGAATCATGTAAGGTGATTTACTGAGGTTTGCGTTAGTCAATTTACTGGTGTTTCCACCATTATTGACCTCCCAAAATTTGACTCTAATTTGCGCTGCTCTTGATAGATTGTGTTGGTCATTATGGAAATGATCCGGCTGCGTCTGTGTTCTTTAATTTGTGCGTCGTCATCAGTAATCGCACGCAGAACTTTACACTCACATCAGCGCTTTAACGAGAAAAAAATCTGGCCCCAGGTGTAAATGCCCTCCGAAATCACTCAAACCACATAGGGCCTTCATGTAAATGTAGTTCATGTAAATGTAGTATTGGTAATTACGAAATAAAATAAATATCAACTAAATATTATCTCAATTCTGGGACTCATAGCAAATCTGTCCCTTCAAACCAACCTTCAACAACCTGAAGACCTCTGCACAACTTGAGACACCGTTCCCACATATAGGCCACACTTGAGCAGGCCTGCATTACCATGATCCCCACAGACGAAGCGGAGACCACTATTATTAATTAATTGTCAGGCGAAGTAATGAGCTCTGAATGAGAAATCCTTGCCAAGCTTGTGAAGACATGTGAAATATGTGCTGGCTGAAGTAAAGTGACTGTCAGCAATACTGCAGGGACGCAGAGTAGAACGACCTCTCTACACGCTCTTACAAACGCCTTCTCTTTAACCTGGGAAAATTTGTTTCAGGCACAGCGGCAATTTATCTATGTCTGGCGGTATGGACGGACAGTGCTTGTGTATGTGCGTACCATGTTGTATGGTCAGCCATAAAAAGATAGAAGACATAGAGAGTGAAATATGCAATATATCTTCTATTTTTCTCAGTTTCTCTATGTCTCTCATCTTTTCATTATCAACCATTAATAATATGATAAATATAATAAATTTGAATATAATAGTAATAGTAATTAAATGCAATTAACCATTTCACGCATTGAGGTCACTAAAAGCTGTAAGATCAAGTAATATCTGAGTCATATTGTTACATTTTCCAAGTATTGATTTTAGATTGGGAGGATATTCTTGATTAATCATCTGTCCACTAAATTGGGCATCATGCATCACTAGCTATATTTCAGCTACAATTCGATTACTGTTTCTCTTAAAAATACTTCTTCTCCAGAACTGTTTTGGCTGTAAATAAATGTATTTGTGTTATTGGAATGTAATTTGCCATTACATCAAAAAAGTAATGTGATTACGTAATGTATGTTACTTGAAATGTATTACTTGTTACATCAGAAAAAGTAATCTGATTACGTAATGCATGTTATTGTAATACATGACTTAACTTGTTATATCAAAAAGTAATCTGATTATGTAATATATGTTACTTAGATTACTTTTTTGATGTAACGAGTAAAGCATTACGATTACGTGATGCATGCTACTTGTAATGCATTACTCGTTACATCAAAAAAGTAATTGATTATGTAATGCATATTACTTGCAATGCATTACTTTACTCGTTACATCAAAACAGTAATCTGTAATGCATGCATGTCACTTGTAATGTGTTCCTCCCAACACTGCTCATTTCAGATGAGACTGAAAACACATGATCACTAGTTTTTCCACAGTCTGAAAACATCATTAGATCAATATAGATTTCAGTCTGAGGTTTAAGGAGAGCTACAGTAGAAATGTGTACATTTTGAAAATAACCAGAATTATCAGCTTATCGACATACTCTGGAAGACTGGAGGAAGCATGAGTGTTTTCTACATAATCTGAGTTGGGTTTCCACAGAGTTGTACCTTCACCGGTTGTAGAGATGAGAACAAAGGTGAACGGGATGACTAATCAAACAAACTGAGAAACTGGGTCAAATGACAGGCACTGGAAAAACAGAAACAAAACACATAAGTACATGTAACAGTTTTTAAGGGCTTATTTAATATTTTCCCTTTCATTTTTATTACATCCCTGAGCTCATGTTAATGACTGTTTTAAAACTACTCTTTTCTTTCCCAAGATCAAGAAATAATCAACTTGTCATGATATGACCCCTTTAAATTAATGTAATATATTCTAGTTCAACATTTTCATGAATACACCAGTCTAACAAAAGCGCAGGTTTCGTATACCGTAGTGTCCTTGTGACCAGGGTCCATCCTCATGCGTCTCACAGCCAAAGCCTTGTGGCATCGAACAACATAATTACAAATCAGGACTCTTCAAGCCAGTGCCAGCGAAATGACACACGCTGATAAAGATGACACAATGATGGGCCACCGGCTGACAGATAGTATAAGCTCATGAATATTCATGACATTAGGGTCAGACACCTCACAGTAATGCCAGGCTTCTTTCTGAAATGAGTGACACAAGCACACACACAAATTAATACAAATCCCTCTTGAGAGATCAGGAGAGAGGACGCACAAATTGAGATAGTGAGAACGCGTTAAATTCCATGTCCTCATTCAGCGTTTCGATTGGTTGTTGTGTAATTCGACGGCTGAGTTATAATGACCCTCGTTATCAGTCCATCAGGCGTGCACTTCCAAAAGGAAGTAATGATTACACAAACACAAACATGGCTGAATGAAATGGCTTTCGCTTCTCAATCACAGCTGCTTGATAATATTACATAAATACATATGCAGGGAATCCAGTCAATGCATTTAAATCACAAGCAATTTTACACACACTCTTTATAACACTACTCCTGCTGAATGGAAAGAGACATTCCTGTTATTAAAGCAGCTGGCCTGGGAGCACATGCAGACGATAAATTAATAATTCACCCAAAAATATCAATTCTGTCATATATACTCACCCTTATGTCATTCAAACCCATGAACTGTTACTCTTTCTGTGGACGAGAAATAAAGAATTTTGTGCAGAATATTTTGAAACATGATAATCTTCACAAATGAACAAAAGTTTCATTAATATTGAAGCCTAAATACAAGTTTAAAAAAACTAAACTTAGGCTATAAAGGAACGTCTCTACTGTCCCAAGACTGACATGACCATCATTAAGCTTCAACCATTTTTTCAGTCTTTACTTAAAAACATTTTCCGTGAAAGTTTGAGTTATTATAATTTGCAAGAGTGCTATTATGAACACAACGAGGCTGTGAATGCGACAGGTGAATAGATGAGTTTATCTGTTCGACTGATGATGTTTAATGTTCGACAACCTCTGTAGTCTCATTTAGCCCACCTTTACAAGACAAACAAAAGCTTTAAAAAATCACAAGGGTTATTACTGATTTCATGTCATACAATAAAACGTAAAAAAGTCTTGAGCTTGAGTTCACCACAAACCTTAATTCAGGCATTTAACCAAAAACCCAATCAAAAAACCCACTGACTTCAGGACGATGAAACTGTAAGTGCTAAAATGCGAATTCAAAGTTGCATTTCAAAGTCTTACCGTAATACTGGATTTCAATTTCAACAAACCACAAATCTCTAGTGATCCAAGTATTTGGGGATTGACAATGAATATCCAGCTTAAATATAACAGAATTATTGCACATAAAAAAAAAACATGGGCCATCTGACTGATTTTATCGGAGTCAATCGTTTAAAAAAAATGTATGGCAACAAAATCCTTTAGTTCCCTTTCGTTGTCACTCTGAGTTACGTCGGATGACGACGAATGGGGTTTCGCTTAGAAAGCCTATCAGCTTCGAGTATTACAAAACGAGCCTATGGCAAAGAAATGCCATGGGTCTGCGGAATTTGCATGACGTAACTCCGCCCCACCTCGTGGGTATAAAAGGAGGAAGTCCGCAACAGCAGTTTATGTTTTCGCTTCGGAGCCAAGTTTATTCTTCTCTCCACAAGCCATCTCTGAATTGTCAGCTTCACGAACGAGTGCCTCGAGTGTTGGTGTGACGGCGATCTACGGCGAGAGCGTGCTTCCTGCTGATCTGCTGCAGTGATTTGCCAGTCGGCGCGTTTCTCCCCGGGCGCTTCAACACTTGAGTTTTCTCACTAAAAGAGCTTACACGCGGCACGTCTTTTTAAAGATGCCTCGCCCGTGTACTTCTGGTTGCGGCAGATTGGTATCGGACTCTGATGGGCACGAGCGTTGCATAGTATGTTTGGGCATTGATCATGCTAGAGCAGCGCTCGTGGATGACTCATGTTTTCTCTGTGGGAACATGACCATCGCGTCATTACGGTCGAGATTCGGTGAACTCGCAAGAGTGAGAGTCCCCTCATCCACCCCCCGCCCTGCGGCTGGTGGCCAGGGTGACCTGAGGGTGACGGTCTGGAACAAGGCGCCGACTATGTGTCCGCGACCCCAGCCCCCCTCTTCAATGACGGTGCCCGCTAGTGAACTGCCGATTCCCGCGGGTCTACCCTCTGGTGGCCCGCGTGTTTCGGTTGAAGCTACAGAGGATGATGCCATGTCTGTTGCTGCATCACTAGGTGGGTTTGATTCTTCTGGAAGTGAGGGCTCGTCACAGCTGCCACCTTCCGGTGTGCATACGGCTGTGCTCGAGTCTGATCCGGAGATGACGGCCATGCTTTCCCGGGCAGCCGCGAGCATCGGGCTTGAGTGGAGGCCTCCACCCTGTCCTGAGCGCTCGCGGCTGGACGATTGGTTTTTGGGTAAGGCCGCCGACCCTCGTCCTCGGCAAACCCCAATACCTTTCTTCCCGGATGTGCATGATGAGATCTCGAAGTCCTGGAAGACCCCGTTGTCTTCCCGTGACCGCTCGTTGGTCTCATCCGCCTTTCCTCCCCTCGATGATGCAGCCGCCCGTGGGTACACTGGGCTCCTCCCGGTTGAACGCTCTGTTGCCATGCAACTATGTCCTCAGAGTGCTTCTTCTCGTGGCGAGCCTAAGCACCCATCCAAAGCCTGTAGATTTTCGTCGACCTTGGTGGCGAAGTCTTACAGAGCGGCGGGACAGGCGGCTGCGTCACTGCATGCTATGGGCACTCTGCAGGTCTACCAGGCCCAGATGCTCAGAGACATGCACGAGGGTAGGACAGACCCAGGGCTCTTCAATGAGCTGCGCGCCGCGACCGACCTTGCTCTCCGGGCGACGAAGGTTACCGCGCGCTCCCTGGGTCTGGTGATGTCCACAGCCGTGGTCCAGGAGAGACATCTCTGGCTGAACCTGGCTGACATGCGGGACGCGGAGCGGACCCGTCTGCTTAACGCCCCCTTGTCCCAGGCCGGCCTCTTCGGCGGTGCGGTTGAAGACTTTGCCCAACAGTTTTCAACCGCCCAGAAACAGACCGAGGCCATAAAACACATTCTGCCCCGCCGGCCAGCTGCTGCCTCCACCCAGCCGACCGGGCAGACGCCTCGTCCTGTTTCCCGCCGAGGGCGCCCTCCTGCGGCTCCCGCCCCTCCCGCCCGGCCCACGCAGCAGCCTCCACCCCGGGCCGGTCGCGGAGGAAGCCGTAAGAAGGCGCCACAGCCCTCTCCCGCCCCGCCCCCCGCTAAACGCCGGGCCAAGCGGCGCTCCTGAGACGGGCTGCCCAGGGAAGATGGTCGTTTTTCAGGAGATGGTAGCAGGACCACTCCTTGCCATGTCTGTTGCTGCATCACTAGGTGGGTTTGATTCTTCTGGAAGTGAGGGCTCGTCACAGCTGCCACCTTCCGGTGTGCATACGGCTGTGCTCGAGTCTGATCCGGAGATGACGGCCATGCTTTCCCGGGCAGCCGCGAGCATCGGGCTTGAGTGGAGGCCTCCACCCTGTCCTGAGCGCTCGCGGCTGGACGATTGGTTTTTGGGTAAGGCCGCCGACCCTCGTCCTCGGCAAACCCCAATACCTTTCTTCCCGGATGTGCATGATGAGATCTCGAAGTCCTGGAAGACCCCGTTGTCTTCCCGTGACCGCTCGTTGGTCTCATCCGCCTTTCCTCCCCTCGATGATGCAGCCGCCCGTGGGTACACTGGGCTCCTCCCGGTTGAACGCTCTGTTGCCATGCAACTATGTCCTCAGAGTGCTTCTTCTCGTGGCGAGCCTAAGCACCCATCCAAAGCCTGTAGATTTTCGTCGACCTTGGTGGCGAAGTCTTACAGAGCGGCGGGACAGGCGGCTGCGTCACTGCATGCTATGGGCACTCTGCAGGTCTACCAGGCCCAGATGCTCAGAGACATGCACGAGGGTAGGACAGACCCAGGGCTCTTCAATGAGCTGCGCGCCGCGACCGACCTTGCTCTCCGGGCGACGAAGGTTACCGCGCGCTCCCTGGGTCTGGTGATGTCCACAGCCGTGGTCCAGGAGAGACATCTCTGGCTGAACCTGGCTGACATGCGGGACGCGGAGCGGACCCGTCTGCTTAACGCCCCCTTGTCCCAGGCCGGCCTCTTCGGCGGTGCGGTTGAAGACTTTGCCCAACAGTTTTCAACCGCCCAGAAACAGACCGAGGCCATAAAACACATTCTGCCCCGCCGGCCAGCTGCTGCCTCCACCCAGCCGACCGGGCAGACGCCTCGTCCTGTTTCCCGCCGAGGGCGCCCTCCTGCGGCTCCCGCCCCTCCCGCCCGGCCCACGCAGCAGCCTCCACCCCGGGCCGGTCGCGGAGGAAGCCGTAAGAAGGCGCCACAGCCCTCTCCCGCCCCGCCCCCCGCTAAACGCCGGGCCAAGCGGCGCTCCTGAGACGGGCTGCCCAGGGAAGATGGTCGTTTTTCAGGAGATGGTAGCAGGACCACTCCTTCCCCCGGTGGAGGGCCGGGGGAGAATCTTTTGTTCTCCGCTCCCCGCTGCTCACCCACGGGTGGGCAGCACCCTAAAGTGGTTAAAGACAGAAACGACCCTCTCTTCCCTGAGCTCACAGAGTTCTCGGGCGACACAGAGCGCCGCCCACAAGCCGTGCTCTCCTCACCCCCTCTGTCCCAGAGGCGGTTGACAAGGCGTGCCGTCCACGGACCGCGTCGCCCCTGTCCCCCTCTGTCGCCAGACCCCTGGCAGAGCAGGCCCCCGCGGGACGACCAGCCTGGTCCTCCCCTGGCCCCCTCTGTCAGGGCGCGGTTGCTAACTGTGCCCCCACACCGGGCCGCTATGCCGTCCACGTCTGGGCCAGTTACTCCGCTTCGCTGCCCCTCCGGGGGGACGCCTGTCGTCCGCTTGATCCCGCTGGTTCAGTTCCTGGGAGCCTGGTTAGAGCTTCCCCGTCTGTCCCGCTGGATCGCGCGCACCATCAGGCTCGGCTATGCGATTCAGTTCGCACGGTCTCCTCCCCGCTTCAGGGGAGTCCGCTCCACTTTGGTCGGTGGCAATGCCCCTATCATGAGAGCAGAGATTGCCACCCTGCTGGCGAAGGGTGCAATCGAGACTGTCCCTCCAGCCGAGATGAGGTCCGGGTTCTACAGCCCCTACTTCATTGTCCCCAAGAAAACCGGTGGGTTACGGCCAATCCTGGACTTCAATTCAATTCAATTCAAATTTATTTGTATAGCGCTTTTCACAATACATATTGTTTCAAAGCAGCTTTACAGAAAGTGCATTTCAGAAATGTACGTAAAAAATACAGTTAGTTAATCATCATGTATTAATTTAGGGCATAACATATCGCCGGCGTTGAGTCGTCTCTTCACAGGCGTCGAGTCGTCTCATCGCAGGTGTTGGGGACTCTGAAGTCTCCGTGAGAGGCTGGATACAGACTGTAGCTGAAGAACGCTATTTACCTCGGGACTAGCGTCCCGAGATAACAGCAGAAAAGCAGATGGGAAGTAATTAGCGTAGCTGCTG
Organism: Gila orcuttii; assembly: GCA_026230005.1. Classification (NCBI taxonomy): domain Eukaryota; kingdom Metazoa; phylum Chordata; class Actinopteri; order Cypriniformes; family Leuciscidae; genus Gila; species Gila orcuttii. The sequence continues at coordinate 8,174,950 of JAPDVR010000021.1, read as the reverse complement.
TTCATAATATTAATGCATTCGATCTGATTCAACAGTAGTATAAGAGGCAAGCATTATGTGAATGCTTGGCTGAAGAGATGCGTCTTTAATCTAGTTTTGAACTGGGAGAGCGAGTCTGAGCAACGAACAGTATCAGGAAGGCTATTCCAGAGTTTAGGAGCGAAATGCGAGAACGCCCTCCCTCCTTTAGTGGATCTGGATATCCTAGGAATGACCAGAAGCCTCGAATTTAGGGATCTTAAAGAACGCGATGGATTGTAGGGCGATAGAAGGTCCATTAAATATACAGGAGCTAGACCATTTAGGGCTTTATAGGTCAGTAATAGTACTTTGTAATTGATACGGAACTTAATAGGTAACCACAGGGGCGTCGGACTGGGGGTAAAACCAGTACTGATTACCAGGGCCCCAAGGGGAGAGAGGGCCCTTGAAAAGTCTGGAATATATTTTATTTGGAACATGGGGGCCCATCAGGACTGCCTATACATAGGGCCGAGGATCTTGTGCTACACCCCTGGGTAACCAGTGCAGAGATGATAAAATTGGTGTTATATGATCATATTTTCTTGACCTAGTGAGAACTCTAGCAGCTGCATTTTGCACTAACTGTAGCTTGTTTATTGAGGATGTAGGACAACCAGCTAATAAAGCGTTACAGTAATCTAGTCTTGAGGTCATGAATGCATGAACTAACTTTTCTGCATCAGAAACAGATAGCATGTTACGTAGCTTAGCAATATTTCTAAGGTGAAAAAAGGCTGTTCTTGTAACATATGAAATATGATTTTCGAAAGACAAGTTGCGGTCTAGTATAACACCCAGGTCTTTTACTGTAGTGGATAAAGTAACTGGACATCCTTCTAAATTAAAGTTGTATTGTACGAGGATTTGTGGGTAGTTTTTTGGACCAATAAGTAATACCTCCGTTTTATCTGAATTTAATAGCAGGAAATTACACGTCATCCAGCATTTTATATCTTTAAGACACTCTGTCAATTTAGATAAGTTAGTGTTTTCATCTGATCTTGATGAAATATATAATTGAGTGTCATCAGCATAACAGTGGAAATTAATTCCATGTTTTCTTATAATATTACCCAGTGGCAGCATATATATTGAGAATAGCAGAGGGCCTAACACCGATCCTTGCGCCACTCCATAGTCTACTGACGTTATCTTCGATTTTTCACCATTTAAACAGACAAAATGGTAACGGTCTGATAAGTACGATCTAAACCAGCTTAATGCCTGTCCCTGAACACCAGTGTAGTTTTGTAGTCGATCCAAGAGTATTTTATGATCTATAGTGTCGAACGCAGCGCTAAGATCGAGTAGAACTAGTATTGAGATACAGCCTTGGTCAGAAGCTAAGAGTAAATCATTTGTAATTTTAACTAGCGCAGTTTCTGTGCTATGATGCGGTCTGAATCCTGACTGAAATTTTTCATAGGTATCATTTTCTTGCAAGAAAGAGCACAATTGAGCGGACACAATTTTTTCTAGTATTTTAGATATAAATGGAAGATTTGAAATGGGTCTGTAATTTGCTAAGTTATTTTGATCTAGTTGCGGTTTCTTAATAATAGGTTTTATTACTGCCAGCTTAAATATTTTTGGAACATGACCTAAAGATAAAGACGAGTTAATAATATTGAGAAGAGGCTCTTCCACTACAGGTAACACTTCTTTCAGTAGTTTAGTGGGTATTAGGTCTAATAAACATGTTGTTGGTTTCGCTGCAAAGATAAGTTTATTTAGCTCTTCCTGTCCTATAGTTGTAAAGCGGTGTAGTTGTTCTTGAGGGGCGATAATTGTGGCTGAATCATAAGACACCATAGAGGATTGTACATTTACAATTGTATTTCGGATGCTTTCTATTTTCTCATTGAAGTAATTCATAAAATCATTACAACTATACTGTAACGGAATATTTTGCTCTGGTGATGTCTGTTTATTTGTTAGTCTAGCCACGGTGTTAAATAAAAACCTTGGATTATTTTGGTTATTTTCTATTAGTTTGCGGAGATGCTCAGCCCTGGCTGCTTTTAGAGCCTTTTTATAACGTGACATACTGTCTTTCCACGCGATTCTAAAGACCTCTAAATTAGTTTGTTTCCATTTACGCTCTAAGTTACGAGTTTCTCTCTTGATAACATGTGTAGTACTATTGTACCATGGTGCTTTAGTTTTCTCTCTAACCTTTTTTAATCTAATTGGTGCAACAATATCTAATGTACTAGAGAAAATGGTGCTCAAACTGCTAGTCATTTCCTCTAGATCATCTGTTTGTTGGGGTTCACTGAGCAGCTGAGATAGATCAGGTAAGCTATTTGTGAATCTATCTATAGTGGTTGGAACGATTGTTCTGCCTGGTCGATAACGTGGCGCAACATGGCAAATTTCAGCAGTACGTAATATGCACGTTACCATACAATGATCAGTGAGATCGTCACTTTGCGCTATAATATCTATATCGGTTGGATTGGTTCCATATGATATAATTAAATCTAGTGTATGATTTAGACGATGAGTGGGACCACTGACGTTTTGCTTGACCCCAAATGAGTTTAATAAATCTGTAAACGCAGCCCCTAACGCATCATTTGTTTTATCTACGTGTATGTTAAAATCTCCAACAATTATTGCTTTATCGGCATTGACCAATAGATCTGAGAGAAAGTCTGAAAACTCTTTTAGGAAATCAGCATAGGGCCCTGGAGGTCTATATACGGTCGCTAAGGCTAGAGATAATAGGGATTTCTTTCTTACATCTAAGAGCGTAACATTTAGCACAAGTACTTCGAACGAATTAAACCTGTGACCTGTTTTCTGAGTAACATTTAGGATATCTCTATAGATTGTTGCAACACCGCCGCCACGACCGATCGGACGGGGCTCATGCTTATAACAGTATCCTGGTGGAGTAGACTCATTTAGACCGAAATAATCATTTGGTTTAAGCCAGGTTTCAGTAAGGCACAGAACATCGAAATTATTATCTGTGACCATTTCATTTACAATAACCGCCTTAGGTGTGAGCGATCTAATGTTTAGAAGACCTAGTTTTAGAAATTCTTTTTGTTCACTGAGATTTAGATTTTCTGGTTTAATTACAATAAGATTTTTCCTAGATCCTAAACTAGATTTATTGTTTGGCCTCACTAGACGAGGAATAGACACAGTTTCTATATAATGTTCTACACTACTTGTATCAATTAAGTTGGGACAGCAGAGATTGTGATTTGGACTTTGACTTACTAGTCAGATGGTGTGTAACGTCTTGGAGATGTTGTCCGACAGCACAGCCGCTCCGATTCTGCTGGGGTGCAGGCCATCAGCACGGTAGAGCCTAGGTCGCTCCCAGAACAGATTCCAATTATTTACAAAGAGCAGTTTCTGTTCATTACACCATGATATTAACCATTCATTTAGAGCAAATAGTCTACTGAACCTTTCTTGTCCTAGTCGAACCTTTCTTGTAGACTTGCGCGTGCTGAACCGCTCCCTTCACAGGCTGCCGTTCAAGATGCTCTCCGCCAAACGCGTTCTCGAATGCGTGCGGCCCCAGGATTGGTTTGCAGCGATCGACCTGAAGGACGCCTACTTTCATGTCTCCATTCTTCCTCGACACAGACCGTTCCTACGGTTTGCTTTCGAGGGGCAGGCATACCAGTACGCGGTTCTCCCTTTCGGGCTAGCCCTGTCTCCTCGCACCTTCACGAAGGTCGTCGAGGCTGCCCTTGTTCCCCTTCGGGAACACGGGGTTCGCATCCTGAGTTATATCGACGACTGGCTGATCCTAGCTCACTCTCGAGATCAGGTTTGCGAACACAGGGACCTAGTGCTCCGGCACCTAGCTCGTCTGGGCCTTCGGGTCAACTGGGAGAAGAGCAAACTTTGCCCCGTGCAGAGGATCTCTTTTCTCGGTATGGACATCGACTCGGTCGCCATGTCCGCGCAGCTTACGAGCGAGCGCGCGCAGTCACTGCTGACTTGCCTGAGACATCTCAGGAGCAAGAATGCGGTTCCACTGAAACATTTTCAGAGGCTCCTGGGTCATATGGCATCTGCAGCCGCGGTCACGCCGCTCGGATTGCTTCATATGAGACCGCTTCAGCTTTGGCTTCGCGACCGAGTCCCGAGGTGGGCATGGCATCAAGGCACGCTCCGGGTACCAGTTACTCCGACCTGCCGTCAGTTCCTCACCCCGTGGTCGAACCTCAGTTTTCTCAGGGCGGGTGTCCCCCTGGAACGAGCTTCCCGGCATGTTGTGGTCTCCACGGATGCCTCCACCACGGGCTGGGGCGCCATGTGCAATGGACATGCTGCTGCGGGCTCCTGGACAGGACCCCAGCGGCTATGGCATGTCAATTGCCTCGAGTTGTTGGCAGTACGCCTTGCCCTGCACCGCTTCCGGGCGTTGCTCAGGGGTCAACACGTACTAGTCCGCTCAGACAATACCGCTACTGTAGCGTACATCAACCATCAAGGTGGTCTACGCTCCCGCCGTATGTCACAACTCGCCCGCCACCTCCTTCTATGGAGTCAGAAGCATCTGAGGTCGCTTCGAGCCATTTTCATTCCCGGAGCCCTGAACTGTGCAGCCGACGAGCTCACGGCTTCAGCCCCTCCCTGGAGAATGGCGACTCCATCCCCAGTCGGTTCAGCTGATTTGGGACCAGTTCGGGGACGCACAGATAGATCTGTTTGCCTCTCACGACTCGACCCATTGCGCCCTGTATTTTTCCCTGACTGAGGGCACGCTCGGCACGGATGCACTGGCGCACAGCTGGCCGCCGGGCCGCAAATATGCGTTTCCCCCAGTGAGCCTTCTTGCGCAGACCTTGCGCAAGGTCAGGGAGGACGAGGAGCAGGTCATTTTGGTCGCGCCGTATTGGCCCGGCCGGACCTGGTTCCCCGAACTTGCACTCCTCGCGACAGCACCTCCCTGGCCCATTCCTCTGAGGAAGGACCTTCTTTCTCAGGGACGGGGCACCCTGTGGCACCCTCGCCCCGATCTCTGGAGCCTCCACGTGTGGCTCCTGGACGGCTCGAGGTAGGTTTGAGTACCCTTCCACCAGCGGTGGCGGCTACCATCACTTCCGCTAGAGCGTCGTCCACAAGACACGTGTACGCGTTGAAGTGGAACCTCTTCGTCGTCTGGTGCTCTTCTCACCGAGAAGACCCCCGGAGATGCTCAATCAGCGTTGTGCTTTCCTTCCTTCAGCAGGGGTTGGAGCGAAGGCTGTCTCCCTCCACCCTTAAGGTCTATGTTGCCGCCATTGCCGCACACCATGACCTAGTCGAAGGTAAGTCGGTAGGGAAGCACGACCTGGTCATCAGGTTCCTGAGAGGAGCGAGGAGACTAAATCCTCCTCGCCCTCCTCTCATTCCCTCTTGGGACCTCTCAGTGGTTCTAACTGCCCTGAAGAGTGCTCCCTTTGAGCCCCTGCAGTCAGTCGAGCTTAAGTTCCTGTCAATGAAGACAGCGCTCCTGGTTGCACTGGCCTCCATCAAGAGGGTAGGGGACCTGCACGCATTCTCCGTCGACGAAGCGTGCCTGGAATTCGGACCGGCTTTCTCTCACGTGATCCTGAGACCCCGGCCCGGATATGTGCCCAAGGTTCCTACCACTCCCTTTCGGGACCAGGTGGTGAACCTGCAAGCGCTGCCCCCGGAGGAGGCAGACCCAGCCTTGGCACTGCTCTGTCCACTATGTAGACAGGACGCGGTGTTTCAGGACCTCAGACCAGCTCTTTGTCTGTTATGGTGGGAAGCTGAAGGGAAAGGCTCTCTCCAAGCAAAGGTTGTCTCACTGGATAGTGGACGCCATTGCCTTGGCTTACCAGCAGCAAGGTCGACCGTGCCCCCTTGGTGTGACGGCCCACTCCACCCGGAGTGTGGCATCCTCTTGGGCTCTAGCGCATGGCGCCCCGCTAACAGACATCTGCAGAGCTGCAGGCTGGGCGACACCTAACACATTCGCCAGATTCTATAATCTCCGAGTGGAGCCAGTGTCCTCTCATGTACTCGCTTCAACTAGCTAGTACCGGACCCGCTCAGGTGTCTTCGCTTGCTCGCCATTCCACTCCACGGACTGGATACGTGCGATATTCTCCTCAGGTGAGCTTCCCCGAAAGCCCTGAGTTCCTCCAGCACTTCTGACGTCGGCGCCAGTGTCTATTGCCTGCGCGTCGGCTAGGTGCCTCCCGTGTGCATGGTCCCTCCCCTGAGCGACCCCCACATGTGTATTTCCACTGTAAGCCTCTCTGAGCATGTGTCTTTCCCTTGGCAAGCCACCTTGCCACCCCTGGGGTTGAAATATTCCACCTGCGGCTGGACACCCCAGTGTTCTCCATATGTTTCCTTCGGGTCATATGTGTATTCTCTAAGTCCCCCCCTCTGGGTTGGCATTAATTGCATACTTCCCCTAGCTTGGAATATACTTCCCAGTGTACCTTGGTATTCCTGTGTTAAATGGAGTCCTTCGTCCAGTCTATGACAGGGATCTCTGTTTACGCAGGGCACTGGAAGACAGCTGAGAAGGTGGCGTGATTAGACTGGTAACCCCATTCGTCGTCATCCGACGTAACTCGGAGTGACAACGAAAGGGAACGTCTCGGTTACGTATGTAACCCTCGTTCCCTGAGCAGGGAACGGAGACGTTACGTCTGCCTGCCACTTTCCGCTGTACCGCGGGGATCGCCTGAGCTCAGTCTTGGCTCCTCAGCGAAGAAACATAAACCGCTGTTGCGGACTTCCTCCTTTTATACCCACGAGGTGGGGCGGAGTTACGTCATGCAAATTCCGCAGACCCATGGCATTTCTTTGCCATAGGCTCGTTTTGTAATACTCGAAGCTGATAGGCTTTCTAAGCGAAACCCCATTCGTCGTCATCCGACGTAACGTCTCCGTTCCCTACTCAGGGAACGAGGGTTACATACGTAACCGAGACGTTTCCCAGGAAGCAAAAAAAAAAAAAAAAAACACTGCAGAGAAAGAATCATCAGTCCTGGCCTAAACAATTTCCTTATTGCATAACCCGTTTCATGTGATCATAGGCCTACTTTTTTCATGTGAAAAAAATTATTCATTTTGACATGATTTACAGTTGAACGTATATAAAGTGTGTGTGTGTGTGTGTGTGTGTGTGTGTGTGTGTGTGTGTGTGTGTGTGTGTGTGTGTGTGTGTGTGTGTGTGTGTGTGTGTGCAGGTTTGACTATACTTGTGAGAGCCAAATGTCCTCACTTGTATTTAAATATTAAGACAACTGACTAGTGAGGACATTTTACTAGTCCTCTCTAGTTAAAAAGGGCAATAAATCAGCCAAACCATGTTTTTCTTTAAATCTAGTGTTTTGCTCATGTTTCTGTGATGGTAGGTTTAGGTGCAGGGGTCGGGTTAGGCCGTTGAAAATATTATGAACCTGATATAAAATAAGTGGAAGTATATGCAATGTCCTGTAGTGAAACAAACGTGTGTGTGTGTGTGTGTGTGTGTGTTGAATACAGATGAGGAGACTGATGATTTGCGTGGAGCAGATAAAGCGCTCAGTGACTGTGGCATTTAAGCAGGTCAAGAGCACTGACCTCAGCTGACGAGAGGAGAGCGGAAACACACACACACACACACACACACACACACACACACACACACACACACACGCTCACAATCTCTCGCACTGCTTCTGTTTCCAAATAACTGATGGTCTGCACACACACACACAACACAACACACACACACACACACACACACACACACACACACACACACACACACCCTGTCGTCTTGATTTATTGAGCATGTTCAGTGTCATGACTCACTGTATCCCCTTTTAAGATGTTCCCTCTCTGTCTCGGTCATCATTAGCATATAAATATTTCCGAGATTCGGACTTGGAAATGAAAGTACCAGATGGCACTAGAAAGGGTTGTACAGTCTGATGCCTCTGGGAAAACTTCAAATATTGGGCAGACTGTATTAATATAAATTTCACGACGATGGACGATGGTCCACATACAAATGATACAGGTCACTTTCTATTAGGTGAACAAACAAACGTTTCAGAAGTCAGCCTTCATCTGTGTGTCGTAAATCAATGTACCCGCACTTTCTTGTACCAATAACATTACCATAACGTCATCGCATTATGTTCATTAACGCAAAATTAAATCAAATACCAATACCAAAATCAACAATAATATATATATATATATATATATATATATATATATATATATATATATATATATATATATATATATATATATAAATTATTATTATAACTTAGATAGGAATGTAATAAATACAGATCATTAAATAAAATATAAAATTATATATATATATATATATATATCACATTATACTATACATAATTATTATTATAATGTTTCACATGTTAATCTTGTTATTATATACTTATTGTTCACATTGTTATATGATTAATATATTATAATAAAATTTTAACATACTGTATATCTCCAGTTTTGAAATCAAAATTTTTACTGTAAATTTGGTTCCTAAAGGTGTTTTGTGTTGAGTTTGAGACTTTATTTCATGTGTCTGAACATGTAAAGCATCATGAGAAGTTTTTAACCAGCATCTCTGTCCTTATTAAGCTCACTCATATCTTCCATACAGACTCAGTTTATAAACCTATCCGTGTTCATCATTTCACTTACAGTATGAACAGAAGACACTGCTGATCTGACACTACACACTACACACATTGCAGAACTCCCCCAGTGAGAGACGTTTGAGCTACATGTGGTCGTCTCGCCTCATTGGCTTGATAGAATACTAATAAAAACCATATGACAACAGCATACCAAGTATGCAATTAATATTCTACCTCGGCATGTGGCGGAGACCTGTTGGAGTCGCGTTTCACACCGGACTGGCAGCTCTGTCTGTGTGGCAGTGAAAAGATGTCCTTATTAACCTTTATTACAGCAGACACACATCCACATACACACATTAATTTACTCAAGGCTTTAATGCAAACAAGAATGTTCGGAATAGCATACTACCAAACTACTCTGAATTGATATTTATGAATTACACACATTATCCAAATTTGACTGTGCACAAAATTCAACTGCTGCAACTATTGCTATTCATAGTTTCAGTTATGTGACAGAGCCCTGGAGGGCAAAATATCTATAGAACTGCAGCACAGGCCCGTCAATCTCAAGCCACGAATATTTAGATCAACTTTCAAAGGAAGAAAAACAAAGATTTGTGAACAAACTGCAAGGGACACTTGCACTGCGATCCATATACAGCACCAGCCACAGTATTTCACTCACATACAACAGCAGGATATTCTATAACATTTAACATGCCCTGATGTACTCGATATACTATCATATTACATACAGTACAGGCAAGCAAATGAGCTCTGCTAATAAAAACAATGTTCTAAGAACGTTTTGCTAATGTATTCATTAAGTTTCATCATGTTCTCTGAACATTCAAAATGCCCAGTTTTTTAATGGTTTAAAAACATTCTTCAAACATTATGGGAATGTTACTTTTTCAAGCGTGTGAAACAAGAAGTAACATTTAAAAAATGTTGGATGAACGTCAAACTAACCCGCTTCAGAAAAAGAAAAACATTCCATGAACTTAGTATAAATAATGTTTTTGTTCTAATGTTTTGAGAACATTATTAAAGACCAGATAACTTTGAACGAAACATTGTATCAATGTTACTGGACAAACGTTTGTTCATAACATTGAGAGAACCTAGCCAGAACGTTAGCCCTGTTCGCTGCATATGAATGTGTTAAATTGCACAAAAGAAAATGTGTTTTCTTTAAATTAATTTCTATGCTTGTCTGTACATAGTATGTTTTATTAACAAATTTAATGCAATTAGTATTCACTGTTCTTTATAATAGTTTTCTATGAAAAAAGGCTTAAAGGTAGGCTAGGCAATTTTCAGAGAGGCTAGCAATAGCAAGTTAGCTTTGAAAGCATGAGATCCCCCCTCCCTTCAGTCTCCAAAGCCACGCCTCCTTCAAAACACATGAACGCACACAGCAGGGAGCAAACAAAAGTGTCACGAGAGACGGCATTAAACATACAAACAACTTGAGGAGCACTAACCTGTACCACCTGACTGCTGCAGATTTATTTCGCCGTTGATAGTGTTGACATTGAAACGCATAAATTTGTGTCACAAATCGCTCAGAGCATAACATCACAGGTTTCCGTCTTCAAATTACAGTAGTAATGTTGTGAACGCAGCATAAGCATGTTGTTTTGGTTCAGGAGGAACTGTAAAAGGCAGCTGCTGTTTCGTTTGTGCTGCTCGGTGACTGACGTCTGTCTAATTCATAGCACGAAACGCGCATCTGTATAGTATGCATCATTACTAAGATGTATACTGAATAAGATCTTTGAATATCACTGGTTGAGTACATTAGTAGCTCCTTAGCACAAACCTAGTAAAAATAACTGCTGGCCAGCGGAAGAAAGCTTGTTTTGCCCTCCAGATGGGCACTATAAGGGTTTTTGTGTCATATGAAAACTATGAATAGTGACATTGTCATCCACAGAATTGTATTCAAAGCTCTACCTACATAGCATGTCATCGCAGGCAAACTATATTTTACTACCTTCTAAGATACCTTGTTTTGGCCAAAATCTGAAGGTAGCAATCCCTGAATGTATTGTAAAAAGCTCTGTGAAAACAGCATAGAGAGAAATGCAAATTAAATACATATGCTGTACATTTCATTCATATGCTAATGGGGAAAACTGCTGGAATCCATTGTTAGTACATCGCGTTTGAGTGGATTGACGGTTGTTAAAGTCACCATGAAATCAAAATTGACAATTTGACCAAAAAAAAAAAAAAAATGGAATATTGCAGGATTTATTATAAATGTTTTATCCGTGCACATCATTTCTTTTTTTATTCTTGTGCCTCGTAATCTTGAATTAAAATAACTTCTCCTCCCTCTTTAAAGGGGTCATGAACTAGCTTTTTAAAAAATGTTATATTGTTGTCTGGGGTCAACTTATGACGTTCGCTTGGTTTTTACATTCAAAAACATCAAAATGAATAAGTAATAGGCTATTTTCTACCCTAGTTTTGAGCCTAGCTCAAAAACGCTCGGTTTTTATGGCCGTCTCGCATTGAAGACTTGGAAGTAAACGCCCACTGCTGTGAGTGGATAACAGTTTTGCATATTATAAGGAGTTTCAACTCACTCATCAGTAACGATTAGACTGATACACATGTACACATAATTATTAGATATCAAACGATCTGTAACAATGCAATACTAGCCTATCAGATTATTATTATTTTTTAAATAATCACCCCTTTAAGCATCTCTTCTCTGATGATGAGGGCGGGGCAACCTGTCACTCACATGAGATCCACCAATAGCAAAATACAACCATCTAATCAATTCCACAAGCCCCGCCCTACATTTGTTCTTGTTCGAGACGCTGTTTCACTCGGATATACATCACAAAATAGAGAAGAAAAGACTATTGCAACTTCAGTTTCATGCCGACTTACAGAGTTGCTGCTTATATGTGGAAAGTTCCAGATCAATCACTTATGGGGTTACGTGATAGTGAGGTATTATGAACACCTAAATTATTAATAATTTAGTCTTAAGTTATTAATGTATTATTTCCTCTATGCAAATTTGTTGCAAAATCTTTGAGGGTTATGAAAAGTTACCAGTATAAATGTGTCCTATAAAATCATTGTCTTGAACATCCAGCAAGTTTCTTTTCAAGTACAATGAGTGCAGACGCTTCATGCCTAGAGATTTGACCTAGATCTGAGCCTAATTAACTATTTGGATGGCTTTTCATTTGCATAACCTTCTATTTTCCATAAAATACATCTGTATATGTACATGCTTGTCGTTTTCATGTAATTAAAAGTGCACTAAGGACGTTTTTGTTTGTTTGCTGGTCGATTAGGATGGACTAATTATAGCTCAGGATTTTACTGGAAAACAGGACAAAAATACTGAGGAAGAAAATAATTTTTGCAGTAAAGGTAATGGTTTCGATTCCCAGGGAATGCATGAATTGAAAAAAAAGTATAGCTTGAATGCAATAAGTCGCTTTGGATAAAAATGTCTGCCAAATGCATAACTTGAAATGTTTAAAGGGGCTGTATGTAAGCATTTTTATGTATTAAATGCTTTTTTATTAATATGAGCAGGCATTTACTCATCTCAAGTGCCATTCTGGATCACAGAAGAAAAAGTTCAAGGCTACGTCCAAAATCTCAATACTCTCTTGAGTTGGTACTTATTTTGAAAAAGTAATTACTTCAAGACTGCAAAAAAAAAAAAAGAGAATGTTCTATATAGTATGAATGTGTGTAGGAATGTAATCCGGATGTACTACATTCGCTATGTAATTATTTTGTGACCTAAAAGCGTCAGTTGCGTCGCTTCACTGCCATTCATAAATCCTCTCCCGTGGCCTCATGGGATAGTAAAATGTCCATCATGCACACTTCAGAATCTCACCGGAAGAAGCCGGTCATCCGGGTACTTTTTGCCTACTCTTTTATGAGTACTATGAATTCGGACATACTTCTTTTGTCACATACTGTTTTTCGACTACTATATAGTAGGGAAGTATGCGAATTCGGATGCAGCCCAACATTTTTAAGCAAAAAAAAAAAAAAAAAAAAGTTGCGTGTTCATATGCTTGAATTGGATCCTCAAAGTTCAGCAGCAAAGACATTGGTTAATAAAGTGAGATTAAATACATAATTTATTTAATTATCGCAGGTTTGAGTTTACATTTCACATTGTTTTTATTCGTTTTGAGGAATACTGAATGGGCTGCACATCTGAAAGGTTAGTTTGAGCTGCGCCCTCTACTGTACAGCCGTGAATTTGCATTTCCTTTAGCTTATTCGTTTCACTTTTGAAAGGGCCTTCCCTTTACATTTGCCAAAAATATAACCTTTTTTTGTTGCTATTGCTGCTGTTAAAAAACAAGCCCAGCCCAGGTAAGAAAAAGTAACGCAAAAGTAATGTAATGAAATGGACAGCGACAGGATGTTCGTTAACAGTATATTGCTGCAAAGGTATTTCCAACTTATTTTTACTTCCAAGCGAAGAACAAAAGACAATTTCGCTGTGAGTATATCGATGAATCACGTTCAGTCTCTTTTACGTTACATGTGCACGAGTGCGAACACGATCAGTAAATCGCTGGCTGCAGTTCACTGAACGGCCACCGGTGTCACTAATAACAAGGTACATATAGCCTCTTTAATACTTGATATAGAATTTAATACTTTATATTGATACTACTAAATCACAGAGCATGAGCAATAGCAATAGTGATACTTGAGCAAACACCACTAATAAAAATCATAATGTGAAGTTTATAAATATGAAGTTAGCTTGCTGAACAGAAAAACTAAGCACATTTAGTCGTCACATCAAAGCATTAAAAAAAAAAAATCAATTTATTGTATGCCTTTTCAGTGCCGTTTGAATGGCTTCTTCAGGTTCTCTTAAGGTGGATCCAGAGGGAAAAGGCACATGGCGTTCCCAGCAAACCCTTAAGCATTTCGGCTCTGAACTTCCATTATCTGTCCCTGTCCCCTGGGTAAGCTGAAGCACTATTGCATAGAGAAACCATCAATACTTCAGTACCAAATAGGCTTTGTCCGAGTTTGAAGAACAGTTGGCATCCGTCATCCCCGGCACACATTACGGATCTAAAGTATTGTTGGATTGAAATAATTTGGCATAATTGAGATATAACAGTGAGGCTATTTGCATTTGTTAGCATTTAAAGAAACGCATGAGCACCTGGGATAAATCCAGCGCTGACCCCTTTTAGTAGTGGGTTAAACCGGCTTTTCCCAATGTGCAATGAGCATGACAGACTGTCAATCTCTCTGTCAGTAAAGCTTCCTTATCAATGGCGGATTCACACTGCCATAATATGACAGAGGTGAGAAGGCAATCATCCGTGAGCAGCGGCTCTTTGAAAATCCAACATTTACTCTTCAAAATTTCAAGGAAAAAAAAAAAGGTTTCATTCAGCTCAATATCAAACTTAATATCTACCTTTGAATTGTGGTTAATATAGTCTCATCCTTAGATGGCATACCTTCAGATAGTTCACATTCATATATTCATAACTATTTTAATCAAAACATTTTTGTATCAAAATATTAGGAACATTTTCAGCATCATTACCCCAGCCTTCAGTGTCACATGATCCTTCAAAAATCATTCTAAAATGCTAATTTGCTGCTTAAGAAACATTTCTGATTATTATCAATGTTCTCTTTCATATTTTTGTGGAAACCGTACTACAACATAAAAATAATATAATCTGCAGACAGGGCCAATACTTCAAAACATCACGTAACAAAAATTGTAGTAATGCTGCATTCAAATCACATGGAATGATCGTCAGAGGCATGTCAATTACAGATTTATGATGAAAGAAAATTGATATTGATCATAAAAGAATGTTGGCAGTACACATTTTGTGTAATGTTGCCAGAAAACACTAATTTAGCTGATTAATGAGGAGACAGACTACACAAGACTACATTTCCCATCATTCTCTGTGACACCAAGAATGACAAAATACAGAGGAAACATCAATTAATCAACTAATGCACATCCTTTGCTCTTCATGATGCTGCATTAGAGCTAAAATGTTTACTGCATGCCTTGAGAAGTACATAATTGAGTAAAAGCATGCAAAAATCATTTGAACACACATCATGTTGTAATTACGATTTCTAAAGGGCTGGAAAAAAGCATTAAGTCACTTTACATGTCAATCAGTCAGTCTAAGTGGGCGGAATATTAAGCTTGTATATTATTGTATATTTATGTATTGGTTCAAGTAAATGATATGGTCTTATGACTTTCAACATGGTGTCGGGCTGAAGATAAAGCAACTGAACTGACTGAGTGACCCTTTGTCTTTTTTCCTCCTGTGTTTTTACTGTCTTTCTAGGTCAGCTGCATCTGCAGGACTCATGTGAACCGACGTGTGAGTGCTCTCCTATATTATTTATCACTATTTCAAGAACAACTAAAATATCTCAGCAATACCGTAAAATGTTCAGAAGCATGAAGACAACATGAAACGTCATTCGCACGTGTTGTACAACGATTCAAACCAAAATCATTGAAAAAAAAATGCTATTTAGAGACAGAGTAGCTGAAAAAAAGACGGTCAGAAACACCACGAACATATCTTAGTAAAGTAAGTAAAGTCAGTTTTGATTTCATGCCATGGATAAGCCTTACAACACATCCCTGATAATGTCTGAATATTTGTTATTAGGAACAAGATATGTGCATTTACTTAAGGAGTGACACTGATAAAGCTGTACAAACAGGCAGATAGAAAAAATGTTTCTGACTTCCTGCAACACATGTAGGTCAGGTGACCTTCAGAAAGATGGAAACGTATTGCTTCATCGCCTCATGAGGTCCCGCACTGAACCCTGGTCCTGCTACATTTCTCACCTGAACGCCAGGCTCTGAATGGATGAACGGCGCAGTTTGTGAAGGTTAGACCAAATGCTCCTTGAGTAATTATGTCACAGCGGACCTGCTCCAGATCTTTCCAGCAACAATCCTCTATTGCATGACAAAAAACAAATGTCCAGAAAATTTCAGGTAATTTTCGAATCAGGTCAGCATGATTTTTTTCTGTGAAGACTTACCGGGGGGCTGAAATCTCAAACTGAAAGCAGAGAAAAGTTTTCCAAGGTGACATTACAGGGATAATTTACCCCAAAATGAAACTTCTGTCATAATTTACTATCTCTTGTGTCGTTCCAACCCATTTGACTTACATTCTTCTGTGGAATAAAAGAGAAGTTTAGAAAGATGTTCACGCAGCACTATTAAATCTTCAGAAACCATATAGATTTCTGAGGAGACCAACATTTATGACATTTTTATGTTTCCATTAAAGTTGCAAAATTAGTTTATGTTAAAAAATTGGAGAATAAAACATAAATAAAAAAAAAAAACAATGCAAAATAATAAAATTAAATATTAAAACAATTTGCAAATAAAAAATCATTGTGTGCATCAGAAAAACAAAATCCTCACTTGCAGGGAAATTTGTGGAAAAAGAAATTATAAAATGGAATGTCAGTGTATTGCCATCTTAGTTTATCTTCATGCCTTATAAATGAACAAAAATGTATCCACTGCAAGCAATCATGTACGTACATTTTTATGCACATCTTAGTGTTTTCCATGCACCATTTTTATGTGAAATCCCAACATTTGCATAAAAATATGAGGATAGAAAACCAGCTACTGATAATCTTCGCCTCCACCGAAGCCCTGAAATCTCATTCATGTTCAGATTCAGTTTCAGTTTCTCTCGTGTCGTAAACAAATGCGACCCACCAGTTCGAATATGCACTTATAAAAATTAAAAAAGGTTCTTGCATTAATGGTTCCATAGAGAACTTTTAGCATCCATGGAACTTTTACATTGCACAAATGGTTCTTTATAGTGAAAAAATAATTTCTTTAGAATATTTAAATGTTCTTTACACTTTTAAGAACAGTTCTGAAAATGGTTCCGAAAATCAAAAAAATTTGCTTTAGTCTCTAAATTTGGGTCCTTAATTTGTTTTTATTGGGGCCATGTTGTTCTATACACTTAAAAATAAAGTTGTTTTTTTTAGCGATGCCATAGAATAACCATTTTGGTTCCTCAAAGAACCTTTCAGTGATCAGTTCTTAAAATAACCTTTTTTTTTTGGTCAATAACATTTTACTAATATAAATATTCTTTTGTGGAATGGAAAGGTTCCATGGATGTTAAAGGTTCTATATGGAACCATAGAAGCAAATTAAGAAGCTTTTTGTAGGAACGAACAGCATGAAATGTATTTGAAAATAACACAATAAATGACTGAAACAACAGAAGAGGGAAGCGATGACCAAGTATTCATTAATGGGTGAACTGTCCCTTTAAAGGCCCATTGGAAAACTTTCAGCTCCAGACTGCCATCTTCCCTAAAACTCCCGCAGACCTTGAGGAAGTATGAAGGATGTGCGGACGAGGGAGGTGCTGACATTCATAGAGGACATTAATAAGGCTGGAGTGATGAATGAACGGAGCGCTGAGAGACTCCTGCACATTTAGACTGATGGAGCTCTAGATCAATGCTCCTCCACAGCAGATACACAATCGGCCCAGCCGGACAACCCCATTGTTTAAATGGAGCGACGCGTCATTTGAGCTGCGGTAAAGGTTAACGACGAGAGAATCACCAAATTATCAATTAATCTCCAAGCACATTTATTCTTTCACCTGTGTTCTCTCTTTCTTTACATCCTTGCCACCTTTATCTCTCTCTCTCTCTCCTGCTGTGTTTGGCATCAGAGTTGTGTTTTTTCCAGGTGGCGTAATTTGTCGGCTTTATCTTGTTGGAGGGATTGAGCTGGCTTTGGGGAGCATGCTTAGATACCAGCTACATCCATTATCTGTCAGAGGATAACCTGATTCAGAGCGGCTGCTGCCAGACAGACAGAGAGAGAGAAAGAGAGAGAGAGACAGACAGAGAGAGAGAGACAGAGAGAGAGAGAGAGAGAGAGAGAGCGAGAGAGAGAGAGAGAGAAACAGAGAGACAGGCCTTGTTCTGTGTTTAATTGTCAAGCCGATCAATTAGAGGCCGACTCGCAGATCGCCGCAACATATCTCTTCAACAAGAGTGGCAAAAACAAGATTATGGCAGGAAAAATCTGCTCTACTGGATACAATAACACTAATAGAGATGATTGGAAACACATCCACTCACAATCATTCATTATCCGCGTTTAATAATGAGCAAAACTGATCCTGGATGTTGATTGGTCAGAATTTCAGCTATGCTAAAATACACAATAAAGTAACAAACACTGGGTTCACTATACAGTGCATCACACAATGGCAATTTTGCTCTATAGAGTAACTTTTTAATAACACTTTACAATAGAGTTCAAATTGTTATCAATAATGCTTTAAGTCATGTAGCTTGCGTAAGTTCTGCCGGGAAGACTCAATCATTACGTCACTGTTTACCGGCCCTTTATCCAATCGTGCTCTAAATACTCATAATATAAAAGATCAAAACTTACACATGTTTGAGTTCGCAGATGCTGATGCTTCCATTCACCCCCATCCTCCACCCCACCTCTAAGATGTCCCTTCTCCTCCATCCTCCCCAACACCACCACCAGGATGGTCCCGTCCCTTAAACGGGGGTCGGCTTCAGGCAGGATATGCAGATTTCGTACCCTCGGAATGCAAACTTCGGATGGGGCCTACGCCAAAGAACTTTATATAATATTGTGCTTGCTGAGCTGTTAATAAATGTATACTGGTAACGGCATTATTCTCCCGAGTCTTTCTGGTAGAACTGGTTTCACCAACAGGGTTTAGATTAAGCCAGGATGAGACCTTAAGACATTTAATTAACTTTTATAAACGTGCCTTAGAAAAAATATTACTGGTGTGAATCTCAAGACAAAACAATGGCACTGACATATTTATAGATATGTCAGTGCAAGTTACTTTCAGTTAAAACAGCTCAAACATGCATTTTAGTCTGTGACTATCTTAAGCCTTGTCTGTAGGCTTTTCATGAAATAATAAATAGGTTGCACTTGTTTTACAGTATGTGCACTTTCAATGTACTTTCAGTGCACTTACCAAGACAGTATAGTAATATAAGGAAACTACATGGGTTAAGATTAGGTTCAGGACTAGTACCTAGTTATTACCCAGTTATTGTATTTACTACAATAAGTATATATTATATGTACATGCGAAACAGGACTGTAAAATAAAGTGATACCAATAAACTAAAACTAAAACCGTAGGTATTATAAACTAATGAAGAAAATACTTTACAGAAGTTGTTAATCAAATGCTTTTTTAAGCATGTGTGAAGTCAATGTTAGATTTGGTAAAACAAGTAAATAAATGAGCATCGATATAATTAAATTAACATTAAAATTACATGGATTAACAAAATTAAAAATAGTATAAATAACACATTAAGATAATTTCACATAAATAAAGGCTGTATCATGTATAAATATATCTAATGCATTATGTTAAATAATTTTTTTGCTTCTTAACTTTATTATAAAATATTGCTGAAAATGTCTGTGATTAATATTTGTATTATATGGTAATTTTTCATATAAAAGCAATAAGACACTTAATGTCATTAGACAACAACGAAAAACCATTTATCCTGAATATAAAATAATACAATTAAATATAGACATGTCATTTTATAAAATTTGAATAAAATAAAATAATGAGTAAATGATGCAGTGTTTCCATTCCATGTGTTCAGGAGAACAAAATTATCATCTGAGAAATTTGTGCAAAAGTTTGTGCAAAAACAGTCATTTAAAGCCACCGTATTTTCATCTTAGTTTATACTCGTGTCATACTCGTGTTTATACTCGTGTCGACTCAACATGATGTCCTGAATCTAACAAGACCACTTTTATGATTTTTGGACAAACCGTTCAGAAGTTATAACCAAAAATAGCCATTTTTCATATCTATTGTGCGGTATAAGAACGGTATGACGAATCAACTTGAATTCCATAAATTTTTGTCGGCATGGTCTGAAGATGATCTGGTTAAATTTTCGTGAAAATCGGAGCAACCATCTAGGACGAGTTCAAAAAAGTAGGTTTTAAAAAAAAATTCTAAACGGCAGAAAGATTTCCATGACGGAAAATGACATCATATGATGCAATCGAATCGCCTTGAGCCAAGGAAACCGTGGGACAGTTTGAATTTTGTTTCTAGGCCTTATGGTTCAAAAGTTATTAGCATTAACATGAGTGCAACTTTGTACAGTTAGTGGCACTAGAATAATGAGTTAGAGTCTCCAAATTTGCTATGGAGACTGTTCAGACTGTCCTCTATCAGTGTGCCAAATTTCATAACTTTCCCGCAAGCGGTTCTATGGGCTGCCATAGACTTCCATACGGAAGAAGAAACGGAAGAAGAATAAGAACACCAACGATTTCAATAGGTCTGTGGCGAGGGGGGCGTGGTTCAGCGATGTCTGTGACAGGAGTGAGTCGAAGAGTTGGGAGACGAGCGGCATGTAAGTAGGTCAAGTGCAAAATGGCGTACACCTGATTCTCGTTGCAGTAATTGCCGTGGGGAAGCGGATAAAAGCCACCTAAAAGCGGGAAGCGGAGAGAGAGAGAGTGGCTGTGGAATCGTGTGCCCGTGGCTGTCTGGTAAAAACCAAAGGAACTGCTGTCAAAGAGTTATTGAAAAAAGACTGTGTTTAGAGAGCGCTGAGAGTGCGACTTTGTTTTGAGAAAGGAAAAATATTGAATAAAAAGAGACACACGTTCCACAGCAAGCTGACCCGGTCTCCTTCCTTCTCTTCATTTGAACTTTACTATAGTGGTGCCGAAACCCGGGAAGGAAGGAGATTGCCGCCGCCAGCATGACGACCCCGTCAGGAATGCCGTTTGCGGACATTATCCAATCGCTCGGGATGCTTTTCCCGAGCGATGGGAATGAACCTTTTCCAGGCGGCTCATTGTAATCCCATGGCCGGGCATTTAGGAATGGCAGCCACGTTAAATCGTATAATGACCTGCTACAAGTTTTCTGGACGGGCATTCACGAGAACGTACACAGATGGTGCGCGTTGTGTCGTGAATGTCAGTTGGTAAATCCAGCAGCCGCCCCAAAAGCGCCATTGCACCCTCTCCCACTTCTGCAGATCCCCTTCGAACGAATTGGTATGGACCTCATCGGGCCATTAGAACGATCCGCACGGGGACTTCGCTTTGCATTAGTTCTGGTGGATTATGTAATGCGATATCAGGAACAGTGTTGTGCAAGTTACTTCCAAACTGTAATACCTTATAGATTACTAGTTACTGTTATTTAAAAGTAATTCTTTACTTTACAATATTACTGTCTCAGAATTGTAATGCGTTACATTACTCCTGTACTACTTTTGAGTTACTTTCACAAAAATAACTACAAGGTAGACCTTCAAATTCTAAAATGACAAAATGTAATGCAGAGCATTTTACATCCAGTAGAAGGCATTATGTTGTTCCAAAATGACTGTGGGCTATCCAGGCTACTATCAATATAGCATATAATTGGCAAAGTGAAGGCTCAAGACAAGAAAGGATGACAGACAAAATCACAAATGATCCAAGTCTGTTAAAAGTATGGTAGAGTGTCATGATCCTGGTTCTTCCTATCCTTTGCCGCCCTCTTTTGGTCACTTTCATTATCGCATTCACCTCTTTTACACCCTCTTAATTACTTTCTCTCAGCTGTTCCTTATTTACCGCTGCTTTACTCAGATAACCTCACACCTGTTCCCTTTTCTCTCTAATTGCGTTTGCTTCTTCTTCTCTCTCTTCCTCCTGTCTCGTCGTCAGATTGTTCTTTGACTACTGATGAAAGAGACGTTTTGTGACTCTACCTTTCTCATCCCTCCTGTCCTGTCCTGTCCTGTCCTGTCCTGTCCTGTCCTGTCCTGTCCTGTCCTGTCCTGTCCTGTCCTGTCCTGTCCTGTCCTGTCCTGTCCTGTCCTGTCCTGTCCTGTCCTGTCCTGTCCTGCCCTGTCCTGTCCTGTCCTGTTCTGTCTGGGAAGAAAGACACCCTGCTGCAAGTATTTGTCTGCTTATGCTCTAACCAGTTCTCTGTGTACAGTGCCGTGCTTATCAAAGCTGCTGCAGCTCCCCGCTGTCGTCTGTCGTTTTCTCTGCTGTGTGATCTAAGCCTTGCCCCAGCTGTACCCCTGCTTCTACTACGGCAATCGCCTTGGATCTGTTCCAAGAGGACTTCTCAGTTATTATTTAACGGCCAAGAGAGTGTTGCCTGTTTTTGTTGTTATTTATTCAATGAAGATTTCTGTTCAAGTCTTGCTGGCGGCTATACACATCCATTAAAGTATTATTTGACTGTCATTTGCTATTGGGTCTTATCTATCCTTACAACAGTAGAGGTAAAGTGATTATCTGGCAATATCCGTGAATAGCTTGGGTCTATTCATATTTGACACAACAGAACTGTATGTAAACTCTAATGCCATGACAAGATTGTAATGGGGTCATTTTTGTGTTATTTTTCAGAATACGGAAGTGTAGCGGGGAAGGATATTTAGGGGGCACAGGTAACTTCCAGTCGCTCTTAGTTCCGTAGCGGGGAAGGCTATTTAGGGGCACAGGTAACTTTCACTCGCTCTTTGCCAGCTCACACTATAGTTGGATCACAGGACAGGGGCAGCAGCACGTGCTATATAGACCAGTGGGACTCCAAACATTGAGCGCAAGCTCAGACGGACGATTGCAGCAGTAGGTGGCTTACACCGCCGGTTAATGAGGAAACGGACGGATTGGCTTGTAAGTGTATATATAAATTAAATATACTTTCATTAGAATGACAATAATACAAAGTAAGTGACAATATTTTCTCTTGTTGCTCTTAGTGTTGCCCGCACGGCGTGCACGCATTATAGGCTGGGTGCAACAGACGTAATAAAAGGTACAATGATGTGTAGAACATGTTTGGTAGTTATATATGTATATGTGTATATATGTATGTACACTCACCTAAAGGATTATTATGAACACCATACTAATACTGTGTTTGACCCCCTTTCGCCTTCAGAACTGCCTTAATTCTACGTGGCATTGATTCAACAAGGTGCTGAAAGCATTCTTTAGAAATGTTGGCCCATATTGAAAGGATAGCATCTTGCAGTTGATGGAGATTTGTGGGATGCACATCCAGGGCACGAAGCTCCCGTTCCACCACATCCCAAAGATGCTCTATTGGGGGTTGAGATCTGGTGACTGTGGGGGCCATTTTAGTACAGTGAACTCATTGTCATGTTCAAGAAACCAATTTGAAATGATTCGAGCTTTGTGACATGGTGCATTATCCTGCTGGAAATAGCCATCAGAGGATGGGTACATGGTGGCCATGAAGGGATGGACATGGTCAGAAACAATGCTCAGGTAGGCCGTGGCATTTAAACGATGCCCAATTGGCACTAAGGGGCCTAAAGTGTGCCAAGAAAACATCCCCCACACCATTACACCACCACCACCACCACCAGCCTGCACAGTGGTAACAAGGCATGATGGATCCCTGTTCTCATTCTGTTTACGCCAAATTCTGACTCTACCATCTGAATGTCTCAACAGAAATCGAGACTCATCAGACCAGGCAACATTTTTCCAGTCTTCAACTGTCCAATTTTTGTGAGCTCTTGCAAATTGTAGCCTCTTTTTCCTATTTGTAGTGGAGATGAGTGGTACCCGGTGGGGTCTTCTGCTGTTGTAGCCCATCCGCCTCAAGGTTGTGCGTGTTGTGGCTTCACAAATGCTTTGCTGCATACCTCGGTTGTAACGAGTGGTTATGTCAGTCAAAGTTGCTATTTTATCAGCTTGAATCAGTCGGCCCATTCTCCTCTGACCTCTAGCATCAACAAGGCATTTTCGCCCACAGGACTGCCGCATACTGGATGTTTTTCCCTTTTCCACACCATTCTTTTTAAACCCTAGAAATGGTTGTGCGTGAAAATCCCAGTAACTGAGCAGACTGTGAAATACTCAGACCGGCCCGTCTGGCACCAACAACCATGCCACGCTCAAAATTGCTTAAGTCACCTTTCTTTCCCATTCTGACATTCAGTTTGGAGTTCAGGAGATTGTCTTGACCAGGACCACACCCCTAAATGCATTGAAGCAACTGCCATGTGATTGGTTGATTAGATAAATTGCATTAGTGAGAAATTGAACAGGTGTTCCTAATAATCCTTTAGGTGAGTGTATATGGCAAAATGTGGGAATTCGGTCTTATAATTGTTTTTCCTTGTAGGAGACTGTCAGTGTGATTGTCTGTCACTGTTTTTCTTTCACCTTGTAATATATTGGGCCTAATTGGTTTATTTTCTTTTATTTATTTATTTTTATTTGTACCATTTTGGGCTGGGGCAACGTGCAATATTACTCTCTTTTGTACAATTATACTTTAGTTAGTCAGATGGTGGTGACCTTTATTCCTGTCTGACCCACCTTAGTGTGTTGATTGCAGTGTGGAGCTATTAATGTAGCTTTTTAATCATTATTAACTAGGTTTATTCATGTTGTGGTCTTTTAATAGACGTTTATTGGTATTAAGTGTGGAGTTCAGTGGGTCTTAACAGTATAAGCCATGAAGTGTGTATATTGTTGATTTTCTTATACAGTAGAATCTGTGACTATTACAGTGAATGGTAACTTAAGAGTGGGTTATTGTGGATCTAAGTGGGTCTGTATCTTGCCCAGTTTTATAGTGTTTATTTCTATTTTTTATTTTTTATTTGTGAATAAATTATGAAAATGAGTTTCCAGCCTCTGGTCCGTTAATTCTGGACATATATTGAACTTACTGAAACTAGAGTGGAAAGATAGAAAAATATTTTTTTTTATCCCATACAACATTCAATTACTACAAGATTTTTTTCTTTATTCTCTTTGAATTCAAGAGGTTCACAACACAAAACTGTCATGAACAAAGTGCACATGATGAACATAGCTTATGCTTTCTCAGGAAGTATAAAGTGCAATTGGAGGACCAATCCTCAGCCTGTCATTTTAGTCCATAGAAATTAACATATAGGCTAAACATAGCCTAACTGCTTAGTAAGAAAAATAGAGACCCTTAGGTCTATGCCTCTAAAATGACTCAAACAAAACAGGCTACCAAATAGAGGCAGATTAAAATAGATCCACTTGCTAAAATGACCAGACAGTTTGCAATTGGCTCTATGAAACTATAGGACTAGACACTTTTCGAGAATACAAAAATGAAATTAAAGTGCTTGGGCCTACAGGCCTAACAGGAAATATGGCTCAGTCATTCAAGTCAAACTCAAAAAAGTTCAGTAATAAGGGCCACAAGGCCTGACAGCAAATATGGTTCAAAATCAGAAACTTCAGTAATGGTCAGACATTTCCAACAGGAAAATTGGATTCAAAAAGTTCGGTTTCCTGCCTAACATAAAACAGAGGTAGCGTGAAGCTAAACACATTGAAACAATGAAGGTAAAGAGAAATTGAAGCTGTGCTTCCAGGTATGGTGGGGGATAGCCTATTCCATTATACCCACTTGTATAATGAAATATCTGTTGAAGCGCATCAGAATAAGGCACTGAAAGCGTTCATCACCAAGACGGTTGCGTCTGAAAAGTCTTTCTACTGGTGCACTGGATGGTGTTGGTGCATTATAGCGTAGTGCAATTTGTTTAAAGGGAAACTAAACCCTAAACCAACTTTTTTTTAGTTAATGATCTGTAAGAATGGGGCTTTATTAGTATTGTTCATTGATTCGAGTAACTTTTTTGACATTTGTGTATAAAGTGTTTTAATTCTACAATATATGGTGTAAAAACGTCTGAGTGCTGTCCTCTTCAGGTTGAACGGTGGCTACTGCAGTTGAATTTTCCTATTGGATGTTAGGGGTGGTTCGTGACCTAAGGGGTTGTTGGTGAGGTAGGCAAGTTCCATACAGACAGATGCGTCTCAGGTGCATGCCCCCCTCCGCTGGGCTCTGCCCACTTTTCCAGCATTTTTCAAATATTGCCAGTGGGTGGAGTCAGGCTTTGACCAGGGGTTTAGTTACCTTTTAATTCTTGGAAACTGATGCAGGCTTTCTATCACCAGATCAGAAGTGAAATAAGATGTTACCTCTGTTTCCACTGACATAAGTGCATCAGCCATGGCATTGGGCTTTTCATCAAATGAAAAGAAGTCATCCTCACGGGAGGTGACTGCAGCAGGTTGAGGAGCATCACTCATTGGGGTGGCAGGCTCTTCAACTGTTAGGGTCCGGCACTCAGTGGTGTGAAGGTACTTGATGTGATCTCTTCTGGTTTCCTCTTTTACTCAGCGAAGTTTAAATTTGGGCAGCGAGACGGCAGCCAGTAGGGCATTCTCGGAGTCAACTGTTGTGGCAAAGCGAGTTTTAATTGCTCCCACAATTATTTCAGACAACCCAAGCCATTTTGCATTGCTAAAGTTTTGGCCATTAGAACTTCAAGTGTTGGTTGAAGTGTCCCATAAAAACAAGTTTCCTCACCCTGTAGGATGTCCAGTGCAACACAGAAAGGCTTCATAATGGAGCAGTATTCCTTCAGAAACTGGTATTCCCTGTCATTCATACATTTAATCTGAATCTGTGTCCAAAGATTGTTAATGTCAATTAGTGGCATTTCTATGATCAGAACATAGGCGTCATAAAATGAGTTCCACCGGGTTACTGAGGGCACAATCAACTTCCTTTCACTGATCTCTTCTAGGCACTCAGATGCAACTGTGGACCGGCTAGCTTTGGTCCATAGTGCTGAACACTTAGCTGTGGAACTGCGGTAAACAGCCCTGGATTCTGGGTTTGATGCCAACCATTTATGAATCTCATTGTTGGCAATGAGGTTGAGCGTGTGAGCTGCAGCACACAAAGTCCTTGCTGTGCATCCTCATCGTCTCCTCCTGTGAGAACGCTGTGGAGGTCGGTGAAGGCCACTTTCCCATCATCATCTTCCTCCACCTCCTCTTCTTTGTCCTCCTCAGTTTCGACTTGCTGGTATTCCTTAAAAGCTTTAACAACGTTACTGCCATTGTCTGTCACACATGCAGTCACTTTTTCAGTGGTTAATCCATGCTGGGGAAAAATATCCTCAAGTTCAGATGCAATTGCGTCATAAGTGTGTCTACCTCTGAACCTACGACAAGCGATCGCAGCCTTCTTCCGTTGAAACGTCTCTGAATCGATCCAATGGACCCTCACCCCCAAAAACCTCCTGTTGTAGGCAGTCCATATGTCTGCAGTTGTTGACATGTACTGCTGCTCATCAATTGTTTTAGCTCTTTTTCCATGGCAGTATAAGTCCTATCCAGTTCTTTGGCGAATGTTGTTCTACATGGCAGTACATGCTGAAAAATAAGTAAAATACACATATATTATTAAAATATATATTAAAACTCCAGTTCATGATCATGCTATGCTTAATCACACGTTTGCAAATTCACTGTCTGTTCCAATCGTATGCAAGAGTATACATTCACATTATGCTGCTGTATATACATTGAAAAAATCAATGATTCATAAAATGTGCTTTTTTAAGGTAAGTGGTTGCAATCAATTTATTTTAGCTAAATTTAAATAAACACATGTAGGTGACTAACTTTCAACATTATTTTTGATTTTAAATGTAGCTAA
Organism: Gila orcuttii; assembly: GCA_026230005.1. Lineage (NCBI taxonomy): Eukaryota > Metazoa > Chordata > Actinopteri > Cypriniformes > Leuciscidae > Gila > Gila orcuttii. The sequence continues at coordinate 8,147,676 of JAPDVR010000021.1, read as the reverse complement.
AACAAATTGATTGCAACCACTTTAAAACATTTTGTAAATTCAATGAATCATTTTTTTTTTTTCAGTTTAGGTCTGTTGATGGCTATATTTTGAATATACATTTTGACCCAGTGTCCTAGAATCTATACAGGGTTCCCACTCTAAACCAAATGTCAAATTCCCTGACTTTTCCCTGACTTTCACTGACTAAAAAGATGAATGTCCATGACCTATAATATGGAAGTAAAATAATGCCAAATGTTTTTGAAACAAAGCCTGTTGAATTGCAGATGGAAATTAGTTTAAGGCTATAATCTGACATATTTACATTTGTGAAAATGTTCATTAATATGTATTGTCCCTTTTGTTTTTTCAAAAAATAAAAATAAATAAATAAATTGTACTATTTGAAAAAAATATGCATTGCATTAACCCTGCTTGTATTTTTAGGGCTTGCATTTTTATGGGCTGAAATTTAGCATGGTTGAATATTTAAGCTGTGAATATTTAAATTCAAAACATTTCAAACACATTTTCATTAGTAAAATTTCAATAATCTATATTCACCTTTCATATTCCACTTCAAAAATATTCAAACTGATTAAAAATACAACCTATAATATTAAACAGGCGGTTTTCAGTCCATTTTATTTCGCTTTGCAAATTCGCTTCCACAAATTCAGTGGTTCAAATTCGACAGTAAATTCAACGTTGACATCCAGGAACTGCAGGAAAAGCAGTAGATTACCGAGCATAATCTCCATCTGCTGTTAGTCGACCTCACCAGCAGGGGGTGCAAGTGCGTGTTGTTGACGAAGACCAGAGCAACAGTTAGAGCAACCCATTCATTCATAAAAACAAATTTACAACAATGTAAGTGTATCTGTGATTATTATGTTTTATGTAAAATTCAGTGTCTTCACGATTACTTTTCCTGTGTAGCCTACATGCATCTCTACCGTGAACGAGATTATAATGTTATTCCCCCGATGCGGATGTATACAGATCCAATGTTACATTTGAGTTTGACATATCTATTAGTTGTTTAGTTGCCTCAACCTTATATTGCGGCAATTGTGCTGCATGCAGTTGCTACTAGGGTTTCCCTCAATTCTTCAGGATTCCTCTGCTGGACATATAAAACGCTTAACGTAGCTTAATGGACTAATACAGTGATATAAAAGACCAAACTCGCAGGCAAGCAGAAGGACTCAGAATATGAACTTAACGCGCAAAGTTTAAAGCTGAGCGTTTCTCAGTGATACTGGCATTGGCTTGACATTGGACATTCGCATATTTAGGGACCGTCTCTAAAGTTACATACGACATTGGTATACACGTTTCTAACTTCAATAGCATTTGAAGAGAACGACTTGCAGTCATAAAACCAACTGTAAAGTGTTCATGTAGGTGTCAGGCACAATGCGCAATTTATTCAAATAAATTGAAGTTTGCTATTGAAGTTAGAAACGTTTAGGCCTATAGGACTACCAATGTTACTTTAGAGACGGTCCCTAAATGTGCGAATATCAAGCCAATTTTACATTTAGTCTTTTAGCAGACGCTTTTATCCAAAGCGACTTAAGTTACAGTTAAATTAACAATATAGGACAACAATATGAAAGTGCTATGACCCTTCCCAGATTAATCATGTATGTAGAAATATTAACATGTATGTATACTTCCCCAATAAGGTGCGAGTTTGGTCTTTTATATCACTGTATTAGTCCATTAAGCGTTTTGTCCTGACGGAAGGGGAATCCTTGAATATGATGAGGTACTGAGGGCAGGGCCGGCCCGTGGCATAGGCGGAATAGGCAAATGCTAGGGGCGCCACTCAATAGGGGCGCCAAAATGAGTGAACGAGTGAATTTTTTTTTACTAATACTATTTTAAAAACATTAATTCAAAATACTACAAAATAAAGCAAAAAAACTCCACAAAAACTTAACTAAGTCGCCCGACTCCGGTCCGGCGCATCAATCTTCCCCAGCGAGTGCTTGAAGTGCGTGCGATCAGGGGCTCGTTCTTCGTACGTTGCTTAAAACATCCGAGATCAAATGAGACATCCAAGATGATATCATCGTGCTAATCATGATCCGGCTAATTGTGTTCTTCGAACACACCTGTTGTTTATGATTAGTATCGCTGGATTGAGTTATCTGAGATAATTGCGCGTTCATGCGCTGGGTTAAAAGGGGATATGTATCGATAGTAGAAACAATGATCAGCAACGCTGCTATTGGCTGTTCAGCATGGCCAAAGAACGCGCCCAGTTTTTCTCCCAAGGAGAACAAGAGCTTTTAATGGAAGGTTATGCCGAATTTGAATCTTTAATTAAAACGACAGGGAACACCTCGAAGTCTGCAAAATCCAGGAGAGAGGGCTGGCAAAAAGTAGCAGACAAATTAAATGCGTAAGTGCTGTCCATGGTAGATGTTTCTATCACTTTCTACAGTATGTATTTTTGCATTTTAATAATTTCATATTTATTTTGTTCTTTTATGTCAGAGCCTCCGCGGGACCCACTAGAACATGGGGACAAGTAAAAGTGAAGTACAAGAATATTCTACAAAATGATAGCCTTTAATTCTTATACTGTCTTTATTTTAAAAAGCCACTTTTTTCCTCTTGTTAAAAGCCACTGTTAAATAATGTGTTTGTCTGTTTATAACAGCCACCAAGAAAAAGGCTGAAAAAAAAAAACAGGTGGTGGTCCTGCACCACCACAATATACCCCAGCAGAGGAGCTGGCCCTTGGGTTGAATGAAAACCGACCCATTGTGGAGGGCATCCCTGGGGGCAGCTCTTCCTCAGACCCAAAGCCAGGGACCAGTAGCAGCAACACCTTTATTACTGGTAGGCTAAATGAGTTTTCAATTCTCTTAGTACACTGTAAATATAAATGAAGTATAATCCAAATGGCTTGTACAGTAATTTAAACCGTTTGTGAAAGTGAAAACTTCTAAACTTTTAGTTAAAATAAAATATATTGCCATGAGTTATTGATCACATTATATTTTTTACAGTGTAGTTAATTGTAATGACAATTTTTTTTGTTCCCCTCTTTTGTGCAGTTTTACATAATACACCAACACTTTTACCTGTTCCCAAGCAAGTGGTGGCTGAAGCATATGCAGTAAGTTGTGTACTTTTTCTAACTTGCATAAAGGGAAGAAAGTGCAACACTTTGTAATACCCATTTATTTCCATTGCACAGGACAGTGAAGAACCCCTCTCAGATGACTGTCCTTTGGAGGAAGAACCTGTAAGTGCATAACTTTACACTAATTTGTATATACTTGTGTACCTATTCTTTCTGTCTGCAATATGAGTTGCAGGAGTCCACACCTACAGAAAGGCCTACAGAAGAGTCTGCACAAAGAACTGATACAGAAGTGGACAGTGTTGTACTTTTACTTTTTACTTTTGTTGCATGAGGCATGTTTTGACCCTTTTTCTTTCACAAAATGACACAGGGTGACATCCGTTCCCTATATAAACTGCATCTTCAACAAAAAATCTAGTATTTTGACCTGAAAAAACACAAATTAAGAGGAGAAATTGAACTTGACAACTTGAAAAAGAGAAAAATTGCACTAGAGATAGAGTTGCTTCAAAAGGACCTTCAGAGTAAGTGCTAATACATCATTTGACACATAGTAGTATTGCTGACTTTACATAACTATCTCTTATTGCAGGCAAAGGATGACTTGCTGGCTTTTCTTTATAAAGAATTGTTTAAATAAAACTCCAGGAACTAAGCATTTTTGTCTTGTCTTTTATTACACATTCAAAAATGGTGTTCCACAATTCTGTCCCGTGCAGCTCTGCCACTAGGTTGGTCCAAGTGCACTGGCTGGAGGTCATCATCAGGCTGCACCCCCACCACAGGGGTCCTCTCCTTTCTGATAGTGGCAATGTTATGCAATATGGCACATGCAACAATTATGTCACAGGCCCTGTCAGGTGCAACCTTCAGACACTGAAATCTTTCCTTTAGTTGCCCAAAGGTCATTTCAATGCGTGCCCTTGTCCTGGCTAGAGCTGCATTGTAACGGGTTTGGGTCAGGGAATGGCGTCATGAAGTACTGCCTGCAGGCATAGCCCCGGTCACCAAGCAGGACCCCGTCAAAATTCCCTGTATAATGGAAAAATGCAGTTTTGTTAGGCTCAGCATAAGTGTGTGTAAGACTGTGAGCTTGACATTTATAAGTTCCCTTACCACGTTCAAATAATGTGCATAAATGGGACTCTCTGAAAATTCTTGAGTCATGCACTGATCCTGGCCATTTTGCTTCCACATTTGTTATATGGAACAGAGTCACACACCATCTAAGAGATTTTAGTCAGTCAACTGCATACTTTTTGATTACATTCATTTTTTTATGTAATATATTACTAATTAATCTGGAATATTATAAATTGTAATAGTAACTTGCCTGCACATTTACACTGTGAACCCCCTTTCGGTTCACAAAATCCCCTTCATTGGGCCCTGGTGGGGCCTTGATGGGGACGTGTGTGCAGTCTATGGCACCAATCACGTTAGGGAAGCCTGAAGGACACATACTGTTAGTCATACTTTTTGGCATGGTCATGATTGCATGTCATTAACAATTATAAATGTACCTGCAATAGCAAAAAAATTCTGCTTTACAACCTGGGGTCTTAAGTGGCTTGGAAATACCACAAAACCCCCTAAAAACTGCTTGAGTGCCAAGTAAACTTTGCGAATGGCACGACAGACAGCACTTTTCACTAAGTTCTCTGCATCTCCAATAGTGTAAAGGAACGTGCCACTCGCAAAGAATCTCAGGGCAATGCACACAGTCTGTGCAGTTGTCAAAGCCCGACTCCTCCGTGTTGAACATTTAATGTGTGGTTCCAGCAAATTAATGATGTAAATAACACCCTCACGAGAAAAACGATATCTCTCAAAAATTACACTGTCGCGCTGCGCTAAAGGATCCAGTCTATCCTGCAATACGCGATTAATTCGAAAAGCTCTGCGAATTATCCTCGCACCTTCCGCAACAGGTTGCTGTCGTAAAAATGGACAAGACATGGCTACGACAGACTTCCCGTATCACCTCCGCTTATAAAGCCGCAATCTAATCCTGTTTACATGAAATAAGCCTGCTCGCGAGCAGGTTCAAGCTGGCGCACCTGTTGCTATGACAGCAAGTCTAGGATGAGCTTCGAAGAACCAAACGATCCAAGATCATGCCAAATCGCCAACAATCAAATCCAGCTAACTGAGTTAGCAACGTACGAAGAACGAGCCCCAGTTTACAGTTGGTAATTTGTTGTGTAGCGTCGCCCCTGGCTGCATCCAATGTAGACAGCATTGCTTTCGTTTGAGGGCACTTAACACACTCAAGCACCCCGTAGAAACGGGCCTGGCAGCTCGCGCCAGGTCTAGACATGGTGAAAGTTACCTGATTGTGACGGATGGCCACATTGACATATTTTAGATTAGCATTATAGTCTGCAATATATACAGTGCCAAACGGAAGAGAAGAGGATAAAACGGGATAAAGACAGAGGTAATGTAATGAAGGAACAGTTTATCTAATTGCATAGTAGTAAGATATATAATTTAATGGCAGTTATTTTTACCTTAAACTTTATGCTAACAGTTGTTCTGAGTTCTCCAGAGGCCCCAGACAGTGTGATTTGTAACAATCACAATCAGTTTTTTTAGACGCATTCACTATCACTTTTATTAATTAATGTTTTACTCTACAGTTGTGCAGTTTTGAGGGGGATATATGGCATTTTTTAAAATTTATTTGCCAAAATTATTAATGATATTTATATAGGCTACAGGTTTATTAAAAGTAGCAACGTTTTATGTAAAATGAACATTAAAGAAGACATTTCGCAGTTTCATTCATGGTGAAAACATGAAACGTGCCATAGTTTAGTGGAAGATTGCTGCCATCAACTGCAAAACAAACACTTTTGCTAGCGCTCAATGAATAGTTTGTGCATGAATGACATTTGGACGATGACATCACTGTTTTATCCACAGCGGCTATATATACTGAACAAAATTATAAACGCAACAAAACTGTAAAGCTGTAAATCTGCCTTGAAATAATCTATATGGTAAAAAGCGCTATAAAAATAAATGGGACTTGACTTGAATGCTAGATGTAATGCTCTTGCTATTTGTGTTTAGGCTGTAATGTGTGTGTATATATATATATATATACATATATAGGATAAATAATCATGAACACAATGACAGGGTGAAATGGGCTGTGATGCATGGGGCACCAGGTAAAATCTTGTCTAGGGCAGCAAATTGGCCAGGGCCGGCCCTGACTGAGGGAAACCGATTATAATCCCGTTCATGGTAGAAAAAGTTGATAACATGTAGCCTAAGGCTACAAAGGGAAAGTAGCAATGAAGTTAATGAATGAAACATAAAAAACAGCTTTTGTGCCTTTATCATCTTTTCTGCATACTGACCCAGATAATCATCACAAAAAACTGAATGCATGCTCAATTGTTGTAAATTAGTTTTTATGAATGAATGGCTTGCTCTAACTGTTGCTCTGGTCTTCGTCAACAACACGCGCTTACACCCCCTGCTGGTGAGAATCGGTATAGAAAAATTACATTTTGATAAATGGAAACTAAAATTTAAAGCAACAAACTAAATTCCCTGATATTCCATGACTTGGACAAAAAATATATAAAATTCCCTGACTTTCAATGTCTGGAATAGACCTTTTAAAATTCCATGACATTCCAGAAATTCCATGACCCGTGGGAACCCTGTCTATATGAAGTAGATTATATAAAATTCTAGCTAGTCATCATGGAAACGTTAGCTTACCTTGTCATTGTTGGTCACAGGGATCTTGCAAACTAACTTCTTGAAAGCAGGAGATTCCACCGTAGTCAATGGTAACATCGACATACTCTGCCACAAGTCTTCTGACTTCTCGAGGTTCAAGAGGCATGATGGCAGGCCGAGAGAAATTTAATTTCTGCTGCTTTGGCTTATCACTCTCGTCCTCTGTTATTTTTCTCTTCTCAGCAAGTGTAGTGGTCGCATGGCACCGTTCAAGATGTTTTTTTAAATTGCTAGTACTATTTTGCGACGTCGACAGTTCTTTCGGTTTTACACAAAGGTTGCATTTGACTATTACATTCTTGTCCTTATCTCTGACAAATTCGAAATAATGAGCATATGTCCACCTCGTGAATGTACAGTCGTCTTCTGCCATCTTCATTAGCTGCTTTTCCACTGGCAAGCGCGAGCACAGAGGCAGAAATCATGCCTAGCACCACTCCTGTAAAACCCACCCTAAACCCTCCTTCATTGGACTATGTTGTTAATGTCTCGCGGTCTTGCGGTCTTTAAAAAAGAAAAAAAATTAAGTGTTGTAATGCAAGCTTTGCTGAACATGTACCGAGTAAAATATTACTGAAAATTAATTAGTAATGCCTTACACTACTGCGTTACAGCAAAAAGTAATACATTACTGTAATGCATTACTTTTGTAACGCGTTACTCCCAACACTGATCAGGAAGCAGCATCTCCGCGAAGAGTGTGGTGGACGCGCTGTTTTGTTTAATCTCCCGAGTGGTAATCCCCAAAGAGATTCTCACTGATCAGGGCACAGCTTTTATGTCACGTACGTTGCGCGAACTGTGCGAATTGTTGGGCATTAAATCGATCAGCACTAGTGTCTATCACCCACATACAGACATTATTGAAAACAATGATTCGTAAGTTCATTCATGAAGACGCTAAAAATTGGGATCGATGGTTGGAACCCCTCTTGTTCGCTGTGCGCGAGGTCCCACAAGCCTCCACGGGGTTTTCCCCCTTCAAGCTTCTTTACGGACGTCAGCATTGCAGGGTTTTAGACGTCCTGAAAGAAAATTGGGAGGACGGACCTTCGGATAGTAGGAACCAAATTCAGTATGTTCTAGACCTGCGAGCAAAACTCCACACACTGGGGCGGCTCTATGTGGAGAATTTGCTACAGGCTCAGAACAGACAAAGCCAGCTGTACATCAGGGAAAACGAATCGGTTACCTAACCTCGGTTCTCTCTAGAAGAGGGAACGAGTATTGCGTAAGCTAGCTTACGCTACGGGAAAGATTCATCTTTGCTGAGAGTTTGAAGCCAAAAAATTATTTCATAATTTGTATCCATTGACAACGCAGTTCCTCTGCGGCAGACCTAGAGCAGGCTAGCTAGCAGCTCATTGGTTCGCTCAGAGAGAACTGCTTAAGCCTATGGGAGAGCGGGGCTGAACCCGCTACCAATGGGAAGCGCCCGCGCGCTCATTGCATCATGGCCCGCCAGAGTGGCCGTGGCTATGGTGTATAAAACAGTCTCTCCCAGGCTTATATGATGATTTATTTCAGCGTGAAGCGAAACGCTAGTAGCGCAAGCACGGCCGGGAACGCAATACTCGTTCCCTCTTCTAGAGAGAACCGAGGTTACGTTAGGTAACCGATTCGTTCTCTTACGAGAGGTTCTCTCGTATTCCGTAAGCTAGCTTACGCTACGGGAACACCTGGTCAACGCCGTGCGCGCTATGAAAAACACTCATGAATCCCAGGGTGATACCGGGGGAATAATTTAATGTGGAGTGAATGTACAAAGAGGCCGGCAGAGCGGGCACATAGTGTATACATAAGCATCTTAGGAGAGCACAAGGGGCGAACCGGTTGTGTGAGGGACTCCCAGTGATGCAGCTTCTTAGGGAGCTGGTTTTTAGACAGCTAGTAGTTTTGCCTGCAAGGCGGGAACTTCCAAATTGTAAAATCTGACAAAAGTGGACGGGGAGGCCCATCCCGCGGCCACACAAATGTCATGAATGGAAATTCCACAGGACTATGCCCACGATGAGGCCATGCCTCTGGTGGAGTGCGCCCTGATGCCCAAAGGGCAGGGCAGGCATTTTGATGCGTAAGCAGAAGCGATAGCGTCCACTATCCATCTAGACAGTGTCTGTTTTGAGGAGGCCAGACCTTTGGTGCGCCCCCCAAACGACACGAAAAGCTGCTCAGCACGTCTGAACGCGGCAGCACGCGTAGTGTACAATCTCAGAGCCCGAACCGGGCAGAGGAGATTAGCGTCGCGCTCACTATCGGATGGAGGCAGAGCCGATAGAGAAATAATCTGAGCCCTGAACGGGGTACCAATCGCCTTCGGGACATAGCCATGCCTAGGTTTGAGAATGACGACTGAATCATTCGGTCCAAACTCGAGACACGCGGCGCTGGATGAGAGCGCGTGAAGATCCCCCACGCGTTTTACTGAGGACAGAGCCATCAGAAAAACGGTTTTGAGCGAGAGGTATTTTAGGTCCACAGTCTCGAGCGGTTCGAACGGGGGTGCTTTCATAGCTTCGAGGACTATAGAAAGATCCCAGATAGGAACCGACGGGGGCCGCGGAGGATTCATCCTTTTAGCTCCCCTGAGGAAGCGGATGACTAACTCGTCTTTGCCCAGGGACTGAGCGCGCCGGGGTTCAGAGAACGCCGCGACGGCTGCCACGTAAACCTTGAGAGTGGAGGGGGACCTGCCCTTGTCCAGCATCTCTTGAAGGAAAACTAGCAAAGACGGTACCTCGCATGACCGTGGGTCCAGATGTTTGTCGGTGCACCATTTTGAGAACACAGACCATTTAGACGCATAGAGCCTTCTCGTGGAAGGTGCTCTAGCCTGTATGATAGTGTTTCTTACTCCCTCTGGCAAATCGACGAATAGTCGTTGATCACCCATGCATGTAGCGGCCAGCGCTGTGGATGGGGGTGCCAGATCGTGCCGCGAGCTTGAGAGAGGAGATCTGCTCTGACTGGGATGGGCCACGGGGCTGTCTGTGACAGCTGAGTGAGCTCCGGAACCCAACTTTGACTCTCCCAACGCGGAGCTATGAGGAGCACCGAGTGGCGTGTGTCCCTGATCCTCTGAATTACCTGATGTAACAGAGCGATCGGAGGGAATGCATAGAGCGGGCGGCGAGGCCATTCCTGGGCTAGCGCGTCCTCGCTCCTCGTAAAAAATATTGGGCAGTGAGCGTTCTCTTCTGACGCGAAGAGGTCCACTTCTGCTCTGCCGAATAGCCGCCACAGTATTTGGACCGTCTGTGTATTCTGGGACCATTCTCCTATGGAGATGAGGTTCCTGGATAGTATGTCTGGACTGTCGTTCAGATGGCCCGGCACATGCGTCGCTCTAAAATGCGGTGTGTCAGTAGACAGAGATTCTTGGATCTGACACCGCCCTGACGGTTGTTATAGGAGACCACAGCCATGTTGTCCGAACGGATCAGGACGTGGTGTCCCCGAATGAGCGGGAGGAAGCGCGAGAGCGCGTTCTCGACCGCAAGCATTTCCAGACAATTTATGTGTAAGGGGCTTTCCTGAGTCGACCAGTGGCCGAAGGCCGGTGAGCCCTCGCAGACTGCACCCCAACCCGTGTTGGATGCATCTGTCGAGATGACTTTTCGGCGGGAAAAGGTCCCCATCCTGACGCCCTGCCGAAACCATTCTGCTACTGTCCATGGCTGCAGCGCCGTGAGACAACGACTTTCAGGGGTATGCGGGTGCCCATCTGAAACGAGGCGGCTAGACGCTGAACACTGCGCGCGCGCTGTGAGGACAGGCGAGCCATCATTGAGACCGAGTTCAAATCTATTCCTAGAAAGGAAATCGATTGACTGGGTTGAAGGGAGCTCTTTGTCCAGTTGACAGAGAGGCCCAGTGTTTTCAGATGGTCGAGGAGAACTGCGCGGTGCGACAGAACCTCCGTCTGTGATTGGGCCAAAATCAGCCAGTCGTCCAGATAATTCAATATGCGCAGCCCCTGGCTCCGCAGGGGGGCGAGCGCCGTATCCATGCACTTTGTGAATGTACGGGGCGCCAGGGATAAGCCGAACGGGAGGACGGCGTATTGATATACATGACCCTCGAAGGCAAAACGTAAGAATGGCCTGTGACGGGGATTTATCTGGATCTGAAAATAGGCGTCTTTCAGGTCTAGAGAGATGAACCAGTCCCCCTGGCGCACTTGCGCGAGGAGTTTCCTGGTAGTGAGCATCTTGAACGGTCTCTTCATGAGCACTTTGTTCAAAGACCTGAGAACTAAAATCGGTCTGAGGCCGCCGTCTTTCTTGGGAACCAGAAAATAACGGCCGTAAAACCCCGACTCGGTCATAGATGGCGGGACTCTCTCTATGGCGCCCTTTTGTAGCAGCGTCGCAATTTCTGAGCGAAGCGTGCCGGCGGCCAGCGGGCTGACAGTAGATTCGAGCCAAGCGCGTGCACGAGGCGGGCGGCGGCGAAACTGTAGCAGATAGCCGTTCTTTATAATGCTTAGCACCCACGGGGAAATGCCTGGAATGGCTTCCCACGCTTTGGAGCATGCGGCTAGTGGCCGAATGGTTATCACGCCCTTATTGCTCTACATAGCGGGCTGAACACAGAGTGTGGGCGCGCTTTGAATGTGTTGAATGTGTTGCAACGGGACTTGCACTCAGAGAGGAGTCTATGGGCCCTGAAACAGAGCGAGCAGAGAGGGGACACGTGCATGCATTCATGGGCGTGTTTATTTTCTCTGATGTTAGAGCGGGCTGTGCCCGTCTCATGTGAAGGGGCTCTGAGAGAGACACGGGATATGTTATGCTTGTGTGTATGGGTGAACACATGATTGTGGGCACATTTTCTACACAACCGGCAAATTTTCTCTTTTTGAGATTTCTCTGGGTAGCCGTAAAAACGGCTTTTTGTCGCTCGCAAGCGGGTAGGGACTCCGGCTTGTTTGTGGCGGTAAACACTACAGCAGTCGGCGAAACAACGGGGACTGGCAGAGGGCGAAGCTTTGACGGCGGTCCGGCCGCAGCGGGAGAGCGCCGTCGTTTTCTTAACTTTGCTAGGCAGACTTCTGATGATCAGGCTTCAGCGTGATCTTGGGTCGCGGGCCCCTCGGGGGCGGCGGTCTGCGGCGGCTGTCAGAGCGAGAGTGAGGGCGGCCGCCCTGTCTGCGCTGGGCTGTTTGAGTCTGCTGAGGAGGGCGCTGCGGTGGGGCTCTGACAGGAGGCTCACGAGAGCGGCCTGCGGAAGAGCTAGCGCGGCGGGGCAGAAACAAATTCATGGCCTGGGTAGCTTTCTGGGTAGCTTTCCCGTGACAGCAGATCCAAAAAGGCCCGTCGGGGAGAGGGGCGCGTTAAGAAACGCGGCGCGCTCAGAATCTCCCATGTCGGCGAGCGTTAGCCATAAGTGTCTCTCAGCTACACAAAGACTGGCCATGCATCTCCCCAGAGCTTGTGCGGCGGCTTTAGTGGCGCGAAGGGCGAGGTCCGTAGCACTTCTTAGGTCCGTGACAGCGGGGGAGGGGTTCCTACCGCTCTCGGCCCATTCACGGAGAATATCGCTCTGTAGTACTTGGAGGACAGACATAGAATGTAGCGCTGCGGCGGCTTGACCATCGGCGGCATAAGCGCGAGCGTGAAAGCTCGAGGTCGCTCTGCAAGCTTTCGAAGGAAGCGTGGGGGAAGAGCGCCATCTAGCAGAGGGCGGGCAGAGGTGTGCGGCGACCAAGTCCTCGACAGGTGGCATGGTTGAGTAGCCCTTTTCGGCGGCTCCGTCCACTGAGCGCAGCGAGGCGAATATGTCGGAGCGGTTTCTAGCCGAGAGCGGAGCATTCCAGGACTTCGTCAGTTCTGCGTGAAGTTCAGGCAGAAATGGGGCGGCCCATTTGCACGCGGGGGTCGAGCGCCGATGAAAGAAGCTGCCGTCGATCCGGTTCGGGGCCTGCTCGGGTGGAGGAGACCACTCGAGACCGAGGCGTTCAACGGCCTGTGAGAGGAGGCGCATTAGTTCCTCCTCTATTCCGGCGCGGATCCCCGCCGACTCTCTCGTGGATCCGAGAGATGACCAGTCTTCACTGTCTGAAGCGAGCAGTGAACAGTCCTTCTCCTCCGCGGCGTCATCGGAAGCGACAGAGCGGCCACTCGGCGGCAACTGTATGTCCGGCTGGGGCGGGGAGGGAGAGCGGGAAGCGGCGGCGGCGGCCCGCATGGTTCCGCAGGGGGCTCCGGCGGCCTCTGGGCGCGGCGTTTCTTTTTACGCGGCGAAGAGAGAGGCGGCGCGGGAGCGGATTGTGCCGCCAGGAGTCCTCGAGAGGAGCGCGGCAAGAGCCGCAGGAAATTCGAGACATCTATAAAAAGACGCTCAGCTCTTTTAAAACAGAGAAGGATACAGTCGTCGGATGGCGCTAGCTTGCAGGGCGGCTGAAGGTGGCGAAGACGGCCGGCTTCTTCAGGGTCCGTGAGCTCGCTAGAGTGATGCCTTCTCGACGGCGACGGCTTTTCTTCTTCTCAGAACAGCAGAAGCGTGTAGCTTGCTGAAGATGAAATGAATCATCATATAAGCCTGGGAGAGACTGTTTTATACACCATAGCCACGCCCACTCTGGCGGGCCATGATGCAATGAGCGCGCGGGCGCTTCCCATTGGTAGCGGGTTCAGCCCCGCTCTCCCGTAGGCTTAAGCAGTTCTCTCTGAGCGAACCAATGAGCTGCTAGCTAGCCTGCTCTAGGTCTGCCGCAGAGGAACTGCGTTGTCAATGGATACAAATTATGAAATAATTTTTTGGCTTCAAACTCTCAGCAAAGATGAATCTTTCCCGTAGCGTAAGCTAGCTTACGCAATACGAGAGAACCTCTCGTAAGAGAACTAAGCTACGAGAAGAGGCGAGCCACAAAGTACAATCTCTTGCTCTGGCCCCGGGAGGAGATCACCTCTCGCTTTCGCAGTTCACTGATCTGGATAAATTACAAACAGAGTTTGCAGACTTTTTTTCACCCCTTCCTGGCCGAACCAATTTGATTCAGCACCAAACTGAGACGGAGCAGAGCGTGACAGTGCGCAGCAGGCCATACCGGTACCATACACAAAAAAAAGGTTGTTTAGACGGAATTGACCCTTCGCTAAGCCCCCCCTCCCTAGTTACTCTTGCTACGCCTGTCAAGCTTTCGCGCCTGGCACGTCTATTACAGTGTGTATTCACCGGTGTCAGACATTCTCAACGAGATAATTAGTAATTTTTGGCGAACATGTGAAATATCTGAGAGAGCAAGACAAAAGGGACTGCAGTGTGCAGTTGGGTTAAAGTTACTCAGTCAGGGGTAGTAGATCGTCGATTAACAAAATGCTGAAATATATTTTAAAGTATGTCACTGAGCCTCCGTCTTGTCTTTAATCGTCTTATTTTACGTTAAAATATATGCATTATGAACAAAGAACCGTCATTATTTCCAAGCAATATGTGTTTTTGTTAATCCTGTGGACATGTAGTTGTGAATGGGGTCTCACACTGCTGGATCCACGCACATCATTTCTCCCCTTGGCTTTTAGATTTTCGGGAAGGAAAAAAATTCCACTCCCCGTTCAAACTTTTAGGATACCGGGTATCAGATTTGCACAATCCATACGCACAACGCTTCGGCATGTTTCCCTCGCTCGAAAGCTTGCCAGACCTCCCGCGCCTAGTTACGGTTGCTAAGACATGATTGGCCATTGGCGGTTTTCGGGCGTGGCTTAGCGAAGGGTCAATTGGAAGCAATGTTGGACCTCGGAGTAATAGAAGAGTCACATAGTGACTGGGCGAGCCTGATAGTTTTAGTGCCAAAAACGGACGGCTCGGTGCGTTTCTTTGTTGACTATCGTAAGGTGAATGCTGTGTCGAAATTCAATGCATATCCAATGCCTCGGATTGACGAGTTGCTGGATTGGCTAGGTATGGCTCGCTTTTATTCGACATTTGATCTAACAAATGGATATTGGCAGATCCCCTTAACTCCAATATCCAAAGAAAAAAGAGCCTTCACAACGCCGTTCGGGTTGCACCAATTTGTTACGCTTCCCTTCGGGTTGTTTGGGGCTTCAGCCACTTTCTGCGCCTCATGGACCGAATTCTTCGGTCCCATGCCGCTGCTTACTTGGATGATATCATTTGAGGGCCGTCCTGAGAGCGCTGAGACTGACTGGTCTGACAGCCAACCCGAAGAAGTGTGCAGTTGGGCGTGTGAAGGTTAGATATCTGGGCCTCCACTTGGGTCACGGACAGGTGCGTCCCCAAATTGACAAGACGGCAGCAGTTGCAACCTGTCCGAGACCCAAGACCAAAAAAGGGGTTAGACCAGGGGTGTCAAACTCAGTTCCTGGAGGGCCACTGTCCTGCAGAGTTTATCTCCAACCAGCTCCAAAAACACCTGCCTGGAAGTTTCTAGTAATCCTGAAGACCTTGATTAGCTGGATCAGATGTGTTTAATTAGGGTTGAAGCTAAACTCTGCAGGGTTGTGGCCCTCCAGGAACTGAGTTTGACACCCCTGAGTTAGACAGTTCCTGGGGCTGGCGGGATATTACAGAAGGTTTGTACCCAACTATTCGGACCTCGCCAGCCCGCTGACTGATCTAACTAAAAAGGAAGTACCAGAGTACCAGAAGTACCGGAGCTGTGCTAGCAGGCTTTCAAGCAGATAAAGGCTGCTCTGTGTGGTGGGCCGCTCTTGCAATTTCCTGACTTTTCTGTCCCTTTTTTGTTACAGACTGAAGCATCGGACAGGGGATTTTGATTTTGACAAATCCTGGTCAAAATCCCGGTCCTGTCACAGGAGATAGAGGGTGAGGAACGGCCGGTGCTGTACATTAGTCGAAAGCTCTCGACAGAGAGAGACTAAGTACAGTACCCACTAAGTACAGTACCATTGAAAAGGAGTGTTTGGCCATCAGGTGGGCCATTCTAACCCTCCGTTATTATCTCTTGGGGCGGGAGTTCACCCTCTGTTCGGACCACGCTCCCCTGCAGTGGCTCCACTGCATGAACGATACCAAGGCGCGGATTTGAACTTTACTACAAGGTGCCTACACACTTTCAAGTGCGTTGCCATGAATTCACCCTTAAAGGATAATTAGGGGCCCTTATACGACCTGTTCCTATCAATCAAAATCAGATTATAGAGTTAGTCTCATTCATATTTACCAATAATTTCTGTCTGATTTTAGATGCGTAAAATGTTAGGAGTTTGTTTGATTGACCATCAGCAAACAAGACCTCTTAAAAATGAACTCCTCAAATGAGGCTGTAGTCACAAATGTTTTGAATAATGAACACTGGTCGTCTTTAGAGCTAAATAAACAAAAAAGACTTATGTAAGACTATACGACAGCAGAGCAGCTTGTGTCTGGTTTTGAAATGAGAAGACATGAAATCTTGATATGAGATTACAGCACAGGAAAGTGTCAAACAGAGACAAATCCCGTCCTCGCTAACGCTCAGCCAACCTTATCAGTGCACCGTTAAACATTTCATTAGATTTCAGCCAGATATAAACACAGTAAGCAGAAGTTTTATCATTTAATAAGACTGAAAACTATCCTCTTTATATTGTTAGGCCTACATGCATGAATAGAAGTACTATTGATAATGAGAGAGTAAAAAACTATTTAAACAAAACGTCATGAGATATGCGTTTCCGTGAGCTTCATGGTTTTCATTCATCTTCATTTCAACCCTATCAGCCCGTCTGCAAGATAGCAAACACACTCACATGGTTCATGTCATGAACAGAGATGCCTTTCAGTAAAACACGCTGAATCCTGTCGTGCAGGGCAGATTGTCAGATTATTTTTCTCTCTGTTTCAATGATATTTTATGTCCCTACCGCATTGTACAAAGACAAACATGTTGCTGTTTGAGTATGAAAAGGGTCTCCAAAGTCCCTCCGAAGGGAGTTATTCTCTATATCAGTGTCACTGTTTCTAAACTTCCTGAACCGTTTCCATTGTATTCTTGAGTTTTCTTCCAGGAACGAACATGTCACAATATTCCTCATTTAAATAATCCATACGCAGAATAAAGGGGCGGGGCCTGGTTGAGTTAGTTAGTAGTGTTTTAAAACTGGCGGTTATGGAAAGGGACGGGACATTTCCCAAACAAGCTCGAAGCGCTCGACCAATCACAACACACCGGTCCAGCCGACCAATCAGAGCACATTGTGCTTTCAGAAGGAGGGGCTTCATAGAGACAGGAAATAAACAGGGGTGCGTTTCCCAAAAGCATCGTTAGCCAACTATGATCGCAAGTTCCATCGTTATCAACATAGTTCTCTGAGAATAGTTACAGAGCATAGTTTTGAGTCTGTGTTTTTGGAAAACATAGTTCTAACGAACATTCGCAAACACCATTGCAGAGTTGTGTGTTTGGAACGACAGATCTCGACCTGTGCTTAGAAGCAGTTAGAAGAGTTTGTTGTTTGTATGACATGTGGACTCAATAAATCCTTATCTTGAGCCAAATAAGCAAGCTGACATTCAGTACAATCTTTATCTTTTTTTTATTTAGAATACATAAAATGTTATTAACGTCTTTTAGTTTGTCAAGAGATTTAAAGCGTAGTTTTTGAAGAGTGCGCATGTGCGAACGTGCAGAATAAGCCTATGATTGAATCTGGAAATAAAGCAAAATAACTGAGAAAAGTGAGAATTTCTGTAATTCATAGCAAAACATATATCATTAATTCTATCTCAAACAGTTTCATTAAAAGAAGTTATTACTCCACTTGCATGACATCATTAACCAACGTGGTTGAATGACCAATTTGCGACTATACAGTTTCAGGAAACAGACGTGACTAGCTAGTTGATTTCTTCAACAATGCATCTTACTATGGTAGTTAAGCAGCGATTACATCATTGTACGGGAAACACACACCAGAGCGTTACTGACAGACTGGGAAGAGAGGAGCTGCAACAATGGAGAATATGGGGGGGAAATCATGTTTTTTTGAACATTCAGGCATGAAAGCCTATTCTAGTAGACCCGAAAAACACAATCAAAACTTTGTAAAAGGGCATATAGTGTGAGGGTTTGAAAGGTAATAGGATGTCGTCGGATGAAATAAAAAGGATGAAAGTGGTGATTCATCACCTTGTCAGACTCCAGCACCTTCATCTTATACATCACTCTCTTACACACTCTTCTCACGCTGCTTCTGTCATGACCTCCATCAACCTCATCTTACACTCAGATGCACATGTTCAAACACTCATCCTTATCATTAATTTGTCATTTATTTGACACTTATCTAGAGTGGCTTACTGTAATAACACAAAGAAAGTACTTTTGGAGTAACATTTAGCAGATGATCTTTTCCAAAGCGACTTACAAAAACAGCAACTACAAATTCAAGATCTGCATGGCATGTTCGCAGGTCTAAGTTAATGTTCAAATCAAGTTATTTCAAGGCCAAGACTAAGTCAAGTTTTAGTCTTTTTTCACCAGACCATGTCAAGTCTCAAATTCCCTTTGATAACAGTTTTATTTTTAGTTAGTTTTATAAACCCTGTTGCAGGACAATAATAGAACAAAATAAAAAATAGATTTTACATGAAATAACACATTTATTATATTATTTTTATATATTTATTAATATAGTTTTCTTTCTATGTTGTAGGTTGGTTTTATAAACCCTGTTGCATGACAATAAAATAAAATAAATAGATTTTATATGAAATAATATATTTATTTTATTTATATTTATTTATTAATATAGTTTTGTATATGTTGCAGGTTGGTTTTATAAACCCTGTTGCATGACAATAAAATAAAATAAAATAGATTTTATATTAAATAATATATTTATTTTATTATTATTTATTGATTTATATAGTTTTCGATGTTGCAGGTTGGTTGTATAAACTTTATAAAATGAGATTTTATATAATAAATCAATTATATGAAATGGTATTTTTTTTTACAAATGCATCATTATAGGGATAATCTCTAGATCTAGATCTCCAAACACATTTTCACAGATGAAGAGAGTATAAGAGATTGCACAAGAGGCTTCCTTGTATCTAAATAATACCATAAACATCAAAGAAAATATTCCCTGTCAATACAATGACATGAGTTGTGTCTATTAGGAGTTTCTAAGTCTTAAGTTACTATTTTTATTGATTTTTTGCAACTTAAGTGTGAATTGAGCATGCAATTTAGAGAATTAGTATCTGCTTAAAAAAGTACTTAATATATTTTCTGAATGCCTGTGTAAATCTCACACAACAATGGGGTGGGTGTTTTACACAATGAGCGATACTGGGACACCACTTCCATCATATAGTCAGAAATTCTATTTGGAGTCCTTTTGGATTTTTTTCACAATAATTAGGAGCCAATCCAGACTCAGACAGCAACATAGTGTCGGCCCAGATCCGGCTCACATCTGATACGCATTGAATTCACATGTACCAGATGTGGCCCAGATCTGGGCCGACACTAAATGAACAGTACTTCCCCAGACAGCAACATAGAGCATTCAACAAAAGAACATTATTCCAATACAGCAAGCAAGGCTCTGATAAAGATTTTTCACTAGAAAAATCCTGTAGTAATTTCAGTTTATCCAGTTGGATTTAATTAATTCTAAGAGGATTTATTATTTGATCCCATCTCGATTCTAAATTATGACAGAATTCCAATCGGAATCTTTACACATTTATTTAGGATTTTAACCATTGTTGAAATATCTCGATCAGAGCCTCAGTGGAGCTCATGAACCTTCAGCCTTTCAGTTGGCATCTCAGATCTCCAACCACACCCCCACAAACTTTCTCTCTTTCATCTTTCTGTTGGCGTTCTCACTATCTTTGCCTGCCTCTGAAGTTGGAGTGATCTGTGCGTGTTAACGCTGTGATTTAATGCTCCTTTGAGGTTTCAGGGCTGTGCAATCTTCCTCGTGGAGGGAGTCCGAGTCTCCGCCGGCTGGATTTCATTTTGATCATTAAGATCAGAATTAGCCGTCTGACTTTCACACTTCAACCGTGTTAAGCTGTTTAGAAAGGCAGGAACACTGGGATGTGCCTTGACTACTGATGCTCCCCAAAATCAGCTATTTCCACAACCATTAAGAGCCACTTTCACGCCTTAATTTACACAAATCAAACAAATTAGGGAACCGTAGCGCTTATTAGACTTGTGTTCTTCATCCACCACGTGCCGGCCGTTCCTTTGAAAGTTCAATCAGAACCACATTCTGTGCACAAGTTTCAGTCCGAGATTAACCGGTCTGAGGTCTTCCATGGGCAATTAACCCAGTTCTACCTGTCTGTATCTCTCTGGCTTATCAACAATTGAGCTCAAATTAAAACACAGATTCTAGAAGTAGCTTTACTGCCATCAAATAAACTACACCACACAAGACTAGTAATTTATCCTGATAGATAAAACAATTACATCCTGATAGTATGGATCTGATAGGATCAGCGTGATGGGAACTGTGGCTGGAAGACTTCATGTACTATGGAACTGAAAAACAATAAATATCCAAAGTATGAGCTATGTGCTGTTAATAACTAATATGATCTTGCCCTGAATGGTACTGTCAGACTCAGTGCTCACTCGGGGAATGAGACGTTTACTTCCTGTGATCGTTCGCCTCCTAGAGGTGGTAGTGCACATCACTGGCCTTGGCATCCAAACAACTGTGTGGCATGTGGAATTTATATATATATATATATAGGTGTGTGTGTGTGTGTGTGTGTGTGTGTGTGTCTGTGTGTGTGTGTGTGTGTGTAAATTTATTTAACATTTTTAATTTCTCATTTCAAATTGTTCACTAGGTCTGAACTAAGTTTGCATATTGGCAGACTATTTAATAGTAATAAAGTTGTACTATAAATTAGTAGTAAACATTTATTTTATTGAAATTTACAGCTTATGGAATAAATGAATATTATAATTTTTTTAAAAATTATTATTATTTATTATATTATTCTCCACAGCACAAATGGTGCACGGCAAACAAACAATAAATTAACTGTACAGCTAATGCAAAATAAAGAATAAAAAACAAACGTATTTATTGTGTACAGCACAAATGGTGCAGGACAAATTAAATGAAAAAAACAAAACATTTAAAAGTGTGTTTATTAACTGTTAACTGCACAAATGGTGCAGGACTAAATAAATAAATACATATATAAATAAATAAAATACTAAAAATAAATAAATAAAGTAAAATTTAGGAATTCACCATTGTCATTTAGATAGCCAAAAGACCATTTTTATGCTTTTAAACCCCAGTTGCCTTGTCATTGTATAGTCAGGCAGAATGAGGCTGGCTGTAATAAATCACTCTTATCTGTGTGTATGTACTGGCGATCGGGTAGCCATGACACTGAGATTACCTCTGGAGTCCAGAGAACCCTGGAGAGAACAGGCTGCGCTCGCTCTTGTGGATATTTCTGCTCCTAACCGCACCTGTGCGTATCTAGACGCAAACAGCTCAAGACGAAGGCGCTGTGTTTTATAGACCTAAAAGACACCAAAAGCAGAGATTCAGGGATAGTGGGTAAGAAAATGTTTTCCTTTAAGCATTCAAACACAAACAACACTTACAACATTGGAGTATTTGATAGATTCATAATCTTTAAAGCCACTGCAGTTCTGAGGTTTGATTTCTTGTCATGTAATGCAGTGATATTTAGACATTTTTAAGTGTGCTATGACTCATTATCTTCTCTGTAGGAGCTTCCCACATCATGGATGGATGGAAAACCACAGGGAAGACCAGCATGCCACAGCTGGTGGTGAAGATTGTTGGTGGGAAACAAATTAAGCATTTTATTGAAGGGACCAAAAGGTAAATTTGTTCTTTATTCTTTAAAAAATTTCCCCACATAATTAAAAAGTATAAAATGATATACATGTATACACGTTAAATAAATACATTTTTACATGATGTATATTATTATTGTATAATAATTATTGTATAATATTTTAATATAGTAATGTATAATATATTATTATTGTATAGAAATATAACAATACATTGTATTATATATTTACATATAATTGATTATTAATAATAATTTATTATATTATTATATAATAATTATTACTATTATTATTTATAATAATAATAATAAAATAATAATAATAATAATAATAACATTTGATTATTTAAAAAATGTTAGAGAAATTACAAAATATCAGAAACCATAAATAATTACATATATAATTATATGAATTAATAATAATAACAATAATAATAATAATAATAAACAACATGGTTTAAATAATATGTATAATTTATTATTATTATTAAATTAATTATTATTGCTATTAGTATTAATAATAATAAGAAGAAGAAGAAGAAGAAGAAGAAGAAGAAATTACATTATTCAATTTTTTTTTTATTGTTATAGAAATTGCAAAATACCAGAAACCTTTTTATTATTATTATTATTATTATTATTATTATTATTATTAAGTAATAATCTCTGACAATTTATAGATGCAAGATAAAATCTCAAACTGTTATATAGTCCTGCAGATCATCTTGAGGTAACAAACAGCTCTGAGGACAGACACAGTCCACCTAACAGAGTCACAGATGGAGATTTGAGCAGAAAATCACCGTCTCATGACCTGGAGCCTCTGGGATCATTTGAGCAGACAGAGAGCCTGTTAGATGCCCTAAGACAGGTACTGAGAAAAAAATAGCTAAAGCATAAGTACATAGAAATATATATATAATATCTACTCATAAACAAAAAATATTTTTTAACAGCGACTTGTATTTCTGTGTAGTTGCAACTGGCCAGTTTTTTAGATGACTTGAGATCAGTTCAGGCTGATGTATGATTGCACTGTCCATGGCACTGAAAACACTTACCAATCAAAATACTAGCGCTGTCCAGGGCCCTGACATCCACTTCCCATGGCTCACTGGAAGAAAAGTCCTCTAGAATAAAAGCTTTCTGAAGCTCCAGCTGAAGATGGCTGGATACTAATGGTCTGGTAATGATCCAGGTTCCAGACAGACGGTGTGTGACGGCACCATGTGGAGATCGCTCGCGCTCCTACATACATCTGAAGTCCACTACCAACCTAGCTTATTTAAAACAACTCATGCAAACTCCTCATATTACAGTGGCAGAGGTGAGATATCATGTGCATGCTGTCTTAATGGTCAATTTTTTTATGTTTTTAAAAGAAGGATCTTCTGCTCATCAAGGCTGCATTTATTTGATCAAAAATACAGTAAAAACAGTAATATTGTAAAATATCATTACACTTTAAAAAAAGCTGTTTTGTATGTGAATATATATTTTAAAATGTAATTTATTCATGTGATCAATGCTTTATTTTCAGCATCATTAGTCCAGTCTTCAGTGTCACATGATCCTTCAAAATTCATTTTAATAATTTGGAAACCGTGATACTTCAGGATTCTTTGATTCATAGAAAGTTTAAAAGAGCAGCATTTATTTGAAACAGAAATCGTCTGCTACATTATAAGTCTTTAATGTCACTTTTGATCAATTTAATGCATTCTTGCTGAATTAAGTTACCCCCCCATACGTAGTGTACATATAAGTACTCATAAGTACATAAGTAGTGTATTCTAAATTAAAAGCCCAAAATGATTGACCTTTTTCATCATGTCCAGACAGAGGAGCCAGTAAAACCAGGTCCGGAGCGCTGCCTCCTCTCCTCTGTCTCTGAGGAACTGCAGGACTGGGAACCACAAACATTCCAGAGCATTGAGGAGGAGGTGACATCACTCGACCCGTCCCAGTCAGGAACCCTCCATCAGTCAGTCCTTACATACCTCTTCCTCAGACTGAAGATCCCTCTGAAGCTCAGCACACTGGCCTGTATGTTCAAATCCTTCAGGAACACCAGCGAAGCGGAGCAGGTACATCAGTTATCAGCAGTTACAGCAAATATTATTATTCAACAAGTCATTGTACAGTTTCAGGGGCATTTGCATTTAACAAAATGAAACCCATCGATTCAATCATAAATGTAAACATGTTGTATTCATTGATTTTTCATTCTGATTTCATATACAAGTCACTCTATACACCATTGCTTATTTTCATGAATAACCTGTTTGTTTGTTTATTATTTATTTATTCATTCATCCCTGACATTAATTATATGACAATAAAACATACTGGTATTAACAATATGTTTAATTTTCTTTTTCCAAAAAATAATTTATTTATTTTTTCTTTAGATTTTGGGTTGCAAGATGACATATACTGTATGTTTTATGATAATTACCCAGTTTTCCATTTTGACCCTGTAAATAGGGCTTTTAAATTAAAGTTTTCCAATATGGAAAACTGAGTGAATCTTGTATAAACACATACAAGTCATGTTTCACCCAAAAACCCCCCCAAAAAAGGAAATTATATTTTGCATGAGGAAAAATTATCCAAATTTTAATACTAATATGCTTACAGTAATTGTCATTAAAATGTCACAATAAATAAATAAATAATCTTTAATAAATAATACTTTTTCTAAACTTCTTTCTAAAAATATATTTAAATAAAAATAGTGTGTATAGTGTGTAAAATTCCCTATAAAAATAGGGCATTTTATATGTGGTTTATTACAACTTCTGACAAAGATAACAAATATATTTGACAACAAATCTTATTTTGCTTCTTTTACTCTTTTCTAAAATTTAAAAATGTTGCTATCAGCCTCAAACTGACTAGTGACAAGCCTGTTTTCATACACTTTCAAAATTAATTATAAATTAATTAGACTTTTTAAATATTAATTATAATATCATTTATACAATTAAGCTATAGTTTTTGTTTTGTTTTGTTTTTAAGCATATATGGTATTCAACAGGAATTATTTGCACTGCAGTTTGTCTTTTTGCATGTGAAAGTGATGATACAATGTTTTATGATGTTCAGCGCAATGTACTCACCATCACACTCTGCAGGTGCAATATAAAGAATTGCTGCAGTTCATACAGAGAGCTGTGCAAGATGAGAAAGAGCAAAGTGTTGAGGTCTGTAAATGAGCCTGATAAAAGTACCCAGAGAATTTTCTTTTTGGCGATTTTCTGAAATAAAAAAGATAATTTGAACATGATCCCCTTTAGGTCGAGATCTGGGATGCGTCAGTGGCCAGTACTGACCTGGAATCAGTGATCAGTGTGACTGCAGACCAAAGAGAAACGTGGCTTCAGAGGTTCCAGAAGATGGAGATGGCCTTAAAAATGAGTGACACCAAAAACACAGGTACTGTATAAAGCCTATCATAGAATTACAGTCTATCTGGTCCCAAGATGCTAATTTAAAGAGGACCTATTATGTTTTTTTTTATATATGTTCATCTTTCTTTAGTGTGTAATGTTGCTGTGTGAGCATGAAAAAGCTCTGCAAAGTTACAAAGCCCCTCCAGTGGGAGTTATTCTCTATATCAGTGTCAGTGTTTCTAAACTCCCTGAAACGCCTCCTTTCTTGAGTTTTCTTCCAGGAACGAACACAATATTCCTCATTTAAATAATTAATATGCAGAATAAAGGGGCGGGGCCTGGTTGAGTTAGTTAGTAGTGTGTTGAAACTGGAGGTTATGGTAAGGGGCGGGACATTTACCAAACACGCTCAAAGCACTCGACCAATCACAACACACTGCTCCAGCCGACCAATCAGAGTACATTGTGCTTTTCAGAAGGAGGGGCTTCAAAGAGACAGGAACTAAACAGAGCGTTACTGACAGACTGGGAAGAGAGGAGCTGCAACAATGGAGAATATGGGGAAAAATAATGTGTTTTTGAACATTCAAGAATTAAAACCTGTTTTAGAACCCAAAAACAAAATCAAGGCTTTGTGAAAGGATATAATATTGCCTCTTTAAAGCTTTTCAAAACTGTGATGGACTAAGAAACAATAGTATTTTATAAGCAGAGATGATGTTTTCAACACTGTTTTTCAGGTTATGTGGACAGAGATCAAGCCAAACGTCTGATACTGAACTACAGCCTCATCTTTGATCTTAATCTGAGTCCACTGAAGGTCAATGAAATCACACGTAACACTCAGCGAGAGGGCAAAGTTCACCTCGCCTCAGCTCTGCAGCAGCTGCAGGAACTATAGACCTCTTGACCCTTTTCTTAAATCTATGCACATACTACAGCATTACAGTCATCCTTAACCACTCTGGAAAATAGTCATTTTGACTCTGTAATAAGGGCTTTTAAATGAAAGCTGAGTAAACCGCATATAAACAGACATCATGTTTCACCCAAAAATCTAAAGAAAAAAAAAAAGAAATTATATTTTGTATGAAGAACATCAGTAAAACATTTTATTACTAATATGCTTAATTGTCACGAAAAAAAAAATGTTGCGACCGATTGACATGGATATAAATAATTATTTTTTTCTGTAACTTTGGATCCCTGAAGAGGGAACGAGACGCTACATGGTTTGACACTGTAGGTTGACATTCTGCATGATTGCGTCGTGAAGCACGTGTGAAATCAGTCCAACATTGGAGCTCTGATTTGGAACATTGATTATTAACTAAGACACATTTGCATTGCTATTAATTTAGAATTAAACATTGCACATCCATTATTAAGTTTGTGCACCTTCGACTTAAACTCAGATTGTTATTAGGTATAGCAGGGCCTGATAATTATATATGACAAATCAAACTCTGATGTAAGATTGCAGATATAACATGATTTAACATCTGTTCAGACTGTGGAGAATGACCATGTTGTTTGAAGACTCATATCACAATCTAGTAACTCAGTCAGTTTCGACTACTTTAAACACATGGACATAAATGCACATGTGAGTTTTGTCTCCACCCATAAACCCACAACAGGAAGCTGCACTCTGATGCAGAGTTTTACAGTACATTTATACATTAATGTTCACTGTTACTGGGGGGGAAAATGAAAAGATTGTGCACTTACTATAGACTTGAAAGCAATGCTTCATTCTCTTTTTTTAATTGTAGTAAAAGTATTTCACTATATAAATCAGATAAAACTACATGTGTATACATTTTATTATAAAATAAAATGCATGCATCCATAATAAAATAAAATATGTAAAAAAAAAATATTTTTATGGCTGTGCTTAAATGTTTAAAACTTTTTGCCAACGTGGTAGATTTTTCTCTATCTTACTCCTACTCTAAGTCTACCTGGGTCGTCTCCAATCGACGTTTAATATGTAGTCAACCTCTCTCTAAACTAACTCACCTGTTGCACAGCAGAAATGAACAGACAGACGTCAGCAAATGTCCTTCAAATGCTTTAATCACGGCCGGGAGGGAGTTCTCGACATCTCCTCAGAGAACTTCCCCCAAGAAGAAGCATTAAGCATGGCTGGGGGAACTCAGACAAATTCCATTGAGAATCCCACCAGTAAAAACTAATACAACCGTTTTTATAGAATAGGGGTATGGCAAAATGACATGATCCATTACATAATTTCCTTACAATTTGATTGGTTCTTCCTATGCACACTCTTCTGTTACAAGGTAAAGTAAACTTTGTTTTAATGATTACTTCACGGTTAATCACAAGGTTCTAACCTAGTCATCTGTCTAGTTTAATTTAATTTTTAGTTATTTTTACACTCAACAGGGGAATGGCAACATAGGCCTACAGCATTCAAAAACACAGAACACAATGTTTTAGTACATGGTGTTTCAAAGTGTGAGCATGTTAAATAAGGTTAGATGTTAGAAACATGGTTAGTTTAATATACAGTTTAAATGTATATCATATCTATCACACCACCATGAAAAAAAAATTGACCATTCTTGTTAATGGAATATTTCTTGTGCGATACATTTCGGGTTTCTGACGGTCACTCTTTAGTATCTCTGCTGCAGCAGATGATGTTGAAGGTCTGAGGAAGGTGGAAAATACCCAAGATCCCATCCATGTCCAGAGGCTGTGGATCTGGTGGCCAGGAGAAATGAATCCGCTGTAGGAGAGACGTGATGTACAGGAAGAGCTCCGTCCTCGCCAGCGTCTCGCCGAGACAGACCCTCGGACCTGATAAACCAGCACACGTACATATTTAGGCCTAAATTTAAGATTTATGTATTTGAGTTGCAAATAAAACTTCCATCCATTTAGATTACTGAGCTTTAACTAAAACTAGTAAAATGAATGTGATGCATATTGTCAGTCATACATAAATTACAGATTTCCACACTCATGGCATCGTTTATTATTAACTAACTGCAATTTATTCAATTTAAATCATTTTAAAACCGCATAAACCACTGAGAAAATTATACTAGTAAAATTAATGTGATGCATATTTGTCAGTCATACAGAAACTAAAGATTTCCACTCTCATAAAATCAAGACATTGTTTATTATTAACTAATTGCATTTAATTGATTACATTTAAATCATTTTAAAACAGCATAAATCATTGAGAAAATAATTACATTTATTTAGTTATAAAGTATGAACATGCATATGACTAGCTGTGGAACAAGCAATTTTCAGTTGTGTGAGACTCAAACAAATTGGATTATAATAATAATGATAAATATATAAACCTGGTTATTGTGCATTTAAAACATTCAGTTAATTAGTAAGTACTACAGAAATCTTACCCGTTTCATTTATGTACTGTATGACTGACAAATACGCATCACATATTATTTTGCTTATGCTAAAATTGTGTAATCCAAAATGGATGTACATTTTATATGCAAAAATACATACATCTTATATTTAGGCCTAACTATTTATTTGCGTGTAATATTAGTCCAGTAACCTTTGTGTTTAATAATACCAGAAATGCCTGACTCACCCAGTGAGAACGGGATGAAACACTCCGGCTTGCTGAAGTGTCCGTTCTCATCCAGGAAATTCTCCGGGTTAAAGGAGTTGGGATGCTTCCAATGCTCCTTATTGCTGAAAATTGCTGCTAAGTTTGTTAGGATCATAGTTCCCTGTATGATGAAAGTTCATCAGAGTTAAATAACGCTTTTCACAAAACCCAAGAGCATTTTTAACCTCCTATATTGTCCCAGGTTTCATAATGTAATCAGTAATAATTTACACTGGCTTATTGCTCTTACATGATAATATTACATACATATTTATATAAGATTCATTTAATTGATTGGACATGTGATGGAAATGTGTTATGTAATGGCCTCAGAATTGGTCAAAAGGGTATTTTAACATGAAATGTGCAGAAAAGTGCAGACGAAGGAAGCTCAGGTCAAAGACCATGTACACATCACATGATCAAAGAATCTAAACTGAAAAGTGCTTAACACAGTAGAACTAAAGGTCATATGATTAGATTATGATCATTACAAACCAATCATCAGCAGGGCCGTGCACAGACCTTTTGAGGGGAATGTGCTGAAACTGAAAAATACCAATATGCTTAATTGTCACTAAAATAATGGAAATGCATGAAAAACAAATCTTAATGGTCCTTCCAAATATTTTCTTCTTTAAACAAAATATTTTTTTAATTTTTGGATTTAATGTAACATGGACAATTTTTTACAGGTTTCATGACAACACAACTACTTGCTTAGTGCAATGTAATTTGTCAACAAACATAGTGGTCCATTGTGTAATAGGCCTATTATTAAAGGAGCAGTATGTAAGAATGACAACGTGGTCAAAATAGGTACTGCAGTCGAATTAAAAATATTGGAGATAGTCGTTTCTCCCGCCACCTGCTCCTCAGACTGTAAGGCACTCACAAAGTGAGTATATATATATATATATATATATATATATATATATATATATATATATATATATACACAAACATTTTTTATAAATGCAACACTTTTGTTTTTGCCCCAATTTTCATGAGCTGAACTCAAAGATCTAAGACAGTGACCATGTACACAAAAGGCCTATTTCTCTCAAATATTGTTCACAAATCTGTCTAAATTGTGTTTGTGAGTACTTCTCCTTTGCAGAGATAATCATCCACCTCACAGGTGTGGCATATCAAGATGCTGATTAGACAGCATGATTATTGCACAGGTGTGCCTTAGGCTGGCCACAATAAAAGGCCTCTCTAAAATGTGCAGTTTTATCACACAGCACAATGCCACATATGTCGCAAGTTTTGAGGGAGCGTGCAATTGGCTTGCTGACTGCAGGAATGTCCACCAGAGCTGTTGCCCATGAATTGAATGTTCATTTCTCTACCATAAGCCATCTCCAAAGGAGTTTCAGAGAATTTGGCAGTGCATTCAACCGGCCTCACAACCGCAGACCACGTGTAACCACACCAGCCCAGGACCTCCACATCCATGATCGTCTGACACCAGCCACCCGGACAGCTGCTGCAACAATCGGTTTGCATAACCAAAGAATTTCTGCACAAACTGTCAGAAACCGTCTCAGGGAAGCTCATCTGCATGCTCGTCGTCCTCATCGGGGTCTCGACCTGACTGCAGTTCGTCGTCGACTTGAGTCAGCAAATGCTCACATTCAATGGTGTTTGGCACTTTGATGAGGTGTTCTCTTCCCGAATGAATCCCAGTTTTCACTGTACAGGGCAGATGGCAGACAGCGTGAATGGCGTCGTGTGGGTGAGCGGTTTGCTGATGTCAACGTTGTGGATTGAGTGGCCCATGGTGGCGGTGGGGTTATGGTATGGGCAGGCTTATGTTTTGGACAACGAACACAGGTGCATTTTATTGATGGCATTTTGAATGCACAGAGATACCGTGACTAGATCATGAGGCCCATAAGCCGCGTTTCCACTGTCAGGCCAGAGCCGGGTGTGCTAGTGCATGCCAGGACCAGTCGCTGTCACTTCCGGGGCTTGATCGGGGCGTACTCGGGTTTTTCAGGATTTTCTGGATTTTCTATCTCGGGCTAGAGGAGTGGTTACAAACAGGGGCGGAGAGTACCTGAGTCTGGAGACGGCAGCGCCGGATGATTCTGTCAGCATTAAAGACTTTTAAAATAATTTACCTCAAAACTCACTTTCATGTTTGAATGCCTTCTGTTTGTGATTCAATGTGGATTCTGATCACCGTAGAAATAAGGTAGAACTGTTTATACGCGATGCTAAAGTCTATGCACGCTTACCATTACCATACTATAAACGCTTGAAGAAATCAGACAAATCATAATAGCTATCACAATCATGTTTTTATTTTTTCTGTCAGTAGCCTACGTCTCGTCTCATTATACCGGACTATCATAAAATAAAGCAACGTTTTTTCGGGAGTTTCCTCTGTTTCTCTGACTGAAAATATAACTAGCCTACTGGGAGAGAGTGCTAAAGCTCAGGTCGTATTTTTGGTGGCATATTTGTAGAAATTATCATTGTTTATAAATGTGATGTAAATATGTTCTGTAACTACCAAATAAAGAGAAACAGCCTTGACTGAATAAGTAAGTTTATCCTCTTTCTTTTGTGAAATAGACCTAACGGAAATTTATTTCTGTGTGACTAAATGTGCAATTTTGACAAGTTAATTCATTATGATCAATGTATCACTGTTTATTGTAAACGTGTGGTAGAACATTGATGCTTTGGTTTTAAATATTCAAGTAAACAACAAAAATTCCAGGAAACGGTCGCTTTTATCATGTTTGTTTTGTGATCACGCTGTTTCCAGTGATTTCTTTCTGATTAGTTTTCTGATAAAACTTCCATTTGTTGGTGAAAATATGGGTTAGTGTGACGTTGTTCCAGAGAGGCGTGTTTTAGTGAAGCGCTGTGGAGCTTCTGGCCCGACAGTGGAAACGCGGCTATTGTTGGGTCATTCATCCACGACCATCACCTCATGTTGCAGCATGATAATGCACGGCCCCAAAGATCTGTACACAATTCCTGGAAGCTGAAAACATCCCAGTTTTGGCATGGCCAGCAAACTCACAGGACAGGTCACCCATTGAGCATGTTTGGGATGTTCTTGATCCTTGCCATGTCCTGCCAATATACAGCAAATTCGCACAGCCATTGAAGAGGAGTGGACCAACATTCCACAGGCCACAATCAACAACCTGATCAACTCTATGCGAAAGGACTTGTGTTGCACTGCGTGAGGCAAATAGTGATCACAACCGACACTAACTTGTTTTTCAGATAATGGCTGTGAAAATCCTTAAAGCCTTGTCAACGAATAATTCAGATGCTTAGATTTAAACATATTGCCAAGGAAAAGCCAGGGAAGGAAGTCTATATTTTCGGTGCGTAATTGCCTAGATAACTTCATTCATACATTCATCCAGGCTCCATTCATTACCTGAGGAATGTCGTATCCTCGTAGTTTTGTGGGATGAATCGTTTCATGAGTCACCCCCAATGGTACAAGGTTGGCATAGCGCTGAATCTCGTGAACAGTGGCGTAGGTGTACGGTAGTTTGTCACGGTTGTTCATGCTGGGCAAGCGGTCGTAACCCAACACCCGAACAATCTCCTCATGTCATCGCTCTGTGAGAGATGAAAAAAGGAAATTACAATTTCATGGCTCTTAAAGGTTAGTCAGAGTTAAAGCTTTAGGTTTTGATTCTTAACAAATGCAAAGGCCGCAATCTGGGCCAATAAAGGCAAATAATAGATAGAGCATCAAAGGCTGATGTATTAACAGTAGGTTATTACATTAATAGAAATATATACCCAACCAAAGAGCAGCTTCTGGGATTACTAAACAACCTCCCAGCAAGCAGCACTCCACAATGTTTTCGTTGGTAAGTTAGTACACTAAATGGTTCTGAATTAACTGCAGAAAAGGTGTGGCGCGTTGCTCTGTAAAATTTTGCAAATAACTGATTCTGAAAGGAATCGTTGCGATCGGGAATTGTGTATGACCGAGTGATTTATACTTCTGCGTCAAACCTACGTCGTAGGCTATGTGTAGCACGTGTAGCCTATGACGTAGCCTGACGTGCACCTCTACAAAAATGTAACAACGTGTCAATTCTACACGGACCGCAAGTGCTGTGATTGGTGTACAAGAGGTGGCAATCTGTCTGCGTGTGTAATTGTGCGTCAATGCGGACAAGACAGAAGTATAAATGAAAACCGATGTGTAGCCTACAGTGAAGAGGCTACAACGTAGGTCTGACGCAGAAGGAAAGGGCAAAAAAGTTTGATCCCCATGCAGATTTCACTCATGTTTAAGTTCAAGAAAGCTGCTTGTTTCGAAAGAGACTTCTGTGTGAGCAGCGCTTTAAACTCTGTTATTGACAATGGAACGTTTATGGAATGCGAAATTGTGCTAATGTGACCACAATGGAATCTTGTTTTCACACAAAAAAAGCTTCCAAAATATAAATGGTCATTTCGACATATAATCTCACAATTCTGAAATTTTTCTTGCAAGGGCAAGTTTCTCACACTTTCAGAAATTCACTTTCAAATTGTGAGATGAAAACTCGCAATTGCCAGAAATAAAGTCAGAATTGCTTGGTATAAACTTGCAATTGTGTGGAAAAAATGTCTATATATTTTATAGATATCTCTCTTTATTCAAATAATGAATATTATTTAATTTATGTTTAGCTCTAGTACCTTGTACATCTGGGTTTTGAATCAAGAAGATAAGCCCCCATCTGATGGTGGTTGATGTGGTGTTTGTTCCAGCCTGGAACAAATCAGCTGCTGAAATAACCAGGTTCTCCTCATGAAAGGTGGAGTCTTCGTTGGACTTTTGCTGCTCCAGGTAAAATAAAACTATCAGTTTACTACAACTAAAAAAAGGTCTAGTTTTACATAAATGCATGTGAGAACCCTTCTTTCAGTAACTGTGATCTCACTTTCTCGATCTCAAGCAGGTAGGCATCAATGAAGTCTCGCGGGCTGTCTGGATCCAGAGTTTCTTTGTGTTCTTTAACTTGTTTCCGGATGAAACCTATTAACTCATTGGCGTTCTGCTTGATCTTCTGGTGTGGCCCAGGGAAATGCTTGATGAAGGGCACTAAGTTGAAAAGCTAAGATAGACAAAAAGATAATGGGTGCCTTATGCTTCAAATATCTTTCACAATTTAAACTTCTTTTCAGTGCATTTTATTCATGCCATACAAAATAAATATTCATATCAGGTAAATATTTCAATATTAAGTAAATATTTTAACTTACAGTTAAAAGTTCAGGAACATATGGAAGTTCATCCATCACTTCCATTACTTGTTTGTAAAAGTCATCAATATAAAATAATTGAGGTGGAGTATAACCAAATGTTGATAGATTCATGTCAAATAAAACAATAATTGAAAATGCAAATGTTATCCCAACTTTATACAAATACACGATGTCATGCAATATAGCAATGGGAATGCAGACAGTGCAGGTCACATGATTTGTCATCTGATACGGTTAAATATATGTGTCACAGAACAGATGATGGCTAACACGGGTAACTTCCAAACAGAGTATATTGATTGACATAAGGGACTTGAGCAGGTGAGTAGCTGGAAGGAGGGAAGGGAGCACTGGTGCCGGCAGGATGGGAAGCCTTGAGGGTGGTACTGGCAAGCCATGGACGGAGCCACGGAGCTGCCAGTAGTTTGGGGAGCCAGGAAGGTACCTGTGGTGCAGGGAAAAGTTTGCAGTGTGGGCATCAAAAGGACAGTCATCCTGAGGGAGGAGGATTAAACGAAGGCATGCTGTAGTTAAATCCTGAACTTACTGGTTCACGGTGACTGGAGCAGACTCTGGACTGAGTCTCAGGGCAGGAACGAACAATTCTCTCAATGGAACAGACTGAGGAATTTCACTCGGGAATTAAACCCCAGTCTTGGGGAAGATGACCTACTAGAACAGTATTTGGACATGAAGACCAAAGATCGAAAATCTTCTTTAGAGCTGTCTTGATGGCCATGGTAATTGGGAGTGCTAGCTTTTCCATCAGGTCCACACTGTTTGAGACAGCTTTCCTTGCCCGAAGAAAAACTTGAGCACTTGCCATGATAGTATTGAAAGCTGCCATTACATGTAAGGAGGGAAGTTGGCATCGGTTTCAACCACACGGAAGACGTTAACCTCTCCCACAGTGAAGGACGAACCACTTTGCAACAGTGCATAATCAAGCTCAATAATAAATCAATAATAAATTGCGCTCCAGTGAACAGGTAGTAGCTGACGTCGGCATCTGTTGATAAAGGTGCTCCTCTAATCCCCCCCAGAAGATTGTCTTCAAGGTTCCATCATTCCATGAAAGGTTGGAAAAATTGATAAATTCCTCAATTCCTTCAATTGGATGACCATCTTGTGAAATGGAGAGGAGATGATACTCTGGGTCAAAAGATCTGATGTCCATGTTTGATGTTGGTTAAGGTCTGGTCTGCTGTCACAGAACAGAAGATGGCAAACACAGGTAACTTCCAAACAGAGTTTATTGATTGACATTAGGGACTTGAGCAGCTGAGTAACTGGATTGCAGACTAATATGATGATACTAGCAGGAAAGTGACAGTTCTTATCTGTTGCAGGCGGTGATGAAGAATTAGAGGAAAACCTGAAGACGAGATGATACCAGAAGATGGATGAAGACTGAAGAAAACTGCACAGTTCGAGACAGAATCGAAAAGGTAAGTTTCCTTTCACAGAAGACTGAAGACTGGACAGTGTTCAGGACAGTGTTCAGGACCGTTCGGTAGTCAGGTAAGTGTTTAGTGTTGAACGACGAGACCAAACAAAGGTGATCTGAAGAGTGACTGCTTATATGGTGCATGGGTGATGAGTGATTATCAGTGGCAGGTGTGATGATGATAGCTGAGTGCAGGTGGGGACCAGAAGGGATGCTGGGAAATGTAGTTCTGAGGTGACTGGACTGGTGACTGGGAATTGTGACAATTTGGATGCACTATTTTTTTTTAATTCTGCCATTATTTATTTACTCAAAGGGTGGCCATAGCCAATAAATTAATAAAATAAAAATAATAATAAAATGGTTTCTGAGGGAGATTGAGTACATGGATGAGGATAATGCAGACAAAATAAAGAGAAAGCTAGTGATGATTATTTTTCAGCAGTGTAAATCTTTTTTTTTTTTTATTCAGTCAAAAATGGAAGAATGTGATCATACCTGTCCTGCAGGTGACCCTGCTAGCATTAAGTTTTCATTCAGGATTTTTAGAAGGTATGAGAAGCGTTTGTCATCATAATCGAAGCGATCTCCAAACACGATGGAACAGATAATGTTGGAAGCTGCATTCTGTAATGCATGCTGGGGGTTCATTGACTTGCCTACAAAGAAAAATGCATCAGTATGAGTGGAAAAAGGCCAGGGCTTTTATATCAAATCCATTTTAAATAGAAACTTGAATTTAAATTGTAAAGACAAACCAAGGTGAGAAGGTGAGCTCGAGATATGCCAAATAAAAAAATAAATAAAACAGAACAAACTAGATATAAGATTAATTAAACTAAACTAACTACCAAACGAAAAATGTATAAAAGAAAAGTCTGTGGCGTCAAGACGCCCTAACCAAACTACAGTAACTACATTATAACAAAAATGACAGGGTGTGGCACTCTCCTAAACCTAGTGTGTCTAATACAATTCAAAATGTCCTATGTGGTGCGTAATGTATGTTGCGCGACTTATTAACCTGCTCCCTCCTTCCCAGCCTCACACGCGATGACTGAACAAGGATGAACAGTATAACAAACAAAAACACTTCACAACCACTATACGCCAATTGATTAACTCACACGATAGACACACAAATCAGCGACAGCGAGCCAAACAAAGACAAATGCCAAAGTGAGCAAAAAGTTGGGGATGTAGAAGAGATACGGGTATTTTAGGAAGGTGGTGTAATGTGATTGGATGGGTGAACCGGGACGCCATCATCCTTCAGGAAGACTGACAGACTGTAGATTGATCCAATGAAAATCTGAAACACACGCGCGCGCGCGCGCGCACACACACACACACACACCACAACAACAAACTACCCACATCTCCCTATTGCAACACTCTAAATACGTACACCCGCCCAATCAGCCCAACAGTGGTTTCCAATAGAACAGCTGAAGGTTTCCTGCGTGTTCTGTCTTTTTAGTGTGGCAAACTAATTGAATTCCAATTAAACTTTCATCTAACTCCATTTTATCACACCCACCACCCTTAAAACAGACTTTCCTGCATTTAGAGGAGACACCCCAGGTGAAAAGGAAAAAAATATGCAAATTAGGTATGATCTCATTAAATATGTGCTAATTTGCATATATTTCCAGAAGAGAAATCTGAACATTGGATAAAGCCAGATTCAAAATTCTTGTTTCATTTTGTTTACATATTAGAGTGCAAGGTCTCTTTTTTTCCACATTAATTAGAAAAAACACCCATAAAGTTTTTAGGTATAAAATGTTGTATAAATCATGATATATGAACAAATCCCTCTGGAAAAAAACTTAAGAACATAGATAGGAATATAACTGGAAAGTATGATGTATGTAAGTGCTGCTAAAATGGAGATTTCTGGCTCAGAGTATGAGAAAAAAAAAATCATTTTGAGAAAATGGTATTGAAATTGACATCAGCCAACGAGATTTCGGTTTTAGAGTTAAATGACCCATTGTACTTTCACGACTGGTTGTTGATAAAAAAGGAAATGACCATATGTGGACCCAACATTGTAGATGAGAAAGAGAGCTTTCCAACGTTAGATGTGATGACAGGGTGCATACAGCGATCGCGGAGCAGCATGTTGATTTAGAATGCCAACTTTTGTTGAATTTAGGAGAAATCTACAGACGCAAATAGACTCGATGTGTATTTTGGACTTTTAGTCTGAAAGAGGACATGTTATTGAAGACAAATAGCCCAAAATCTCAAAAATGACCGGCCTTGTCTCCCCTTAATTTATGGACGAACTGATCTGTAAATGAACATGCACCCCAGAACACTGTGTGAATGATTTACTGTCTTGTGTAGTGTCTTTTGATATTATTATGTCTTTG
The DNA here is from genome assembly GCA_026230005.1 of Gila orcuttii. NCBI lineage: Eukaryota > Metazoa > Chordata > Actinopteri > Cypriniformes > Leuciscidae > Gila > Gila orcuttii. The sequence goes on along the minus strand of JAPDVR010000021.1, from coordinate 8,109,941 downwards.
ATACTATGTATTTTATGATAGAACCAACATGCAATGTCAGGGCCGGCCCGTGGCATAGGCGGCATAGGCAAATGCTAGGGGCGCCACCATTCAATAGGGGCGCCAAAATGAGTGAACGAGTGAATTTTTTATTTTTATTTTTACTAATACTATTTTAAAACCATTAATTCGAAATACTACAAAATACAGCAAAACAACTCCACAAAAACTTAACTAAGTCACCCGACTCCGGTCCGGCGCATCAATCTTCCCCCGCCCAGCGAGTGCTTAAAGTGCGCCAGAAACAGAGCAAGCGCGATCAGTTTACTGTTGGTAATTTGTTGTGTAGCGTCACCCCACGCCGCATCCAATGTAGACAGCATTGCTTTCGTTTGAGGGCGCTTAACACACTCAAGCACTCCCGTAGAAACGGGCCTGGCAGCTCGCGCCAGGTCTAGACACGGTGAAAGTTACTTTGTGACGGATGGGCAAATTGCATGACACATTTAAATTAGCATTATAGTCTGCGATAGATACAGTGCCAAAAAGAAGAGAAGAGGATACAAGGGGATAATGACAGAAGTAAAGTGATGTAATGCATGAACAGTTTATCTAATTGCATAGTAGTACAGTTGTGCAGTTTTGAGGTGGATATATGGCAGTTTATTAATTTATTTGCCAAAATTATTAACGATATTTATAGGCTACAGGTTTATTAAAAGTAGCAATGTTTTATGTAAAATTCACATTAAAGAAGACATTTAGCAGTTTTATTCATGTTGAAAACATGAAACGTGCCATAATTTAGTGGAAGATTGCTGCCATCAACTCCCAAACAAACACTTTTGCTAGAGCTCAATGAATAGTTTGTGCATGAATGACATTTGGATGATGACATCACTGTTTTATCCAGAGCGGCTATATATAAATGAAATAAAAAAAAAATTACAACAAAAGAAACCATCACTGAACATACTTAAGCTGAATTATGACACTATTTTCTTCTAGATCTGCTGTACAGGAGAAGCAAACTTTGTTGCATTATTTTCTTGTTATCACTGTAAAGCTGCCTTGGAATAATCTGTATTGTAGGCTAAAAAGCGCTATATAAAAATAACGGGGACTTAACTTGAATGCTAGATCATAGATGTAATGCTCTTGATATATATATATATGACTAAATAATCACCAACACAATGGTGGGGTGAAATGGGCTGTAATGCATGGGGCACCAGGTAAAATCTTGCCTAGGGCAGCAAATTGGTCAGGGCCGGCCCTGTGCAATGTAACCCCACCTGTATCGTGTCTCCTGTCTAATTAATCCTCATTTAATGACTCACACTTTAGTGTACATCACCTTCTCATTGGATGCAGTGTGTGTTTGTTATATCTATCTGAGTATAAATGGACACAAACAGCAAGGCCTATGTCTTACCACACTTGAGACAGAGCTTCCCAACAGAGGAATTTCCCCTTTCTTATTGGTCGATCCAACCCTGAGAGGTGGGACCTTTCTCAGGCTTTAAATGGCCTCTACACAAGCCCTTCCCTCTCTTGGCCTTCTCGGTACGTTCGCATAGCTGTCTTGCGTGGCCACACTAGGCCCTAGGGCAGCAGGCCTTGGCCCACAACTAGCCATGTGCTCATTCAGGAGAGAGAGGACTCTCTCAACCAGAACAGAATCAAAGGACAACATCAGGAGTGTGGCACAAAATCTTCATTCAATGCAGAAGAAGTCCATCGCAACTCCAACCATCAACTCTTCCGACTTCCTCCCTTCTCCTGTTTGCTATGCATGTCCTCACCGGCCCAGGGACGGCAAGCCACAATCGGCACTCCAGCCATGGGAACAAAGTCAAACCAACCACGCAACCACCAATTCTTCAACGCGAATAAATCGTTTGAGACTCATGGGACCATCAAAATCCTTCTTAAGGAACTTCATGAAATGTTTCACCGCAAAGGCCATGCAAGTATACATTTAATGAGGTGCTCTGAAAATGATAAGCTGATGGTTCTCTTTTTTTATAGTTAAATGGATCTTTTCCATAGTTCCATTTCCTGCTTCTGGTTTCATTCTGTCACTCACCATTTTACCTATGCATGTATGTATGTGCGTTTAGTTTTGTTTGTGATTTAGTTAATACAATTTGTGCACAATACGTATTTGGTTCTGATTCTCTGCTTGCAGCAAAGTTTATTTTACGATTTATATTTTGACTACAGGCTCTTAGTAGTACTCATACAGTAAGAAAGACGTTTCCCTCCCCCGGAAATGAAAATTTCTTAGAATTAATAAACAATTAACACTGAGTGTTCACGGGACAGGTGGATTGATTATAATATTAATTTGACTACATTAAGTTAATTCTATTAACTGATCCAAATATTCATAATCAATTATAACAAGTTATGATTGATTATTAATATTTCTTTAGAGCTAATTTGCTACACAACCTTACATTTAGGTTAGAATATCAACTGGTTATTTATAATTTCTATAATAATTTATCTAGACACTTGATTATTCTATTTAACTCTTCATGGAAATTACACTCGTTCATTCAGATTCCTATAACATTTTGAGTCTCGCACCGGCCGGTTATACGGATCTCAATTACAAACTCGTCAGTTTTGGTCATTAGACAGAGGCGATTGACTGATACCTTTAGATGCCGCACCATGCTCATTTCTAAAAGTATTCTATTTAGTCCCCATAGATATGTACACAATTAAGGTAAGACTATATCTAACCAGAGGTCATGACCATTACCTTAGAAATAAGCTGATCAATTTAACTTCCTCTAATGGTAACTTTATATATAATGCCACGAATTCCCATGTACACTTTGTTTGAATAATATTACAAAATCAGAGGTTGAAGTGGTCACTCTATTTAGATTGGTCTAACAACCCTCTGTTACTCTAAACGGAAATTCCAATTATTAGCCCCTTCAGTTGAAGTACACATAACATAACTAATGCCAATTGTTAGGTGTAGCTAAAACTTCAGTTGACGTGCCCCAATGCACCACCTAATCTGTGATTTAGTTCGTTACTAACCTGAGTGAATATTTGTGGTGTTATAGACTTAACGTAATCTACTAGAGTTTCAGAGTAAGTCCGAATAAATTCAAATGTTGCAATGTATTATTAGTCCGGTATCATCATGCCAATTACATAATCAATTCAAAGTGAATCAATACAATAACATTAAATGCTCAGACATAATGAGTAAAAGATGCATACCTGACATTAGAAAAATACACAATGCCAAGTGTCTGGAGGACACTAAACGTTATGGGCTGATCTGCTTACAGAATCGCACTGAGCCCTTTGCAACGTTTCTTTAAAAACTCAGACCAAGACAAAACATCTCCCGAAGTAAGAGAGGAACTTTGGAATTTGCATTAATCAAGGTCCCGGACCTGGGTTGTATAATCCTTTTGGGGACAGAAGTTAATTTGCTTGAAAAACTTAGCATAGGATCCACTCTCCTCTGTAAGCAAGATATCTAATAAACTTCTAGAATCTTTATTACCTTTTGGTTTATTTCTGTGGGGATGTAACCATTGTACCAGTCACCAGTTGTATGATAATTGTTCACATTAAAGCATACAGATTTTTGGGTGAGTTCAAATGTTAATTTCCTTTGTTTTCTCAGAGTTGCCTCTCTTGGTCCAAACAGCTTGGCATCAGTAAGATTTGTGAAAGTCTCTAAATAAGCATCTTCAACATTTAAATACCAACATTTCAATGTCACATATACACAATGTTTAAGAAAAAGTCCTTTGGGTGCCGTTTGACACAGATGAGGTAGTTTGAGAGTTCTAATAAAGGATGAACATTTAATACCTTCTGCTTTAAGAATTTCAGAAATCAGATAGCGGCTTTCCTCTATCACCAGATCTTCTACTGATTTCTTCCCCAGGCCAAAATTCCTGAGCGTGTGCAGAGCAAACCTTCTCTGCTGCCTCCAGGAGTGACCAAACGTGACCATTATTATACCTGAGAAAAAGAGAGAACCAACGTTCTAATCTCAAATCTGATTTATTGCTCAATTTATTGTCTACACATTTTTGAAGCAAAGTGACTTGAGATCGACTGTACACCATTCAAAATAAAGTTTTTTTTATTGGCATCTACAGGTCCTTCTCAAAAAATTAGCATATTGTGATAGTTCATTATTTTCCATAATGTAATGATAAAAATGAAACTTTCATATATTTTAGATTCATTGCACACCAACTGAAATATTTCAGGTCTTTTATTGTTTTAATACTGATGATTTTGGCATACAGCTCATGAAAACCCCAAATTCCTATCTAAAAAAATTAGCATATCATGAAAAGGTTCTCTAAACGAGCTATTAACCTAATCATCTGAATCAACTAATTAACTCTAAACACCTGCAAAAGATTCCTGAGGCTTTTAAAAACTCCCAGCCGGTTTCATTACTCAAAACCGCAATCATGGGTAAGACTGCCGACCTGACTGCTGTCCAGAAGGCCATCATTGACACCCTCAAGCAGGAGGGTAAGACACAGAAAGAAATTTCTGAACAAATAGGCTGTTCCCAGAGTGCTGTATCAAGGCACCTCAGTGGGAAGTCTGTGGGAAGGAAAAAGTGTGGCAAAAAACGCTGCACAACGAGAAGAGGTGACCGGACCCTGAGGAAGATTGTGGAGAAGGACCGATTCCAGACCTTGGGGGACCTGCGGAAGCAGTGGATTGAGTCTGGAGTAGAAACATCCAGAGCCACCGTGCACAGGCGTGTGCAGGAAATGGGCTACAGGTGCCGCATTCCCCAGGTCAAGCCACTTTTGAACCAGAAACAGCGGCAGAAGCACCTGACCTGGGCTACAGAGAAGCAGCACTGGACTGTTGCTCAGTTTTGCATGTCATTCGGAAATCAAGGTGCCAGAGTCTGGAGGAAGACTGGGGAGAAGGAAATGGCAAAATGCCTGAAGTCCAGTGTCAAGTACCCACAGTCAGTGATGGTCTGGGGTGCCATGTCAGCTGCTGGTGTTGGTCCACTGTGTTTTATCAAGGGCAGGGTCAATGCAGCTAGCTATCAGGAGATTTTGGAGCACTTCATGCTTCCATCTGCTGAAAAGCTTTATGGAGATGAAGATTTCATTTTTCAGCACGACCTGGCACCTGCTCACAGTGCCAAAACCACTGGTAAATGGTTTACTGACCATGGTATTACTGTGCTCAATTGGCCTGCCAAGTCTCCTGACCTGAACCCCATAGAGAATCTGTGGGATATTGTGAAGAGAAAGTTGAGAGACGCAAGACCCAACACTCTGGATGAGCTTAAGGCCGCTATCGAAGCATCCTGGGCCTCCATAACAGCTCAGCAGTGCCACAGGCTGATTGCCTCCATGCCACGCCGCATTGAAGCAGTCATTTCTGCAAAAGGATTCCCGACCAAGTATTGACTATTGAGTGCATAACTGAACATAATTATTTGAAGGTTGACTTTTTTTTTTGTATTAAAAACACTTCTTTTATTGGTCGGATGAAATATGCTAATTTTTTGAGACAGGAATTTTGGGTTTTCATGAGCTGTATGCCAAAATCATCAGTATTAAAACAATAAAAGACCTGAAATATTTCAGTTGGTGTGCAATGAATCTAAAATATATGAAAGTTTAATTTTTATCATTACATTATGGAAAATAATGAACTTTATCACAATATGCTAATTTTTTGAGAAGGACCTGTATATGATTCCATGAAGAATTTTTTATGTCTATAGAACCTTTTTATTGCAAAAAAGATTCTATGTAGTGGCAAAATATTTTCAAATGTTTCTTTACACTATTCCTTACTCGGGTTAATTATCTTATTCACTGAGGATCTTTAGGACACCCAAAAAGGTTCTTCTACAGCATCGCTGTGAAAACACCCTTTTGGGACCTTTGATATTAAAGGTTTAGTTCACCCAAAAAAATAAATTCTGACATTAATTACTCACCTATATGTTATTCCAAACCCACAAGACTTTCATTCATCTTCGAGCACAAATGAAGATCTTTTTAAAGAAAGCTGAGAGCTTTCTGTCCCTTCATTGACAGCTGCGCAACTACCACTTTGATGCTTCAAAAAGTTCATAAAGAGATCGTAAAACTAATCCATATGAATTGAGCGGTTTAGTCCAAAATTTCTGAAGAGACACTTTATATGATGGACAGATTGAATTTAGGCTTTTATGCACTTTTAAATATTGATCAGCGAACATAAACGCACACTTGACGTGCGAGAACAAACCTCATTGATTCTTCCAGAAGCTCAAACATGCTGCGTAACACGAGAAGAAAACTCATTGTTCTCATACGTCAAGCGGACATTCTTAAGCTTCCGTTTATCAGAACTGATGTGTGCGTTGATGAATGTTCATATGTGAATAAAAGCCTAAATTCAATCTGTTCATCATATCAAGCGATCAAGTCTTTTTAGAAAATTTGGACTAAACCGCTCAATTCATAAGGATTAGTTTCATGATCTCTTCATGAACTTTTTGAAGCGTCAACGTGGTAGTTGTGTAGACTGTCAACAGAGGGACAGAAAGCTCTCAAATTTCATAAAAAAGATCTTCATTTGTGTTCCGAAGATCATGGAATGTCTTACAGGTTTAGAATGACTCGAGGGCGAGTAAATAATGACAGAATTTTCATATTTGGGTGAACTAACCCTTTAAGAGTGACTCTAGAGTTTAGAATGAAATAGTACAAAATCCACATTTCAAGCATCATAATACCATGTTACTCACCAAGTCCATTAGTTGTCCATTCTATGAGAGGCAAAGCCGGTCTTCCAGAAAAAGCATCCTGAAACAGGGCTTCCTTCGTGATCTGGACTGTGTTGAGGATTATTATTGGCTTCCTCCCAAGATACACAGTGGACATTTCTCCATACTGAGGCATCTACTCAGAGAACATTCACAAGTGCATTTAAACTAAGAAAATGTTTCTGAACATATGTTTTGTAAGTTAAACATCTAATTTCAAAATAGGTCAGAGTTCAATGATAAGCCCATACCAAGAAAACTGCAAAAACTCACTGATCTTACGAACTCCCTTGGCTCCTTTATAAAAAGTGGTAATGATCCCACAAAAGGTAGAGGTCTGGGACCAGGAGGAGTTCGACCTCTGTAGGAATTAATCCTGATGATCTCGAACAGAACCAGAAAGATCAAGCCCAGAAACAGAGTCAGGCCTACAGAGGCCAGGTCAAACTTCATGAGAGGCGCCCACATGATGACAGATTCCATAGACAAACTCAAAAGTAACAGGTGACTGTTGAGCTTTATAAAAGCAAAGCAGAAGAGGGAGGAGATAGTGGGAGAGATTGACAGGCTGTAACCCCTTTCAGCTGTGTTAATCCATGTGTTAATCACCTAAAATGATGAATGCAGCTGTTTAGGCCTATCTGCATACCAATTTATCAGGCATATAATAATTAACAGAAATTATTATATAATACAAATGCTCGAAGTGGGACGGTAAGCACCAGTACGTAGTACCGGGACTTGTATATTTGAACCTGTGTTGTGCTGAATTTTGACCCCCTGCCAAATTATTACCCCCCTTGTTGAAGTCAGTACCTGATTGCCTAATCCTAACCCCACCCCTAATCATAACCCCTACAACTAATCCTAAACCTACCAATACTAGAGGGGTAATAATTTGGCAGGGGTCGAAATTCGGCACAACACCGGGACTTCTCACATGTTCCCGGTACCACCCACACCGAAACATACTGTAGAATCAGGCTAATGAATTGTATACATCGTGCGTTCTGAGCTTTTATAAGCTGTACGGACTGCACGGATCAATTATCTTCCAATATGACTGTGACTGAAGCCCAACTGTTTAATTTTGCATGAATGGAGCGCAAAATTGTGAGATATTTGTGCGAGCTGTTCCTATCGGATAAAATGTGTGACTCATTTGAATTCTATTGAGAATATAGTAAAATGCAACGGAGAAAGTCGAACATGATCTTAAAACAGCCACTAGTAAAAAGATTGAACTCTAGCATGTAAAACCCCCACTTATCTGGAGAGAAGATCTCAAAGAAAGAGAAGAAGAAAGAAAGAATGCTCATAGCCTACGCCTCTCCTCGCCCATCTGATCCCCCCTTTCCTTTCCCTCTGGCTCAAGTCACTAAAACCTCACTAGAATGTCTATATAACACATATAATGTTTCTTGTGCATCCATTGGTTTTCATCCTTTCATGTTTGGTACTAGGGGTGGCAAGGTACATGAAAAAACATCCGAACCGTTCGGTTCGCTTGTCTCGGTTCGGTGCGTGTGTGCGTCGCACGGTTCGACGCATGCACAATGTAACCTCGTGCCCGTGCTAAAACAATGCTAAATCATAAATCAGATGTATGTAGAATAACATTACGATGTCCAGCAATCGATTTAAATAGTGCACTGGGTTTACTTAGACATTTAATGAGATCTACTCCACTATATGTTGTTTTTTCACGTGAATAAATAAATACATAGATCGACTGTTCCACAAACGTACTTTAATAGTCCAGTCAGTGGCATAACTTTTCAATCCGCACTCGTATATTTTTATTTTATTTTTTTCATCAAAACCGATTATGTTTATCAGTGGTTGTATATCAAGCAAGGACAGATTTGTGTGAATTTTGTTTTGTGATTTTACCGGAACGAATAGAGAGTCTCCTCAACGGATTGAAGCGCGCGTCCGAGTGAAGACGTGTGCGCGAGCCACGGGAGAACACTGTATCAGCGCCACTGATCGCAGCGGCAACGAGCACTGTGATCACTTGATTAAAAAAACACATTTCAGCGCTAGATTGCTTCTTATTTAACAAACGAACGAATAATTTGCTAGTTAACTGGAGATGTTTTATTTATTTGTATTGGTACATTCGTGCCGCGAGATGTTTCAAAAGTGGTGGGGACAATATCGACCCTGGCAAAAAATGGTGGGGACATGTCCCACCCGCAAATTACGCCTATGATGACGAGACACGAGGAGAAATTGCAAACTGTCCGACATAGCCCACATAGCTCTCACTACAGATGGATGGACCTACCAACTGGACCTCCAGGGCCACTGAAAGTGTCCCCACAGTGACCGCTCACTCACTATATTACTTCGAAATGGTAAATGAGAAGCTGCATTTTGCAAACACGCCCCATTTATGAAATAAATAAATTAATAATTAGATAATTAAGCTATATAACATATGCTGAAGTAATTTTTTGGAGTGTTAAAGATTAAAAGAAAAAATAACAACAAGAACCGTACAGAACCGAAAACCGTGACCCTAAAACCGTGATATGAACCGAACCGTGGGTTTTGTGAACCGTGCCACCCCTATTTGGTACCATTTCATTTGTCTGGGTGTGATTAGTAAAATGTTCTCAATTTCACAGCAGTAGAATATATCATGATAAAACTTAAGAGACTTCTGTTCTCCTGTTGTGGGTGGTGTCTCTTCAAGATCTCTGATAACCATTGGTCCTCACACCCGAAACCAGGTGAAAACCTTTGGGGCACATGAATAGGCCCCCAAAAATTGGCCCTGTAAATATTTACAGCTCTTTTGTTGTGGTCTGGAGTTTTAAGGTAGTCATTGGGATTCTGTAACCAGAAAACCATGCGCTAAGGAAACTCACACACTGCTGTGTCTCTCTAGATCTGTCTATGATCAATTGATGTTATGTATTTATTATTTTTGAAATGGCATCTTTCTATTTAATTATGTAATTGGCATTGTAACGGAGTTCGTTGTTGCAGGAAGAAGGAGGCGGAACCGGCGAACATTTAAAGACTTTAATAAAAAAAATAAAAAATGAAAGTAAAGCCCCCTCACGGACGACTGCTGTCACATGTACAGTAACAAAACCAAAAAATAAAACATAACATAAATCCAGGCCTGGTCTCTCTTGTCCTTCACTGTCGTCGCTCCTCCTTTTATGCTTCGCTCCCCGTGAGAGATACGAGACCGGTGCGTCGCGCTGGTGTCGCTCATCATCAATCACGCCACCGACCTCGCGCCGCTCTCACGGCTCGGCCTGCTCGCCACAGGCATGATACATTTTACCTGACGACAGGGGCGTAGCACAAGATCCCGGGCCCTATGTATAGTCAGTCCTGATGGGCCCCTATGTTCCAAATAAAATACTTTTTGGATTGTTGACGGGGGGGGGGGGGGGGGGGGGGGGGGGGGGGGTGGGGGGGGGGGGTTGGATTGCGCACGCGCTATGTATGTTATGCGCACAGATGTTCTGTCTCGCATTCGCCTTCTAGATTCCGGGAGATTTTAACTAATTTGCGGGCATCAGGGAGACGCTATCAAACTTCCGGGAGAATTGGGATGTCTGTATTCCAGACTTTTCAAGGGCCCTTCATCCCCTTGGGGCCCTGGTAATCAGTACTGGTTTTACCCCCAGTCCGACGCCCCTGCCTGACGAATAAAAGGCTTTCTGTCATGGCAACTCTGAGTGTTTGGTATGGTCAGAGCCGGATTAACGCAAAGGCAAACTAGGCAAGTGCCTAGGGCCCGATTTGCGGGATGGGGCCCAGACAGAGGGACAAAAATTAAAAAATGTACAAATGTCCTACAATTTATTTCAATATTTATTAATTAACTAAAAATAGTGACGATGTTTATCTTAACCATAGACTGTTACATTACGTCACATTAACACCAGCCCATCAGGTGCTGCGTAGCAAAAGCATAAATAGGCACGCAAAGAAGCACAGCTCGTAATGCAGGTGTGTGCGTTGTCGTCATCTATTTTGGAGTGATTGCAATGTATTCTAAATATAAACTTGTACTGTAGATCAGCGTCATTTCTGGAAAAATAATTCACCGCTTTATTACGAGTTTAAAAGAGCGCGAGCGTCATTAACGTGCCCAGACGCGACGCTTTGAATTTGCGCGTACAATGAATAACATCGCGTCGGGAGCTGACTAAAAACGCTACAAAAGTAAAAGTCAAGACGTTTGTATTCAAAGTTAAAAAGCCAACACACTACAACATTTTTAAATGTTTCAAATAAAGGATCTCATTGGTCTATCTTCTAAATTCGCCTGATGATTAGATTATACCCTGTCTGACATCAGCCTACTTACGCCAATAATATCGCCAATAATATCAGTTTAGATTTTTTTTTTCTAATCAGTAGCGATCGTGTCTTTCTCGTCCACTTGATTTGTGTATAGCATATTTAAGGTAGCAATGCAATGCATAAAATCATATTACTTATATTAATAATATGACAATATCTGCAGTCAATATTGATTAAATGGGAGGGAAAAATCCTGCCCATACCAGCTATGAAAAAAATGATAAAAGCATATATCACTGAAGTGGTATTCTGGAACTGTGAATAAATTGTATAAAACAGCAAAATAACAATAACAATAACATCTTCATTAAACAAAAAAGAGATTAACTTAGATGAAGTTTGATTAATATGCACATACAGTAGCCTACTGGTAAAAAGTCTGGACCAATTACTAGTTTGAATGTTTTTGAAAGAAGTTTTTTATTATGCTCTACAAGCCTGCATTTATTTGATCAGAAATACAAAAAAAACAACAACAAAAAAAAAAAAAAACAGGAATATTCAGCAAGGATGTGTTAAATATATAAAAAGTGATAGTGAAGACTTTTTTAAAACAACTTTTTAATAATAAAAAAAAAATCCTGAAAAAAAGTATCACAGGTTATAAAATAAATATTAAGCACCATTTCTAACATTTGATAATAAATCAGAATATTATAAAGTTTTCTGAAGGATCACATGACACTAAATTCTGCTTTGCATCACAGAAATATATTTTAAAGTATAGTAAAATAGGAAAACCATTATTTTAAATTTTTATAATATATTATTTTTCGGTATTTTTGATCAAATAAATCCAGGCTTGATGAGCATAAGAGACTTCTTTCAAAAACATTAAAAATAGTAATGTGTCCAAACTTATGTACTGTGTAAGTAAAAACATTTAAAATTAAATGTTGTATAAATTAAAAGGTTAGGAATCATATTTGTTCCAAGAGTTTTTTATTGGCGGTGGGGGGCCTCCAACATGAATATTGCCTAGGGCCTCCAAATGTCTAGAACCGGCCCTGGGTATGGTAATGGATATGACGTTGTTGATATGCCTGGTCTAGGTGGAATTGATTTCCTACACTGCTGCTGCTGTTATTGCTACTGCTGCAAAGCATTTTGTATTAAGAAAATTAATCCTATTTTTATTACTAATATGCTTACTTGTCATGAAAACAAATGTTGCGACCGATGGACATAGATATAATTATTTTTTTCTAAGCAAAATTTAATTTCTTGTTGTCGTGACATTAACGCCTCAGTTACGACTGTAACTTTGGTTCCTTGAGGGAACGAGACCCTACATGGTTTGACACTGTAGGTTGACAATCTGCATGATTGCGTCGTGAAATTAGTCACTGGAGCTCTGATTTGGAACATTGATTGTTAACTAAGACACATTTGCATTGCTATTAATTTAGAAATAAACATTGCACATCCATTAAGTTTGTGCACCTTAGACTTAAACTCAGATTGTTATTAAGTATAGCAGGGCCTGATAATTATATATGACAAATCAACTCTGATGTTAGATTGCAGATATAACATGATTTAACATCTGTTCAGACTGTGGAGAATGACCATGTTGTTTGGAGACTCTTATCACAATCTAGTAACTCAATCAGTTCGACTAAACTCACATGTGCATTTATGTCCATGTGTTTATTTTTCTCCACCCATAAACCCAAACTCTGGTGCAGAGTTTGACAGAACATTTACACATTAATGTTCACTGTTACTGGGGGGAAAAAAATGAAAAGATACTGTACTTACTGTAGATTTGAAAGGAATACTTCATTCTCTCACTGAGGTGTCATTTTTTATTTGTAGTAAAAGCATTTCACTATACAAATCATGTAAAACTACATGTTTAAAATAAAATGCATGCATTCATAAAATAATAAAAAATGCTTTTATGTTTAAAAAAACCCAACCTTCTTATAGCTGTGCTTAAATAAATGTTTAAAACATTTTGCCACCATGAAACCAAATTTGACCACTCTTGTTTTTATGGAATATTTCTTGTATGACATGATGTCTGTCTGATACATTTCGGGTTTCTGACGGTCACTCTTCAGTATCTCTGCTGCAGCAGATGATGTTGAAGGTCTGAGGAAGGTGGAAAACACCCAAGATCCCATCCATGTCCAGAGGCTGTGGATCTGGTGGCCAGGAGAAATGAATCCGCTGTAGGAGAGACGTGATGTACAGGAAGAGCTCCGTCCTCGCCAGCGTCTCGCCGAGACAGACCCTCGGACCTGATAAACCAGCACACAAATATTTAGGCCTAAATTTAAGATTTATGTATTTGAGTTGCAAATAAAACTTTCATCCATTTAGATTACTGAGCTTTAACTAAAACTAGTAAAATGAATGTGATGCATATTGTCAGTCATACATAAATTACAGACGTCCACACTCATGGCATTGTTTATTATTTACTAATTGCATATAATTGATTCAATTTAAATCATTTTAAAACAGCATAAATCATTGAGAAAATGATTATATTTATTTAGTTATAAAGTATGAACATGCATATGACTAGCTGTGGAACAAGCAATTTTCAGTTGTGTGAGACTCAAACAAATTAGATTAATTGATAATAAATATATAAACCTGGTTATTGTGCATTTAAAACATTCAGTTTATTACTAAGTGCTACAGAAATCTTACCCGTTTCATTTATGTACTGTATGACTGACAAATGTGCATCACATTATTTTGCTTATGCTAAAACGCTGTAATCCAAAATGGATGTACATTTTATATGCAAAAATGCATAAATCTTAAATGTAGGCCTAAATATTTATTTGCGTGTAATATTAGTCCAGTAACCTTTGTGTTTATTAATATCAGAAATGCCTGACTCACCCAGTGAGAATGGGATGAAACACTCCGGCTTGCTGAAGTGTCCGTTCTCATCCAGGAAATTCTCCGGGTTAAAGGAGTTGGGATGCTTCCAATGCTCCTTATTGCTGAAAATTGCTGCTAAGTTTGTTAGGATCATAGTTCCCTGTATGATGAAAGTTCATCAGAGTTAAACAACGCTTTTCACAAAACCCAGGAGCATTTTTAACCTCCTATATTGTCCCAGGTTTCATAATGTAATCAGTAATAATTTACATTGGCTTATTGCTCTTACATGACAAAATTACGTACATATTTAAATAAGATTCATTTAATTGATTGGACATGTGATGGAAATGTGTTATGTAATGGCCTCAGAATTGGTCAAAAGGGTATTTTAACATGAAATGTGCAGAAAAGTGCAGACGAAGGAAGCTCAGGTCAAAGACCATGTACACATCACATGATCATTAGATTATGATCATTACAAACCAATCATCAGCAGGGCCGTGCACAGACCTTTTGAGTGGAATGTGCTGAAACTGAAAAATACCAAAATGCTTAATTGTAAATAAAATAATGCCATAATGCAAATGCATGAAAAACAAATCTTAATGGTCCTTAAAAATATATTTTCTTTAAGGAACATATTTTTTATTTTTGGATTTAATGTAATTTGGACAATTTTTGACAGGTTTCATGACAACGCAACTATAGTGCAATGTAATTTATCAACAAACATAGTGGTCTATTGTGTAATAGGCCTATTATTATAGGAGCAGTAGGTAAGAATGACAACTAGTGGTCGAAATAGGCAGTCGAATTCAAAATATTGCTCCTTATACAGTATATCATATGTGATTTGTGAAGGAATAAAGAATATAAAAATATAATCTCTTTGGCTAAGCTCTTCATAATTGATTTATTATGACTCAGGTAGCTTTATTGCGAGGTTAACTATATGAAAAGGCTGTGAAAGTCTTTAAAGCCTTGTCAACCAATAATTCAGATGCTTAGATTTAAACATATTTCCAAGGAAAAGCCAGGGAGGATGTCTATATTTTCAGTGCGTAATTGCCTAGATAACTTCATTCATACATTCATCCAGGCTCCATTCATTACCTGAGGAATGTCGTATCCTCGTAGTTTTGTGGGATGAATCGTTTCATGAATCACACCCAATGGTACAAGGTTGGCACAGCGCTGAATCTCGTGAACAGTGGCGTAGGTGTACGGTAGTTTGTCACGGTCATTCATGCTGGGCAAGCAGTCGTAACCCAACACCCGAACAATCTCCTCATGACATCGCTCTATGAGAGATGAAAAGGAAATTGCATTTCATGGCTCTTAAAGGTTAGATAGAGTTACAGCTTTAGGTTGATGCTTAGCAAATGCAAAGGCCGCAGTGTGGAAAGGCTGATCTATTAACAGTAGGTTAAGCCAACCAAAGAGCGCCTTCTGGGATTACTAAACAACCTTCCAGTAAGCAGCGCTCTAAGATGTTTTCGTTGGTAAGTTAGTACACTAAATGGTTCTGATTTAACTGCAGAAAAGGCGTGGCACGTTGCTCTGTAAAATTTAGCGAAAAACTGATTCTGATAGGAATCGTTGCGATCGGGAATTGTGTATGGTTGAATGATTTATACTTCTGCGTCGAACCTACGTCATAGGCTGTGTGTAGCACGTGTAGCCTATGTCGTGGCCTGACGTGCACCTCTACAAAAATGTAACAACGTGTTAATTCTACACGGACAGCAAGTGCTGTGATTGGTGTACAAGAAGTGGCAATCTGTCTGCGTGTGTAATTGTGCATCAACGCAGACAAGACAGAAGTATAAATGAAAAGCGATGTGTAGCCTACAGTGAAGAGGCAATGGCATAGGTCTGACGCAGAAGGAAAGGGCAAAAAAGTTCAAACCCCATGCAGATTTCACTCATGTTTAAGTTCAAGAAAGCTGCTTGTTTCGAAAGAGACTTCTGTGTGAGCAGCGCTTTAAACTCTGTTATTGACAATGGAACGTTTATGGAATGCAAAATTGTGCTAATGTGACCACAATGGAATCTTGTTTTCACACAAAAAAAGATTGTTTCCAAAATATAAATGGTCATTTCAACGTATAAACTCACAATTCTAATTTTTTTCCTTGCAAGGGAAAGTTTCTCACACTTTCAGAGAAAAAAAGAAATCGAATTGTGAGATGAAAACTCGCAATTGCCAGAAATAATGTCAGAATTGCGTGATATAAACGTGCAATTGTGTGGAAAAAAATGTCTGTATATTTTATAGATAGTACTTCTCTTTATTCAAATAATGAATATTATTTAATTTGTGTTTAGCTCTACCTTGTACATCTGGGTTTTGAATCAAGAAGATAAGCCCCCATCTGATGGTGGTTGATGTGGTGTTTGTTCCAGCCTGGAACAAATCAGCTGCTGAAATAACCAGGTTCTCCTCATGAAAGGTGGAGTCTTCGTTGGACTTTTGCTGCTCCAGGTAAAATAAAACAGTAAAATCAGTTACTACAGCTAAAACAAGGTCTAGGTTCACATATATGCATGTGAGAACCCTTCTTTCAGTAACTGTGATCTCACTTTCTCGATCTCCAGCAGGTAGGCATCAATGAAGTCTCGCGGGCTGTCTGGATCCAGAGTTTCTTTGTGTTCTTTAACTTGTTTCCGGATGAAACCCTCTAACTCATTGGCATTCTGCTTGATCTTCTGGTGTGGCCCAGGGAAATGCTTGATGAAGGGCACCAAGTTGAAAAACTAAGAGACAAAAAGGATATTGCGTGCCTTATTTTTAAATTATTTTTCACCGGACGGACGTCAAATAAAAAAAATGATTGAAAATGTAAAAGTTATCCCAACTTTGCTTTATTGCATGACATCATGCATTTGTATAATGGGAATGCAGACAGTGCAGGTCACATGATTTGTCACCTGATATGGTTAAATATGTGTGTCACGGAACAGAAGATGGCAAACACGGGTAACTTCCAAACAGAGTATATTGATTGACATAAGGGACTTGAGCAGGTGAGTCACTGGAAGGAGGGAAGGGAGCACTGGTGCCGGCAGGATGGGAAGCCTTGAGGGTGGTACTGGCAAGCCATGGACGGAGCCATGAAGGTGCCAGTAGTTTGGGGAGCCAGGAAGGTACCTGTGGTGCAGGGAAAAGTTTGCAGTGTGGGCATCAAAAGGACAGTCATCCTGAGGGAGGAGGATTAAACGGAAGGCATGCTGTAGTTAAATCCTGAACTTGCTGGTTCACGGTGACTGGAGCAGACTCTGGACTGAGTCTCAGGGCAGGAACGAAGAATTCTCTCAATGGAACAGACTGAGGAATTTCACTCAGGAATTAAACCCCAGTCTTGGGGAAGATGACCTACTGGAATAGTATCTGGACATGAGGACCAAAGATTGAAAATCTTCTTTAGAGCTGTCTTGATGGCCATGGTAATTGGGAGTGCTAGCTTTTCCATCAGGTCTGCACTGTTTGAGACAGCTTTCCTTGCCCGAAGTAAAACTTGAGCACTTGCCATAATAGGATTCGAAAGCTGCCATTACATGTAAGGAGGGAAGTTGGCGTTGGTTTCAACCACATGGAAGACGTTAACCTCTCCCACAGTGAAGGATGAACCACTTCGCAACAGTGCATAATCAAGCTCAATAATAAATCAATAAATTGCGCTCCAAAGAACAGGTAGTAGCTGACGTCGGCATCTGTTGATAAAGGTGCTCCTCTAATCCGCCGCAGAAGATTGTCTTCAAGGTTCCATCATTCCATGGAAGCAGGTTGGAAAGATTAAGAAATTCCTCAACATAATCTTCAATTGGATGACCATCTTGTGAAATGGAGATGAGATGATTCTCTGGGTCTAAAGATCCGATGTCCATGTTTGATGTTGGTTAAGGTCTGGTCGGCTGTCACAGAACAGAAGATGGCAAACACAAGTAACTTCCAAACAGAGTTTATTGATTGACATAAGAGACTTGAGCAGGTGAGTAGCTGGATTGCAGACTAATATGGTGATACTAGCAGGAAAGTGACAGTTCTTATCTGTTGCAGGCGGTGATGAAGAATTAGAGGAAAACCTGAAGACGAGATGATACCAGAAAATGGATGAAGACTGAAGAAAACTGGACAGTTCGAGACAGGATCGCACAGGTAAGTTTCCTTTGACAGATGACTGAAGTCATCACCTCCCTGCATTGGCTACCTGCACCTGCCTCACCTCCCTGCATTGGCTACCACTCGCTGCTCGCATCAAATTCAAAGCTTTGACGCTTGCTTACAGATCTACCACAGACTCAGCTCCGTCCTACTTTCACTCCCTACTACAAGTCTATGTCCCTACCAGAAGCCTACGATCGGCCAAGGAGCGACGGCTCGTGGTGCCATCACAGCGAGGCACTAAATCTCTCTCCAGAACATTCTCATTCACGGTTCCATGCTGGTGGAATGATCTCCCCACCCTCGTCCGTAATGCAGAATCCCTGACAGCATTCAAAAGACAACTGAAAACTCATCTCTTCCGTGAGTACTTAACATTAAAAAAAAAAAAAAAAAAAAAAAAAAAAAAAAAAAAAAAATTCTCCTTTAAACCTTTTAAATCTTCCCTTGTCTGGCTTTTGCTACTCTGAGCAATGCCTGAACTTTGTATTTTGAGCACTTCTTGCGTTGTTCTTCCCTCTTCACGATGACTCGCTTGCTTTAGTCCTCAGATGTAAGTCGCTTTGGATAAAAGCGTCTGCTAAATGACTAAATGTAAATGTAAAATGTGAGTCAGGACAGTTCTCAGGACAGTTCTCAGGACAGTTCTCAGGACAGTTCTCAGGACAGTTCTCAGGACAGTTCTCAGGACAGTTCTCAGGACAGTTCTCAGGACAGTTCTGTAGTCAGGTAAGTGTTCAGTGTTGAACGACAAGACCAGACAAAGGTGATCTATAGAGTGACTGCTTATATGGTGCATGTGTGATGAGTGATTATCAGTGGCACTGGCAGGTGTGATGATGATAGCTGACTGAGTGCAGGTGGGGACCAGAAGGGATGCTGGGAAATGTTGTTCTGAGGTGAATGGACTGGTGACTGGGGATTGTGACAATATGGATGCACTATTGTTTAAATTCTGCCATTATTTATTTACTCAAAGGGTGGCCATAGCCAATAATCAATAAATTAAAAATAATAATAAAATAGTTTTTGAGGGAGATTGAGTACATGGATGATGATAATGCAGACATAATAAAGAGAAAGCCAGTGATGATTATTTTTTAGCAGTGCAAATCTTTTTTTTTTTTTTTTCAAAAATGAAGAATGTGATCATACCTGTCCTGCAGCTGACCCTGCAAGCATTAAGTTATCATGCAGGATTTTCAGAAGGTATGAGAAGCGTTTGTCATCATAATCGAAGCGATCTCCAAACACGATGGAACAGATAATGTTGGAAGCTGCATTCTGTAATGCATGCTGGGGGTTCATTGACTTGCCTACAAAGAAACATGCATTAGTATGAGTGAAAAAAGGCCAGTGCTTTTATATCCAATCCGTTTTAAATAGAAATTTGAATTTATATTGTAAGGCTCGCCCAATCGGCCTAACGGTGGTTTCCAAATCAGACAGTTATTTGTTATATTTAACAAATAATCTTTAAAATTCACTCTGGGATCTATGGTCCCATCCCCCCAACAAGGACAAGAAGGGTCTTGGTTAGCATAACTACGATCAGATAAGTTGGTTTTATTTCTGTTAAAAATGTGAACACATGGAAAAAGCAGAAGCTATAGGAAAAACCCACCGCCCTTGAAACAGACTTTCCTGCATTAATTTATGGACGAACTGATCTGTAAATGAACATGCACCCCAGAACACCGTGTGAATGATTTACTGTCACTCACCATTTTACCTATGCATGTATGAATGCTTGTTTAGTTTAGTTATATTTGTATTTAGTTAATACAATTTGTGCACAATACGCATTTGGTTCTGATTCTCTGCTTGCAACAAAGTTTATTTTACGATTTATATTTTGACTACAGGCTCTTAGTAGTGCTCATACAGTAAGAAAGACGTTTCCCTCCCCCGGAAATGAAAATTTCTTAGAATTAATAAACATTTAACACTGAGCGTTCACGGGATATGTGGATTGATTATAATATTAATTTTACTACATTAAGGCGAGACACGGCAGGCAAAAACATCGTTTTTTTTTTTTACTGGTCAATTTTGAGATTTTGGGATATTTGTCTTCAATAGCATGTCTTCTTTCAGACTTGTGCTGAAAAAAAGTCCAAAATACACATTTAGGTCTTTATTCTACTACACTTTGTCTGTTTGCGTGTGTAGATTTCGCCTAAATTCCTCAAAAGTTGGCATTCTAAATCAACATGCTGCTCTGCGATCGCGATCTGCACACTGTCATCACACACACCGTTAGAAAGCTCTCTCTCTCCTGCGCAACACTGTCGGGTCCAAATATGGTCATTTCCTGTTTATCAGCAACCAATCATGGAAGTAAAACGGGCGATTTAACTCGAAATGCGCAATCTCACTGGCTGATGCCAATTTCTGACAACGTGATTCGTTCAGAGTCGTCACGTGACGCGCTCTGCCATTATATACATACATCACATATACTATACTTTACACCAGGGGTGTCCAAACTCGGTCCTGGAGGGCCACTGTCCTGTAGAGTTTAGTTCCAACTTGCCTCAACACACCTGCTTGTAAGTTTTTAGCATGCCTAATGACCTTCAACAGCTAATCAAGACCTTGATTAGCTGTTTCAGGTGTGTTTAATTGGGGTTGGAGCTAAACTCTGCAGGACAGTGGCCCTCCAGGACCGAGTTTGGACACCCCTGTACTAAGCTAAAATATAATACTAAACAAATCTGTAATTGTGGGATCCTAAAGTGGTTGTGAGTACGTCAGGCAGAGACATATTCACCTGTGTGATGTACTGATATGTTGTTTTGATGTGTTGTTTTGGATGTTATGATCAGTGATGGATGAAGCAATAATGAGTTTTGCATGTTAAACAGTGTGATACATGGATTTTACTTGGACCTAAAGCATATTTTGTCTGTAATTCATGGCTTTCAATAGAAATTAGTGGAATTTTGCCATACAAATCTTTAAAGGCCGTTTTCTCAAAATGAGTTTCTCACACTTCGTGACGATTTTCCACTTCTGTAGCACCTACATACACTAAACTTTATAGTCCTATTCCTAACTATATTGTGAAGGTTTGTTCAGAGGGATTTGTTGATATATCATTCTTGGCCTGATTTATATGACATTTTATGCCTAAAAATAGGGCGGAAATCAAGTTAAGGCTATTGGCAGTATTTTCTGATTTACAGGGTAACAAAAGGAGATATTCATAATCCCCTCTGAAAATGTCTTTTCATTGAATATATCAACAAAATGCAAAAATAATTTTGAACCTTGTTTTTTTCAATGGTCAGATTTGTCACTTCAAAATATATGCAAATTAGCGCATATTTAATTAGATATAGCCTGATTAGCATATCTAAACATAAAATTACAGAAAACTTGCAATACATTTTGTTCTCCTATTTATGTGAGTAATCAACTGGTAAAGTTTCATGGTGATATCTGTAAGTAAAAAATTTTATCCTATTCACCTGCAGTGTCTCGCCTTAAGTTAATTCTATTAACTGATCCAAATATTCATAATCAATTATAACAAGTTATGATTGATTATTAATATTTCTTTAGAGCTAATTTGCTACACAACCTTAAATTTAGGTTAGAATATCAATTGGTTACTTATTTCTATAATAATTTATCTAGACACTTGATTTTTCTATTTAACTCATTATGGAAATTACACTCGTTCATTCAGATTCCTATAACATTTTGAGTCTCGCACCGGCCGGTTATACGGATTTCAATTACAAACTCGTCAGTTTTGGTCATTAGACAGAGGCGATTGACTGATACCTTTAGATGCCGCACCATGCTCATTTCTAAAAGTATGCTATTTAGTCCCCATAGATATGTACACACTTAATTAAGGTAAGACTATATCTAACCAGAGGTCATGACCATTATTATACCTTAGAAATAAGCTGATCAATTTAACTTCCTCTAATGGTAACTTTATATATAATGCCACAAATTCCCATATACACTTTGTTTGAATAATATTACAAAATCAGAGGTTGAAGTGGTCACTCTATTTAAATAAGCATCTTCAACATTTAAATACCAACATTTCAATGTCACATATACACAATGTTTAAGAAAAAGTATTTTGGGTGCGGTTTGACACAGATGAGCTAGTTTGAGAGTTCTAATAAAGGATGAACATTTCATACCTTCTGCTTTAAGAATTTCAGAAATCAGATAGCGGCTTTCCTCTATCACCAGATCTTCTACTGATTTCTTCCCCAGGCCAAAATTCCTGAGCGTGTGCAGAGCAAACCTTCTCTGCTGCCTCCAGGAGTGACCAAACGTGACCATTATTATACCTGAGAAAAAAAGAGAACAAACGTTCTAATCTCAAATCTGATATATTGCTAAATTTATTGTCTACACATTTTTGAAGCAAAGTGACTCGAGGTCGACTGTACACCATTCAAAATAAAAGTTCTTTATTGGCATCTATGATTCCATGAAGAATATTTAATGTCTATAGAACCTTTCTATTGCAAAAAAAGATTCTAGTTAGTGGCAAAATATTTTCAAATGTTTCCTTATACTATTCCTTACTCGGGTTAATTACCTTATTCACTGAGGATCTTTAGGACACCCAAAAAGGTTCTTCTACAGCAGGGGTCACCAACCCTGCTCCTGGAGAGCTACTCTCCTGCAGATTTTAGCTCCAACCCCAATCAAACACACCTGGACCAGCTAATCAAGCTGTTTAGGGTTACTTGATAATTACATGCATGTGTGTTGGAACAGGGTTGGAACTGAAGTCTGCAGGACAGTAGCTCTCCAGGAGCAGGGTTGGTGATCCCTGTTCTACAGCATCGCTGTGAAAACACCCTTTTGGGACTTTTGATATTAAAGGTTTAGTTCACCCAAAAATTTAAATTACTCACCCATATGTCATTCCAAACCCGCAAGACTTCCATTCATCTTCGAGCACAAATGAATATCTTTTTAAAGAAAGCTGAGAGCTTTCTCTCCCTTCATTGACAGCTACGCAACTACCACTTTGATGCTTCAAAAAGTTCATAAAGCGATCGTAAAACTAATCCATATGAATTGAGCGGTTTAGTCCAAAATTTCTGAAGAGACACTTTATATGATGGACAGATTGAACTTAGGCTTTTATTCACTTTTAAATATTGATCAGGAAACATAAACAGAAGCTCAAACGTGCTGCATAACACACGACTGAACCTCATTGGTTCTTGCAGAAGCTCAAACATGCTGCGTAACACGAGAAGAAAACTCATTGTTCTCATACGTCAAGCGGACATTCTTAAGCTTCCGTTTATCAGAACTGATGTGTGCGTTGATGAATGTTCATATGTGAATAAAAGCCTAAATTCAATCTGTTCATCATATCAAGCGATCAAGTCTTTTTTTTAGAAAATTTGGACTAAACCGCTCAATTCATAAGGATTAGTTTTATGATCTCTTCATGAACTTTTTGAAGTGTCAACGTGGTAGTTGTGTAGACTGTCAACAGAGGGACAGAAAGCTCTCAGATTTCATAAAAAAATAAAATGTGTTCCGAAGATCATGGAATGTCTTACAGGTTTGGAATGACTCGAGGGCGAGTAAATAATGACAGAATTTTCATATTTGGGTGAACTAACCCTTTAAGAGTGACTCTAAAGTTTAGAATGAAATAGTACAAAATCCACATTTCAAGCATCATAATACCATGTTACTCACCAAGTCCATTAGATGTCCATTCTATAAGAGGCATAGCCGGTCTTCCAGAAAAAGCATCCTGAACCAGGGCTTCCTTCATGACCTGGACTGTGTTGAGGATTATTATCGGCTTCTTCCCAAGATACACAGTGGACATTTCTCCATACTGAGGCATCTACTCAGAGAACATTCACAAGTGCATTTAAACTAAGAAAACGTTTCTGAACATATGTTTTGTAAGTTAAACATCTAATTTCAAAATAGGTCACAGTTCAATGATAAGCCCATACCAAGAAAACAGCAAAAACTCACTGATCTTACAAACTCCCTTGGCTCCTTTATAAAAAGTGGTAATGATCCCACAAAAGGTAGAGGTCTGGGACCAGGAGGAGTTCGACCTCTGTAGGAATTAATCCTGATGATCTCGAACAGAACCAGAAAGATCAAGCCCAGAAACAGAGTCAGGCCTACAGAGGCCAGGTCTAACTTCATGAGAGGCGCCCACATGATGACAGATTCCATAGACAAACTCAAAAGCAGCAGACGACTGTTGAGCTTTATAAAAGCAAAGCAGAAGAAGGAGGAGACAGTGGGAGAGATTGACAGGCTGTAACCCCTTTCAGCTGTGTTAATCCATGTGTTAATCACCAAAAATGATGAATGCAGCTGTTTAGGCCTATCTGCATACCAATTTATCAAGCATAAAGTAATTAACAGAAATTATTATATAATACCAATGCTCGAAGTGGGACGGTAAGCACCAGTACGTAGTACCGGGACTTGTATATTTGAACCTGTGTTGTTCTGAATTTTGACCCCCTGCCAAATTATTACCCCCCTTGTTGAAGTCAGTACCTGATTGCCTAATCCTAACCCCACCCCTAATCATAACCCCTACAACTAATCCTAAACCTACCAATACTAGAGGGGTAATAATTTGGCAGGGGTCGAAATTCGGCACAACACCGGCACTTCTCACATGTTCCCGGTACCACCCACACCGAAACATACTGTAGAATCAGGCTAATGAATTGTATACATCGTGCGTTCTGAGCTTTTATAAGCTGTACGGACTGCACGGATCAATTATCTTCCAATATGACTGTGACTGAAGCCCAACTGTTTAATTTTGCAAGAATGGAGCGCAAAATTGTGAGATATGTGTGCGAGCTGTTCCTTTCGGATAAAATGTGTGACTCATTTGAATTCTATTGAGAATATAGTAAAATGCAACGGAGAAAGTCGAACATGATCTTAAAACAGCCACTAGTAAAAAGATTGAACTCTAGCATATAAAACCCCCACTTATCTGGAGAGAAGATCTCAAAGAAAGAGAAGAAGAAAGAAAGAATGCTCATAGCCTACGCCTCTCCTCGCCCATCTGATCCCCCCTTTCCTTTCTCTCTGGCTCAAGTCACTAAAACCTCACTAGAATGTCTATATAACACATATAATGTTTCTTGTGCATCCTTTGGTTTTCATCCTTTCATGTTTGGTACCATTTCATTTGTCTGGGTGTGATTAGTAAAATGTTCTCAATTTCACAGCAGTAGAATAGATCATTATAAAACTTAAGAGACTTCTGTTCTCCTGTTGTGGGTGGTGTCTCTTCAAGATCTCTGATAACCATTGGTCCTCACACCCGAAACCAGGTGAAAACCTTTGGGGCACATGAATAGGCCCCAAAAAATTGGCCCTGTAAATATTTACAGCTCTTTTGTTGTGGTCTGGAGTTTTAAGGGAGTCATTGGGATTCTGTAACCAGAAAACCATGCGCTAAGGAAACTCACACACTGCTGTGTCTCTCTAGATCTGTCTATGATCAATTGATGTTATGTATTTATTATTTCTGAAATGGCATCTTTCTATTTAATTATGTAATTGGCATTGTAACGGAGTTCGTTGTTGCGGGAAGAAGGAGGCGGGAACCAGCGAACATGTAAAGACTTTAATAAAAATAAATAAATAAATAAAAAGTAAAGACAGCAGCCCCTCACGGACGACAGCTGTCAAATGTACATTAACAAAATACAGAAAAAACTACAGAAAAAACAAATGTAACTTCTGCATGAAAAAGTTAGTTCGGGCAAGAATATATATTTTTTTTATATTAGTCAAATTACTCAATTCAAGCTTGTAGAAATTATAGCGTAAATATCAACGTAATAAAATTAAGCAAAACCTACTCAACTTTTCTGATACTGGTGTTCCCATCATGCACTGGGGCATAAATAATTAATAAGGTTGATTTTTAGCTGTTTTCCAGCTCTATTTACACAGGTATCATTGCTTTTGTTGTTAGGTTTCGTATTTTCTACTCATAATGACACATTCATACTCAAAAACGATCCATCAAATGTTACCATCATTGTGTACCAAGTATTGAGGTCTCTGGGTCCAATTTTTTTGCATTACTTTCTTTGAGTAGGTATCTCATTATCGATTGTATTATTTACTTAGATGTTTCTAAGTAAAGCATAAACTGTGAAAGCGTGGTTTAATTCAGTATTACATTGTATAAAACTTTGACTAGCAATTTTCTTTCAACACAGAAAAATTCAGTAGTTTGTACAAAAACTAGTCTTGTCTGATATACGTAATAAAATTACACAATTTTTTTTTTTAAGTAAACCAAGCTGAATTTTTTTAATCAGTGTAGGGCTTCGATTATGAGAAAAATCACAAGCGTCGATTATTCCCTTGAAATTAACCAATCACAACACACTGCCATATCCAGCCAACCAATCAGAGTACATTGTGCTTTTCAGAAGGAGGGGCTTCACAGACAGGAATTAAACAGAGCGTTACTGACAGACTGGGAAGAGAGGAGCTGCAACAATGTGAGGAAAAATAATGTGTTTTTGAACATTCAAGAATTAAAACCTGTTTTAGATCCCAAAAACAAAATCAAGGCTTTGTGAAAGGATATAATATTGCCTCTTTAAAGATTTTCAAAACTGTGATGGACTAAGAAACAATAGTATTTTATAAGCAGAGATGATGTTTTCAACACTGTTTTTCAGGTTATGTGGACAGAGATCAAGCCAAACGTCTGATACTGAACTACAGCCTCATCTTTGATCTTAATCTGAGTCCACTGAAGGTCAATGAAATCACACGTAACACTCAGGGAGAGGGCAAAGTTCAGCTCGCCTCAGCTCTGCAGCAGCTGCAGGAACTATAAACCTCTTGACCCTTTTCTTAAATCTATGCACATACTACAGCATTACAGTCATCCTTAACCACTCTGGAAAATAGTCATTTTGACCCTGTAATAAGGGCTTTTAAATGAAAGCTGAGTAAACCGCATATAAACAGACATCATGTTTCACCCAAAAATCTAAAGAAAAAAAAAAAAGAAATTATATTTTGTATGAAGAACATTAGTAAAACATTTTATTACTAATATGCTTAATTGTCACGAAAAAAAAAATGTTGCGACCGATTGACATGGATATAAATAATTATTTTTTTCTGTAACTTTGGATCCCTGAAGAGGGAACGAGACGCCACATTAACGGCACATTAACGTCACTAATGCATTATTAATGCATTATTAATGCATTAACGAATGCATTAACGTCACTTTCCCGCCGGAACACGCCCCCTCAGCCGGACTGAGTGGCAGAAGAGCTGCTGCGTGACTGGATTTAATAGGGGAAACTGCGAAAACGCAAGTAAAACAAACGCTTATCAGTTTAAACTAAAGATTGGACTCAATATAGTGTTCCTTACAACTTACTAAAGATCCAGTGATCCATGGATATTGACATTCAGCCAGGAATCGTGTTTCCTGACATTTATATGTGCCTGATTTTGACACCGGGTAAATACGTACAGCAAATTTGCCTGTGAACGCTTTATATAAATACAATATAGGCAGGTCTAAATCCAGGTGATTACTTATATCAATGTTATATATATCATCATATCGTCTAGACTTAAAACTTGTATAGTTTTTTGTCAGTGTTTATTTAAAAATGTCAAATTATACAGTGGTAAATATTTGATTGATGAGTTGTCACTGCAATATATAACAATACAATATATAGAGAATGATTTAACCACTAAATTCAGCATATTGACACAAAAATGATAACTGCAAATCCACCTTTCGCTGCCTGGAGTCCAGTTGTTTCTATGAATTGCAGCGATCTATTTGCTTATCTGTTCTGTAGCTTTAGGTAGTCTGTAAAAATATACCTCATATTTCTTGTCAAATCTAGTTGTACAGTCAGTCTCAAAGCTCTTTCCCATTTTAGACGCGTTTTGTGTGTTTTTCCGCAGCATTCACGCTGAAAACCAATGCTGCCGCTCAGTCTTTTTGCCACTTGTGGGCGTAACCGCAGTCACTCCGGCCAACGGTGACGTCACATGCATATCCTCTATACAAGGGAGAAAAAAATCACACTCCGGAAACTACTGCATTGATTGAAGGGCGGGAGAACAAACGCGCAAAAAAGGTGACGCAGACCCAGCTGAAGCTGAAAGCGAAGCGCCCTTGAATTCTTATGAAGCAAATTATGGCCAGTATGGAAATACTTTGGATGTAGAAAAAAGTGTGGTTGTCCTCGAGGATAGATATCCAATTTGCAAAAAATGTGGACACAAAGTGGCTGCAAAAGGAGGATACATAGGACACCATCCCTCCTGCAGATAAAGGTATGTCCCGATTATAACGTAAGGCCGAATGATTTACGTGATGCAGAGGGAATCCCGGAATCCAGTCATGAAAATGGAATTTACATAACGCAGATGTCACGTAGGCAAACACGCAAAATGATGGATGGATGAATACATGGAAAGTAGAACTGTGCAATAATTCCAATCGCGACATGGTCTGTGAATATTTAAGTGCAAAAATACTGCTATGTAAATATATAACCTGCTTGTTCTGCGTTTCTGTGAATCGGTGTGAATGAGCTGCTCCGCTTGGTCTAAGTTACTACATAGGCTACTCAAGTACATGCTGTTCTCTTTCGTCCTGGGAACTCCGACGTGTCGTCGGGGGAGTTCCCTGACGAATTGGGATCACGCTAGGGAGCCAATTGCCTTCGAGAGAATTAAAAACGAGCCAATAGCCATTGGCATGCAAGATTTGCATTCTGCGACCCGCCTACCAGCGCGGGTATAAAAGGCGGAAGTAAACATTGCGCAATGCTTTTTGCTTCGGAGCCATCCAGTGTGTCTCTTTGAGCTGCTGTGTTTTCCGAGAAAGAAAAACAAAAAACGAGTCCTTTTTGGAACGAGAAGGATCCTCTGCTGCTGGTGTGACGGTGTCCCGTTGCCGGCCGTTTCTCTCTCTATTTATAAAAAAGAGCTGTTTTAATGGCTGGTATTTGGTTTTGGTGAGTGCAGCACACGGGCGTGCAGTTTCCCCGTTGTGTCTGCCGCGGTGGTCCCTTTGTGCCTCGGCACGTAAAAGAGTCTTTTCTGACTAAAAGAGCAACACGGGTGTTTCGCGTCCTTTTCAGGATGTTGTTTCACCCTTGCGTTTCTGGATGCGGTCGACTTCTCCCTCAGGAGGATGGTCATAAACACTGCCTCTCATGTTTGGGCTTAGGGCACGCTGAGGCAGCGTTTGTGAACGAGTTATGTTCTCATTGCGGGAACATGACTCTGGCGAAGTTGCGTTCAAGACTGAGATCCCTGAAACATGGGGGAGTCCCTTCAGAGAATCCCCGATCTAGTGCGTCTGCCGGCTCAGTTCGGCAGGCGGCTACTTCGGTGATTCCTGATGGTGAGCGGATGAGGGTTACCGTGCAGAACGTCCCGTCTGGTGAAAGATCCTCACGGGCTTCTCACGCCTCTAGTAGCTCGTTGCCATCAGGTGTCCCGGTGGAGCTTCCGGCACCGCCTCGTGCGGTCCCGTTTGTCTCCTTTGGGGCTCCGCCTGAGGATTAGATGTCTATCGCGGCATCGGAGGAAGAGCGGTCGTCTTCTGGTGACGACTCAGCGGGTCTACCCCCTTCGGGTGTGGTGGCTGCGGCTGAGCCGGATCCGGAAATGGCCGCTATGCTCGAAAGGGCAGCTGCGAATGTCGGGCTCGTCTGGAACCCTCCACCGAGCCCCGAACCTTCGCGGCTGGATGATTGGTGTCTCGGAGCAGGCCGTGCTGTTGCCCCACGGCCTGCTCCAGTACCATTCTTCCCTGAAGTGCATGAGGAGCTGAGGAAGTCTTGGCTGGCCCCCCTTGCGACCAGACGTAGACAACCTCGGTCCTCCTTCCTCACCACCCTTGACGGCGGAGCGGCGCACGGGTACGAGGGAATCCCCCCAGTGGAGCGGTCGGTTGAGATGCAATTGTGTCCTAAGACCGCTTCCTCCTGGCGGGGTGCCCCTTCACTCCCCTCCCGCGCCTGTATGTTTTCCTCTGGCCTGACCAGGGATGCCTACATGGCGTGTGGAGACGCCGCTTCCGCCCTGCATGCCATGGCGCTGCTGCAGGTCCACCAGGCCAAGGCACTCCATGACATGCAGCGGGGTGGTCCCGACCCAGGTCTGCCGCAGGAGCTGCGTGCGGCGACAGACCTCGCCCTACGGGCGACGAAAGTCACCGCACGTTCCCTGGGTCGAGCGATGTCCACCTTGGTGGTCTAGGAGCGCCACCTCTGGCTCACCCTTGCGGATATGCGGGAAGCAGAGAAGAACAAACTTCTCAACTTCCCCATATCCCAAGGGGGCCTCTTCGGCGACGCGGTGGAGAGCTTCGCCCAAAAGTTCTCCACCGCCCAGAAGCAGTCGGAGGCGATACGGCACGTCCTGCACAGGAGGCGGACTGCTGCTGGTCCGTCCTCTGTGGCCATAGAGCCTCCGGCTGCTCGTCGCCGAGGTCGCCCTCTGGCGGCCGCTCCTCCTTCAGGGCAGCAGTCTAACCCTGGAGGACGGAGGTCAGGTCGTAAGAGGGCGGCCAAACCCGCTCAAACGCCTCCTGCTCCTTCCCGTAAAAAGAAGGGCGGGAAGCGTCCCTGAGACGGGCGACCTGGTGGAGGTTCCGGATGCTGCTCTTCGGTAGGGGGCCCCTGCACTCCTCCTTCCCCCGGGGGAGGGCCGGGCGGAAAATCTTTCGTTGAGTTTTCTTTCTGTTCCGCCGCTGGCCACTCGGTCAGCGGTACCCAGATTTAAAAAAAAAAGAGAGCAGTTTCTTCTTCCTCCTCCAGGTCATCCACGGCCGAGACTGGTGGGCACACAGTCTCCCCCGTCCAAGAGGGCCAGGACGGCAGCGTGTGCCGCCCTCGAGCGGTTACACCCCCGTCCCCCTCTTCCCAGCTTGCGGATAGCAGTAACGCAGCCCCAGCTGCGTCGCTCCGGTCTGCGGCTGGGCCCGGAGGCGCAGAGACCAGCACACGAGGAGTCAGGGCCTCGTTCCTCGTCTCTTCCCCTCCCCTCGCCACCGGGCAGTCCGCAGCAGAACGCCCACGAGCCTTCTCTGCCGTCTGCCCCTCGGTGGAAGCAGGTTGGTGTCAGGCGCACCCAGACCCCGCTCTCGGCGCCACCAGAGCCGGGTCTCTGTCTTCCACCTCGCTGCCCCTCCACTGGTACGCCGGTGGTTCGGGTGGGTTCATTGGGACGGTTTCTGGAAGCCTGGCTAGCGCTTCCGGGTCCGTCCCGATGGCTCATCCGCACCGTCCGGTTCGGCTATGCAATTCAGTTTGCACGCCGGCCTCCCAAGTTCAGGGGCGTCCACTTCACCCGTGTACGGTCGGTGGACGCCCCTTGTCTTGAGGAAAGAGATCTATGTCCTGCTGGCGATGGACGCGATCGAGCCGGTCCCTCCTGCTGAGATGAGGTCTGGGTTTTACAGCCCCTACTTCATTGTACCCAAGAAAGGCGGTGGGTTACGGCCAATCCTGGACCTGCGTGTTTTGAATCGGGCCCTGCACAAACTCCCGTTCAAAATGCTTACGCAGAAGCGCATTTTCGAGTGCATCCGTCCCCAGGATTGGTTTGCAACTATCGACCTGAAGGACGCGTACTTTCACGTCTCGATTCTCCCTCGACACAGACCGTTTCTTCGGTTTGCTTTCAAGGGTCGAGCGTATCAGTACAAGGTCCTACCCTTCGGGCTGGCCCTGTCACCTCGTGTCTTCACGGAAGTCACGGAGGCGGCCATTGTTCCCATGAGAGAACAAGGCGTTCGCATTCTCAACTATCTCGACGACTGGCTCATTCTAGCTCACTCGCGAGATGTGTTGTGCGATCACAGGGACATGGTGCTCCGGCACCTCAGTCGGTTGGGGCTTCAGGTCAACTGGGACAAGAGCAAACTCTGCCCCATGCAGAGGATCTCTTATCTCGGTATGGAGCTGGACTCGGTCGCCCAGACTGCGTGTCTCTTGGAGGAATGCGTCCAGTCAGTGCTCACCTGCCTCAGGTCCTTTCGAGGCAGGACAGCGGTTCCACTGGAAGAATTTCAGAGGCTCCTGGGGCATATGGCAGCCGCTGCCGCAGTAACGCCCCTCGGCATGTTACATATGAGACCGCTTCAGCGCTGGCTTCACGATCGAGTCCCGAGGTGGGCGTGGCACAGCGGCACGTTCCGGGTCAAAGTAACCCCGCACTGTCGCCAAACCTTCTCCCCGTGGACAGAGCCTGCGTTTCTACGGGCCGCAGTGCCCCTAGTCTAGGTTTCCAGGCATGCTGTGGTTTTCACAGATGCCTCTGCCATCCGCAGACAGGTAGATCTGTTTGCGTCTCCAGACACGACCCATTGCCAGTGGTTTTACTCCCTGACCGAAGGAACCCTCGGCACGGGGGTTCCTTCGTTCCTTCCTGTACTATTTGTATAGAAGGAACCCTTGGCTCACAGCTGGCCCCGGGACCTGCGCAAGTATGCGTTTCCCCCAGTGAGCCTTCTTGCACAGACTCTGTGCAAGGTCAGGGAGGACGAGGAGCAGGTCCTTCTAGTGGCGCCGTATTGGCCCACCAGGACTTGGTTCACGGAACTCATGCTCCTCGCGACAGCCCCTCCTTGGCCGATTCCTCTGAGGAAGGACCTTCTTTCTCAGAGACGGGGCACTCTATGGCACCCGCGTCCAGACCTCTGGAAACTCCATGTCTGGTCCCTGGACGGGACGCGGAGGTTCTAGGTGGTCTACCACAGGCAGATGGTAGACACCATCACTTCCGCTAGAGCCCCCTCTACGAGGCGCCTCTATGCGTTGAAGTGGAACCTGTTCGTCGATTGGTGTTCCTCCCGTCAGGAGGACCCCCGAACTTGCCCGATCGGAGTCGTGCTTTCCTTCCTGCAAGATGGGTTGGAGCGGAGGCTGTCCCCCTCCACCCTCAAAGTGTATGTCGCCGCAATAGCCGCACATCACGATGCAGTGGAAGGTAAGTCCTTGGGGAAGCACGACCTGGTCATCAGATTCCTTAAGGGTGCTAGGAGGTTAAATCCACCTCGTGTTTTGCACTCTGTACCCTCTTGGGACCTAGCTCTGGTACTTAGAGCTCTTCAAAGTCCCCCTTTTGAGCCCTTGCTGACTGTAGAGCTTAATTTCCTGTCCATCAAGACAGCGCTCTTGTTAGCTTTGGCCTCTTTCAAGAGGGTCGGGATCTGCAGGCTTTTTCGGTCGACGAATCGTGCCTAGAGTTCGGGCCGGGCCTTTCTCATGTTGTATTGAGACCCCGGCTTGGATATGTGCCAAAGGTTCCTACCACTCCCTTCATGGACCAGGTAGTGAACCTGCAAGTACTTCCCCAGGAGGAGGCAGACCCAGCCCTAGCTTTTCTCTGTCCCGTCCGCGCTCTGCAGGTTTATATTGACAGAACGCAAAGCTTCAGAACCTCAGATCAGCTCTTTGTCTGTTACGGAGGCCAGCAGAAGGGGAAGGCCGTCTCCAAGCAGAGGTTAGCCAACTGGTTAGTGGATGCTATCACCCGAGCTTATGAGTCTCTGGGTGAGCCTTGTCCTCCCAGGTTGCGTGCTCACTCTACTAGAGGTGTTGCCGCTTCCTGGGCTTTGGCTCAAGGCGCCTCGCTGACAGACATCTGTAGAGCTGCGGGCTGGGCGACACCGAACACGTTCGCTAGGTTCTATAGCCTTCGTGTGGAACCTGTTTCCTCCCGAGTTCTGACTACGGCCAGCGGGTCGAGGGAATAGGTTGTGTCGGCTTGCTACGCCACTCCGCCTAGCAGCGGATACGTGCGTTCTTGCTCCGTTGGCGCTCTACGTCGGTGAGCCTTGTTCCTCCTTCACCCCTCGGTGCTGTGCGCGGCGGACCGCCCGGCGCCAGGTCTGCTACCTCTAGTAAGGAGTTGTTAGTAGACTGGGTGCTCCAGTGGTCTCTACTGTGACCCATGATGCCATGTGCAGTTCAGCCGTGTCTTCCCCTTGACGGACTCGTTCGTCGTTCCCTTGAGTACGCTCCCACTTCCCTTGGATTGGGACTACCTCTGGGACTGCCATATGTTTCACTATTCCTTCGGGCTAGTACATATGTGTATTCCTGGCCTTCCTCAGTCAGGCTGGGGCTTCGGCAGTGTTCCCCCTCTTCTCTTAAGGGAACGCTTTCCCAGTGTTATCCAATGTCCACTGTGCGGGTCTTGCGGAACAGCAGTGTGGTTCCCGTGCTAGCTCCCGCAACTTATTGCAAGAAACTGCTGCAGGGTAGCTTAGCCGGGCGCTGGAAGGGGCCAGCACCATGGCGTTTTATTAGGGATCCCAATTCGTCAGTGAACTCCCCCGACGACACGTCGGAGTTCCCAGGACGAAAGGGAACGTCTCGGTTACGTATGTAACCCTCGTTCCCTGAGTACAGGGAACGGAGACGTGCCGTCCCTTCGCCATGTTGCTGTACCTTCGCGGAGGTCTGGACACTGTTCGGCTCCTCAGCGAAAAGCATTGCGCAATGTTTACTTCCGCCTTTTATACCCGCGCTGGTAGGCGGGGCGCGGAATGCAAATCTTGCATGCCAATGGCTATTGGCTCGTTTTTAATTCTCTCGAAGGCAATTGGCTCCCTAGCGTGATCTCAATTCGTCAGGGAACTCCCCCGACGACACGTCTCCGTTCCCTGTACTCAGGGAACGAGGGTTACATACGTAACCGAGACGTTTTCAGCGTCTCACAAACAATTTGAGGACATGAATACATGAACATTTCCAGAGCTGCTCTGAGAGAATGCCTATTGAGCATTTTCAACATTTTATTTGAGAAAAACCATTGTCAAATACACTTTGAAACAGGTCTTCACTACAACCCGTCAAAATAAAAGTTTGGTTTAACTAGGAGAAATTATGACAGAAATGTATTACTATTGTAGGCATACAATAGAACATACTCCTCAAAATAATAATAATAACATCAACAACAATAATAATACAATTTATTTAAACATTATTTAAGGAATATATTTTTTGTCCATTGTTTAATTTAGCAAATCTGTTTTTGCAGCTCTTCCCCAAAAAATAAAAGGACACAACTTTAAATTTTCATTTGATTACCACCGTTTTAGATAATATATTTGGATTAAATCATAAAAAGAAACATACATTTTCTGAATAAAATACATTTCATAGGACTATATTATTCTTAAACATTTTAATAAATTATTAATGTTAAAAATAAGTATTAATTCATTATCAATTATTGAATTTAATTGATTCGTTTTATTGAAATTTTAATAAACAAAACAAATTGTTTCAAATTTGTTATAATAAATGCATTCGTTCAACCCCCAAAAAAACTGTTTTCTTTAATTTAACTGTCATTTTAACTGATGATGATAATAATAATAATAACCATAATTTAATAATACCGTTTATTTATTTAATAATTGATTAATACTGTAAACCATGATATTTTCTGAGACGTTATCATACTGTGAAAATCTCATATCATTACAACCCTACACGGGAGATTCCCCCACCCCATCCCGCTGTTAAAAAAGTAACTCAGTGACTTTTACTTGAGTAAATTTTAAATGAGCTACTTTTTACTTTTACTTGAGTAGATTTTTAGACCGGTAATTTTACTTGTACTTAAGTAAAATTTAATTGAAGTAGTAGTACTTTTACTTGAGTAGAATATTTTATTACTCTTTCCACCTCTGGTTTTACAGTGCATTTATACATTAATGTTCACTGTTACTGGGGGGAGAAATGAAAAGATTGTGCACTTACTATAGACTTGAAAGCAATGCTTCATTCTCTTTTTTTAATTGTAGTAAAAGTATTTCACTATACAAATCAGATAAAACTACATGTGTATACATTTTATTATAAAATAAAATGCATGCATCCATAATAAAATAAAATATTATGTAAAAAAAACACATTTTTATTTTTATAGCTGTGCTTAAATGTTTAAAACTTTTCGCCACTGTGGTAGATTTTTCCCTATCTTACTCCTACTCTAAGTCTACCTGGGTCGTCTCCAATCGACGTTTAATATATAGTCTACCTCTCTCTAAACTAACTCATCTGTTGCACAGCAGAAATGAACAGACAGACGTCAGCAAATGTCCTTCAAATGCTTTAATCACGGCCGGGAGGGAGTTCTCGACATCTCCTCAGAGAACTTCCCCCAAGAAGAAGCATTAAGCATGGCTGGGGGAACTCAGACAAATTCCATTGAGAATCCCACCAGTAAAAACTAATACAACCGTTTTTATAGAATAGGGGTATGGCAAAATGACATGATACATTACATAATTTCCTTACAATTTGATTGGTTCTTCCTATGCACACTCTTCTGTTACAAGGTAAAGTAAACTTTGTTTTAATGATTACTTCACTGTTAATCACAAGGTTCTAGCCTAGTCATCTGTCTAGTTTAATTTCCCATATATGTTATTTTTACACTCAACAGGGGAATGGCAACATAGGCCTACAGCATTCAAAAACACAGAACACAATGTTTTAGTACATGGTGTTTCAAAGTGTGAGCATGTTAAATAAGGTTAGATGTTAGAAACATGGTTAGTTTAATATACAGTTTAAATGTATATTATATCTATCACACCACCATGAAAATAAAATTGACCATTCTTGTTTATGGAATATTTCTTGTGTGATACATTTCGGGTTTCTGACGGTCACTCTTCAGTATCTCTGCTGCAGCAGATGATGTTGAAGGTCTGAGGAAGGTGGAAAATACCCAAGATCCCATCCATGTCCAGAGGCTGTGGATCTGGTGGCCAGGAGAAATGAATCCGCTGTAGGAGAGACGTGATGTACAGGAAGAGCTCCGTCCTCGCCAGCGTCTCGCCGAGACAGACCCTCGGACCTGATAAACCAGCACACGTACATATTTAGGCCTAAATTTAAGATTTATGTATTTGAGTTGCAAATAAAACTTCCATCCATTTAGATTACTGAGCTTTAACTAAAACTAGTAAAATGAATGTGATGCATATTGTCAGTCATACATAAATTACAGATTTCCACACTCATGGCATCGTTTATTATTAACTAATTGCATATAATTGATTCAATTTAAATCATTTTAAAACAGCATAAACCATTGAGAAAATAAATATACTAGTAAAATTAATGTGATGCATATTTGTCAGTCATACATAAACTAAAGATTTCCACTCTCATAAAATCAAGACATCGTTTATTATTAACTAATTGCATTTAATTGATTACATTTAAATCATTTTAAAACAGCATAAATCATTGAGAAAATAATTACATTTATTTAGTCATAAAGTATGAACATGCATATGACTAGCTGTGGAACAAGCAATTTTCAGTTGTGTGAGACTCAAACAAATTGGATTAATTGATTATAAATATATAAACCTGGATATTGTGCATTTAAAACAATCAGTTAATTAGTAAGTACTACAGAAATCTTACCCGTTTCATTTATGTACTATATGACTGACAAATACGCATCACATATTATTTTGCTTATGCTAAAATTGTGTAATCCAAAATGGATGCACATTTTATATGCAAAAATACATACATCTTATATTTAGGCCTAACTATTTATTTGCGTGTAATATTAGTCCAGTAACATTTGTGTTTAATAATACCAGAAATGCCTGACTCACCCAGTGAGAATGGGATGAAACACTCCGGCTTGCTGAAGTGTCCGTTCTCATCCAGGAAATTCTCCGGGTTAAAGGAGTCGGGATGCTTCCAGTGCTCCTTATTGCTGAAAATTGCTGCTAAGTTTGTTAGGATCATAGTTCCCTGTATGATGAAAGTTCATCAGAGTTAAACAACGCTTTTCACAAAACCCAGGAGCATTTTTAACCTCCTATATTATCCCAGGTTTCATAATGTAATCAGTAATAATTTACACTGGCTTATTGCTCTTACATGATAATATCACATACATATTTATATAAGATTCATTTAATTGATTGGACATGTGATGGAAATGTGTTATGTAATGGCCTCAGAATTGGTCAAAAGGGTATTTTAACATGAAATGTGCAGAAAAGTGCAGACGAAGGAAGCTCAGGTCAAAGACCATGTACACATCACATGATCAAAGAATCTAGACTGAAAAGTGCTTAACACAGTAGAACTAAAGGTCATATGATTAGATTATGATCATTACAAACCAATCACCAGCAGGGCCGTGCACAGACCTTTTGAGGGGAATGTGCTGAAACTGAAAAATACCAATATACGTGATTGTCACTAAAATAATGGAAATGCATGAAAAACAAATCTTAATGGTCCTTAAAAATATTTTCTTCTTTAAACAAAATATTTTTTTAATTTTTGGATTTAATGTAACATGGACAATTTTTTACAGGTTTCATGACAACACAACTACTTGCTTAGTGCAATGTAATTTGTCAGCAAACATAGTGGTCCATTGTGTAATAGGCCTATTATTAAAGGAGCAGTATGTAAGAATGACAACGTGGTCAAAATAGGTACTGCAGTCGAATTAAAAATATTGGAGATAGTCGTTTCTCCCGCCACCTGCTCCTCAGACTGTAAGGCACTCACAAAGTGAGTATACATATATATATATATACACAAACATTTTTTATAAATGCAACACTTTTGTTTTTGCCCCAATTTTCATGAGCTGAACTCAAAGATCTAAGACTTTTTCTATGTACACAAAAGGCCTATTTCTCTCAAATATTGTTCAAAAATCTGTCTAAATTGTGTTTGTGAGTACTTCTCCTTTGCAGAGATAATCATCCACCTCACAGGTGTGGCATATCAAGATGCTGATTAG
The DNA here is from genome assembly GCA_026230005.1 of Gila orcuttii. NCBI lineage: Eukaryota > Metazoa > Chordata > Actinopteri > Cypriniformes > Leuciscidae > Gila > Gila orcuttii. The sequence continues at coordinate 8,070,978 of JAPDVR010000021.1, read as the reverse complement.
ACAGCATGATTATTGCACAGGTGTGCCTTAGGCTGGCCACAATAAAAGGCCTCTCTAAAATGTGCAGTTTTATCACACAGCACAATGCCACATATGTCGCAAGTTTTGAGGGAGCGTGCAATTGGCTTGCTGACTGCAGGAATGTCCACCAGAGCTGTTGCCCATGAATTGAATGTTCATTTCTCTACCATAAGCCATCTCCAAAGGAGTTTCTGAGAATTTGGCAGTGCATTCAACCGGCCTCACAACCGCAGACCACGTTTAACCACACCAGTCCAGGACCTCCACATCCATGATCGTCTGACACCATCCACCCGGACAGCTGCTGCAACAATCGGTTTGCATAACCAAAGAATTTCTGCACAAACTGTCAGAAACCGTCTCAGGGAAGCTCATCTGCATGCTCGTCTTCCTCATCGGGGTCTCGACCTGACTGCAGTTCGTCGTTGACCTGAGTCGCCAAATGCTCACATTCAATGGCGTTTGGCACTTTGATGAGGTGTTTTCTTCCCGAATAAATCCCAGTTTTCACTGTACAGGGCAGATGGCAGACAGCGTGAATGGCGTCGTGTGGGTGAGCGGTTTGCTGATGTCAACGTTGTGGATTGAGTGGCCCATGGTGGCGGTGGGGTTACGGTATGGGCAGGCTTATGTTATGGACAACGAACACAGGTGCATTTTATTGATGGCATTTTGAATGCACAGAGATACCGTGACTAGATCATGAGGCCCATTAGCCGCGTTTCCACTGTCAGGCCAGAGCCGGGTGTGCTAGTGCATGCCAGGACCAGTCGCGTTTCCACTGTCACTTCCAGGGCTTGATCGGGGCGTACTCAGGTTTTTCAGGATTTTCTATCTCGGGCTAGAGGAGTGGTTACAAACAGGGGCGGAGTGTACCTGAGTCTGGAGACGGCAGTTTATACACAATGCTAAAGTCTATGCACGCTTACCATAACCATACTAAATATAAACGCTTGAAGAAATCAGACAAATCATAATAGCTATCACAATCATGTTTTTATTTTTTCTGTCAGTAGCCTACGTCTCGTCTCATTATACCGGACTATCATAAAATAAAGCAACTTTTTTTCGGGAGTTTCCTCTGTTTCTCTGACTGAAAATATAACTAGCCTACTGGGAGACAGTGCTAAAGCTCAGGTCGTATTTTTGGTGGCATATTTGTAGAAATTATCATTCTTTCTAAATGTGATGTAAATATGTTCTGTAACTACCAAATAAAGAGAAACAGCCTTGACTGAATAAGTAAGTTTGTCCTCTTTCTTTTGTGAAATAGACCTAACGGAAATGTATTTCTGTGTGACTAAATGTGCAATTTTGACACAAGTTAATTCATTATGATCAATGTATCACTTTTTATTGTAAACGTGTGGTACATTGATGCTTGGGTTTTGAATATTCAAGTAAACAACAAAAATTCCAGGAAACGGTCACTTTTATCATGTTTGTTTTGCGATCTCGCTGTTTCCAGTGATTTCTTTCTGATTAGTTTTCTGATAAAACTTCCATTTGTTGATGAAAATATGGGTTAGTGTGACGTTGTTCCAGAGAGGCGTGTTTTAGTGAAGCGCTGTGGAGCTTCTGGCCCGACAGTGGAAACGCGGCTATTGTTGGGTCATTCATCCACGACCATCACCTCATGTTGCAGCATGATAATGCATGGCCCCAAGGATCTGTACACAATTCCTGGAAGCTGAAAACATCCCAGTTTTGGCATGGCCAGCAAACTCACAGGACAGGTCACCCATTGAGCATGTTTGGGATGTTCTTGATCCTTGCCATGTCCTGCCAATATACAGCAAATTCGCACAGCCATTGAAGAGGAGTGGACCAACATTCCACAGGCCACAATCAACAACCTGATCAACTCTATGCGAAAGGACTTGTGTTGCACTGCGTGAGGCAAATAGTGGTCACAACAGATACTGACTGGTTTTCAGATAATGGCTGTGAAAATCCTTAAAGCCTTGTCAACGACTAATTCAGATGCTTAGATTTAAACATATTGCCAAGGAAAAGCCAGGGAAGGAAGTCTATATTTTCAGTGCGTAATTGCCTAGATAACTTCATTCATACATTCATCCAGGCTCCATTCATTACCTGAGGAATGTCGTATCCTCGTAGTTTTGTGGGATGAATCGTTTCATGAGTCACCCCCAATGGTACAAGGTTGGCATAGCGCTGAATCTCGTGAACAGTGGCGTAGGTGTACGGTAGTTTGTCACGGTCGTTCATGCTGGGCAAGCGGTCGTAACCCAACACCCGAACAATCTCCTCATGACATCGCTCTGTGAGAGATGAAAAAAGGAAATTACAATTTCATGGCTCTTAAAGGTTAGTCAGAGTTAAAGCTTTAGGTTTTGATTCTTAACAAATGCAAAGGCCGCAATCTGGGCCAATAAAGGCAAATAATAGATAGAGCATCAAAGGCTGATGTATTAACAGTAGGTTATTACATTAATAGAAATATATACCCAAACAAAGAGCACCTTCTGGGATTACTAAACAACCTTCCAGCAAGCAGCACTCCACAATGTTTTCATTGGTAAGTTAGTACACTAAATGGTTCTGAATTAACTGCAGAAAAGGCGTGGGGCGTTGCTCTGTAAAATTTTGCGAATAACTGATTCTGATAGGAATCGTTGCGATCGGGAATTGTGTATGGCTGAATGATTTATACTTCTGCGTCGAACCTACGTCGTAGGCTGTGTGTAGCACGTGTAGCCTATGATGTAGCCTGACGTGCACCTCTACAAAAATGTAACAACGTGTCAATTCTACACGGACCGCAAGTGCTGTGATTGGTGTACAAGAAGTGGCAATCTGTCAGCGTGTGTAATTGTGCGTCAATGCGGACAAGACAGAAGTATAAATGAAAACCGATGTGTAGCCTACAGTGAAGAGGCTACAACGTAGGTTTGACGCAGAAGGAAAGCAAAAAAGTTTGATCCCCATGCAGATTTCACTCATGTTTAAGTTCAAGAAAGCTGCTTGTTTCGAAAGAGACTTCTGTGTGAGCAGCGCTTTAAACTCTGTTATTGACAATGGAACGTTTATGGAATGCAAAATTGTGCTAATGTGACCACAATGGAATCTTGTTTTCACACGAAAAAAGCTTCCAAAATATAAATGGTCATTTCGACATATAATCTCACAATTCTGAAAATTTTCTTGCAAGGGCAAGTTTCTCACACTTTCAGAAATTCACTTTCAAATTGTGAGATGAAAACTCGCAATTGCCAGAAATAAAGTCAGAATTTCTTGGTATAAACTTGCAATTGTGTGGAAAAAATGTCTATATATTTTATAGATATCTCTCTTTATTCAAATAATGAATATTATTTAATTTATGTTTAGCTCTAGTACCTTGTACATCTGGGTTTTGAATCAAGAAGATGAGCCCCCATCTGATGCTGGTTGATGTGGTGTTTGTTCCAGCCTGGAACAAATCAGCTGCTGAAATAACCAGGTTCTCCTCATGAAAGGTGGAGTCTTCGTTGGACTTTTGCTGCTCCAGGTAAAATAAATCAGTTTACTACAACTAAAAAAAGGTGTAGTTTTACATATATGCATGTGAGAACCCTTCTTTCAGTAACTGTGATCTCACTTTCTCGATCTCAAGCAGGTAGGCATCAATGAAGTCTCGCGGGCTGTCTGGATCCAGAGTTTCTTTGTGTTCTTTAACTTGTTTCCGGATGAAACCTATTAACTCATTGGCGTTCTGCTTGATCTTCTGGTGTGGCCCAGGGAAATGCTTGATGAAGGGCACTAAGTTGAAAAGCTAAGATAGACAAAAAGATAATGGGTGCCTTATGCTTCAAATATCTTTCACAATTTAAACTTCTTTTCAGTGCATTTTATTCATGCCATACAAAATAAATATTCATATCATCAGGTAAATATTTCAATATTAAGTAAATATTTTAACTTACAGTTAAAAGTTAGGAACATATGGAAGTTCATCTATCACTTCCATTACTTGTTTGTAAAAGTCATCAATATAAAATATTTGAAGGTGGAGTATAACTAAATGTTGATAGATAGATGTCAAATAAAAAAATAATTGAAAATGCTAATGTTATCCCAACTTTATACAAATACACGATGTCATGCAATATAGCAATGGGAATGCAGACAGTGCAGGTCACATGATTTGTCATCTGATACGGTTAAATATACGTGTCACAGAACAGATGATGGCTAACACGGGTAACTTCCAAACAGAGTATATTGATTGACATAAGGGACTTGAGCAGGTGAGTAGCTGGAAGGAGGGAAGGGAGCACTAGTGCCGGCAGGATGGGAAGCCTTGAGGGTGGTACTGGCAAGCCATGGACGGAGCCACGGAGGTGCCAGTAGCTCAGGGAGCCAGGAAGGTACCTGTGGTGCAGGGAAAAGTTTGCAGCGTGGGCATCAAAAGGACAGTCTTCCTGAGGGAGGAGGATTAAACGAAGGCATGCTGTAGTTAAATCCTGAACTTGCTGGTTCACGGTGACTGGAGCAGACTCTGGACTGAGTCTCAGGGCAGGAACGAACAATTCTCTCAATGGAACAGACTGAGGAATTTCACTCGGGAATTAAACCCCAGTCTTGGGGAAGATGACCTACTAGAACAATATTTGGACATGAAGACCAAAGATCGAAAATCTTCTTTAGAGCTGTCTTGATGGCCATGGTAATTGGGAGTGCTAGCTTTTCCATCAGGTCCGCACTGTTTGAGACAGCTTTCCTTGCCCGAAGAAAAACTTGAGCACTTGCCATGATAGTATTGAAAGCTGCCATTACATGTAAGGAGGGAAGTTGGCATCAGTTTCAACCACACGGAAGACGTTAACCTCTCCCACAGTGAAGGACGAACCACTTTGCAACAGTGCATAATCAAGCTCAATAATAAATCATTAATAAATTGCGCTCCAGGGAACAGGTAGTAGCTGACGTCGGCATCTGTTGATAAAGGTGCTCCTCTAATCCGCCCCAGAAGATTGTTTTCAAGGTTCCATCATTCCATGGAAGGCTGGAAAAATTGATAAATTCCTCAATTCCTTCAATTGGATGACCATCTTGTGAAATGGAGAGGAGATGATACTCTGGGTCAAAAGATCTGATGTCCATGTTTGATGTTGGTTAAGGTCTGGTCTGCTGTCACAGAACAGAAGATGGCAAACACAGGTAACTTCCAAATAGAGTTTATTGATTGACATAAGGGACTTGAGCAGCTGAGTAACTGGATTGCAGACTAATATGATGATACTAGCAGGAAAGTGACAGTTCTTATCTGGTGCAGGCGGTGATGAAGAATTAGAGGAAAACCTGAAGACTTGAAGACGAGATGATACCAGAAGATGGATGAAGACTGAAGAAAACTGCACAGTTCGAGACAGAATCGAAAAGGTAAGTTTCCTTTCATAGAAGACTGAAGACTGGACAGTGTTCAGGACCGTGTTCAGGACCGTGTTCAGGACCGTGCGTGTTCAGGACCGTGCGTGTTCAGGACCGTGCGTGTTCAGGACCGTGCGTGTTCAGGACCGTGCGTGTTCAGGACCGTGTTCAGAACAGTGTTCAGGGCAGTTCGGTAGTCAGGTAAGTGTTTATTGTTGAACGACGAGACCAGACAAAGGTGATCTAAAGAGTGACTGCTTATATGGTGCATGGGTGATGAGTGATTATCAGTGGCAGGTGTGATGATGATAGCTGAGTGCAGGTGGGGACCAGAAGGGATGCTGGGAAATGTAGTTCTGAGGTGACTGGACTGGTGACTGGGGATTGTGACAATTTGGATGCACAATTTTTTTTTTATTCTGCCATTATTTATTTACTCAAAGGGTGGCCATAGCCAATAATCAATAAATTAATAAAATAAAAATTATAATAAAATAGTTTCTGAGGGAGATTGAGTACATGGATGAGGATAATGCAGACAAAATCCAAATCACAGTCTCTACTGCACCAATTTAATTGATATTAATACTAGTGTAGAACATTGCATAGAAACTGTGTCTATTCCTCGTTTACTAAGATCAAATAATAAATCTACTGCGGGATCTAGAAAAAATCTAATTGTTATTAAAACAAAAAAATCTCGCTATTAGTGAACAAAAACAATTTCTAAAGCTAGGTCTTCTAAACATTAGATCGCTCACACCTAAGGCGGTTATTGTAAATGAAATGGTCACAGATAATAATTTCGATGTTCTGTGCCCTACTGAAACCTGGCTTAAACCAAATGATTATTTCGGTCTAAATGAGTCTACTCCGCCAGGATACTGTTATAAGCATGAGCCCTGTCTGATTGGTCGTGGCGGCAGTGTTGCAACAATCTACAGAGATATCCTTAATGTTACTCAGAAAACTCGTCATAGGTTTAATTAGTTTGAAGTGCTAAATGTTACGCTCTTAGATGTAAGAAAAAAATCCCTATTATCTCTAGCATTGGCTACCGTATATAGACCTCCAGGGCCTTACGCCAATTTCCTAAAAGAGTTTGCTGACTTTCTATCAGATCTTTTGGTCAACGTCGATAAAGCATTAATTGTTGGAGATTTTAACATACACGTAGATAATTTAAATGATGCGTTAGGGGCTGCGTTTACAGATTTATTAAACTCCTTCGGGGTCAAGCAAAACGTCACCGGACCAACTCATCGTCTTAATCATACACTCAATTTAATTATATCATATGGAACTGATCCAACCGATATAGATATCATTCCACAAAGTGATGATGTCACTGACCACTACTTGGTAACTTGCATATTACGCACTGCTGTAATATGTCATGCTGCGCCACGTTATCGACCAGGTAGAACAATTCGTCCATCCACCATAGATCATTTCTCAAATAGCTTATCTGATCTGTCTCAGCTGCTGCCTGAACCCAAACAAACAGATGAATTAGACGAACTAACTAGCACTATGGCACCATTCTCTCTAGAACATTGGATATTGTTGCACCCATTAGATTAAAAAAGGTCAGAGAAAAAAGTATAGCACCATGGTACAATAATACTACGTATGTTTTAAAGAGAGAAACCCGTAATTTAGAGCGTAAATGGAAAAAAACTAATTTAGAGGTCTTTAGAATCGCGTGGAAAGACAGTATGTCACTTTATAAAAAGGCACTTAAAACGGCCAGGGCTGAGCATCTCAGCAAATTAATAGAAAACAACCTAAATAATCCAAGGTTTTTATTTAATACCGTGGCTAGATTAACAAATAAACAGACGTCGTCTGAACAAAATACCTCGTTACAGTTTAGTAGTAATGATTTCATGAACTTCTTCACCGAGAAAATTGAAAGCATCAGAATCAAAATCGTAAACGTTCGATCTTTGCTCGCGCCTTGCCTTATAATTCGGCCACAATTATCACCCCGCAAGAACAATTACAATGCTTTACAACCATAGAACAAAAAGAGTTAAATAAACGTATCACTTCATCTAAAACAACAACATGTTTATTAGATCCTATACCAACTGAACTACTGAAAGAAGTGTTACCTATAGTGGAAGAGCCTCTTCTCAATATCATTAACTCATCTTTATCTTTAGGTCATGTTCCAAGAACGTTCAAGCTGGCAGTTATAAAACCTCTTATTAAGAAACCACAATTAGATCCAAATAACCTAGCAAATTACAGACCCATTTCGAATCTTCCATTTATGTCAAAAATATTAGAAAAAGTTGTGTCCGCTCAACTCGGCTCTTTCTTGCAAGAAAACGACATCTATGAAAAGTTTCAGTCTGGATTCAGGCCACATCATAGCACTGAAACTGCGCTTGTTAGAATCACAAATGATTTACTTTTAGCTTCGGACCAAGGCTGTATCTCAGTACTAGTTTTACTTGATCTTAGTGCTGCGTTCGATACTATAGATCACACAATACTCTTAGATCGACTACAAAATTGCACTGGTGTTCAAGGACAAGCATTAAGCTGGTTCAGGTCATACTTATTTGACCGCTACCATTTCGTCTACTTAAATGGAGAAAAATCGATTATAACTTCGGCAAACTATGGAGTGCCGCAGGGATCTGTGTTAGGCCCTTTATTATTCTCAATATATATGCTGCCACTTGGTAATATTCTAAGGAAACATGGAATTAGTTTCCATTGTTATGCTGATGACACTCAAATATATATTTCATCACGGCCAGATGAATACGCTAAATTATCCAAATTGACAGATTGTGTTAAAGATATAAAAGATTGGATGACGCGTAATTTTCTTTTATTAAATCCAGACAAGACAGAGGTAATACTTATCGGTTCTAAAAACCATCCACGAAACCTTTCACAGCACGACTTTAACATAGTAGGATGCCCTGTTACTTTATCCGCTACAGTAAAAGACCTGGGTGTTACATTAGACTGCAACCTGTCTTTTGAAAAGCATATTTCATATGCTACAAAAACTGCCTTTTTCCACCTTAGAAACATTGCTATGCTACGTAATATGCTATCAGTCTCTGATGCAGAAAAGTTAGTTCATGCATTCATGACCTCGACACTAGCTTACTGTAATGCTTTATTAGCTGGTTGTCCTGCATCTGCAATAAACAAGCTACAGTTAGTCCAAAATGCAGCCGCTAGAGTTCTTACTAGATCAAGAAAATATGATCATATAACACCGATTTTATCATCACTTCATTGGTTACCTATAAAGTTCCGTATTAAATACAAGGTATTGCTTTTGACTTATAAAGCTCTAAATGGTTTAGCTCCAGTCTATTTAACGGATCTTCTATCGCCTTACAATCCATCGCGCTCTTTAAGATCACTAAATTCGAGGCTTCTGGTCATTCCTAGGATATCCAGATCCACCAAAGGAGGCAGAGCATTTTCACATTTATAGCCTTCCTGATATTGTTCGTAGCTCAGACTCGCTCTCCCAGTTTAAAACTAGACTGAAGACGCATCTATTTAGCCAGGCATTCATATACATTTTTTATCTTACAGTTACTGTAAATTCGGCCTCTAGTTCATAAACGCCAGAGGAGAACTCGCCCCCGACTGAGCCTGGGTTCTCTCAAGGTTTTTTTTTTTCTCCATTGGGTCATCTGATGGGGTGTTAGGACACCATTAGGTCACTGGATGGAGTTTTTCGGTTCCTTGCCACTGTTGCCTTTGGCTTGCTCAGTTGGGGATATTCAAATTAATTAACCAATCATACCATTGATCAGCTCTACCAAACTTGGAAGTCTTTTTTCCAGTAATAAACAAACATTGTTAAGTTGTTTTGATTGATACTGTGAAGCAGCTTTGATACAATCTGTATTGTGAAAAGCGCTATATAAATATATTTGACTTGACTTGACAAAATAAAGAGAAAGCTAGTGATGATTATTTTTCAGCAGTGTAAATCTTTTTTTTTTTTTTATTCAGTCAAAAATGGAAGAATGTGATCATACCTGTCCTGCAGGTGACCCTGCTAGCATTAAGTTTTCATTCAGGATTTTTAGAAGGTATGAGAAGCGTTTGTCATCATAATCGAAGCGATCTCCAAACACGATGGAACAGATAATGTTGGAAGCTGCATTCTGTAATGCATGCTGGGGGTTCATTGACTTGCCTACAAAGAAAAATGCATCAGTATGAGTGGAAAAAGGCCAGTGCTTTTATATCCAATCCATTTTAAATAGAAACTTGATTTTAAATTGTAAAGACAAACCAGGTGAGAAGGCGAGCTCGAGATATGTCAAATAAAATAAATAAATAAAACAGAACAAACTAGATATAAGATTAATTAAACTAAACTAACTACCAAACGAAAAATGTAGAAAAGAAAAGTCTGTGGCATCAAGACGCCCTAACCAAACTACAGTAACTACATTATAACAAAAATGACAGGATGTGGCACTCTCCTAAACCTAGTGTGTCTAATACAATTCAAAATGTCCTATGTGGTGCGTAATGTATGTTGCGCGACTTATTAACCTGCTCCCTCCTTCCCAGCCTCACACGCGATGACTGAACAAGGATGAACAGTATAACAAACAAAAACACTTCACAACCACTATACGCCAATTGATTAACTCACACGATAGACACACACAAATCAGCGACAGCGAGCCAAACAAAGACAAATGCCAAAGTGAGCAAAAAGTTGGGGATGTGGAAGAGATACGGGTATTTTAGGAAGGTGGTGTAATGTGATTGGATGGGTGGGTGAACCGGGACGCTATCATCCTTCAGGAAGACTGACAGGCTGTAGATTGATCCAATGAGCACACACACACACACACCACAACAACAAACTACCCACATCTCCCTATTGCAACACTCTAAATACGTACACCCGCCCAATCAGCCCAACAGTGGTTTCCAATAGAGCAGCTGAAGGTTTCCTGCGCATTCTGTCTTTTTAATTTGGCAAACTAGTTGAATTCCAATTAAACTTTTATCTAACTATCACACCCATCACCCTTAAAACAGACTTTCCTGCATTTAGGGGAGACACCCCAGGTGAATAGGAAAAAAATATAACTAATAGATATTAGCATAAAACTTCCCCAGTTGATTACTGACATTAAGACAAATATCTTTTGTATTAAACGTTTTTAGAATATTTATGTTAAATATGCAAATTAGGTATTATCTCATTAAATATGTGCTAATTTGCATATCTTTCCAGAAGAGAAATCTGAACATTGGATAAAGCCAGATTCAAAATTCTTGTTTCATTTCGTTTACATATTAGAGTCCAAGGTTTTTATAGAGGGGATTTTGGATATCTCTTTTTTTCCACATTAATTAGAAAAAAACACCCATAAAGTTTTTAGGTATAAAATGTTGTATAAATCATGATATATGAACAAATCCCTCTGGAAAAAAACTTAAGAATATAGGTAGGAATATAACTGTAAAGTCTGATGTATGTAAGTGCTGCTAAAATGGAGATTTCTGGCTCAGAGTATAAGAAAAAAAAAATCATTTTGAGAAAATGGCCTTGAAATTGACATCAGCCAACAAGATTTCGGTTTTAGAGTTTAAATGACCCATTGTACTTTCACGACTGGTTGTTGATAAAAAAGGAAATGACCATATTTGGACCCAACATTGTAGATGAGAAAGAGAGCTTTCCAACGTTAGATGTGATGACTGGGTGCATACAGCGATCGCGGAGCAGCATGTTGATTTAGAATGCCAACTTTTGTTGAATTTAGGAGAAATCTACAGACGCAAATAGACTCGATGTGTATTTTGGACTTTTAGTCTGAAAGACGACATGTTATTGAAGACAAATAGCCCAAAATCTCAAAAATGACCGGCCTTGTCTCCCCTTAATTTATGGACGAACTGATCTGTAAATGAACATGCACCCCAGAACACTGTGTGAATGATTTACTGTCTTGTGTAGTGTCTTTTGATATTATTATGTCTTTGATACTATGTATTTTATGATAGAACCAACATGCAATGTCAGGGCCGGCCCGTGGCATAGGCGGCATAGGCAAATGCTAGGGGTGCCACCACTCAATAGGGGCGCCAAAATGAGTGAACGAGTGAATTTTTTATTTTTACTAATACTATTTTAAAACCATTAATTTGAAATACTACAAAATACAGCAAAACAACTCCACAAAAACTTAACTAAGTCGCCCGACTGACTCCGGTCCGGCGCATCAATCTTCCCCCGCCCAGCGAGTGCTTAAAGTGCGCCAAAAACAGACCGCATGCGATCAGTTTACTGTTGGTAATTTGTTGTGTAGCGTCGCCCCACGCCGCATCCAATGTAGACAGCATTGCTTTCGTTTGAGGGCGCTTAACACACTCAAGCACTCCCGTAGAAACGGGCCTGGCAGCTCGCGCCAGGTCTAGACACGGTGAAAGTTACTTTGTGACTGATGGCCAAATTTCATGACACATTTAAATTAGCATTATAGTCTGCGATAGATACAGTGCCAAAAAGAAGAGAAGAGGATACAAGGGGATAAAGACAGAGGTAAAGTGATGTAATGCATGAACAGTTTATCTAATTGCATAGTAGTAAGATGCTATAATTTAATGGCAGTTATTTTTACCTTATAACTTTATGCTAACAGTAGTTCTGAGTTCTTCAGAGCCCCCAGACAATGCGATTTGTAACAATCATGTCAGTTTTTTTTTAGACGCATTTACTATCACTTTTATTATTTAATGTTTTACTATACAGTTGTGCAGTTTTGAGGTGGATATATGGCAGTTTTTTTATTTATTTGCCAAAATTATTAACGATATTTATAGGCTACAGGTTTATTAAAAGTAGCCATGTTTTATGTAAAATTCACATTAAATAAGACATTTAGCAGTTTTATTCATGTTGAAAACATGAAACGTGCCATAATTTAGTGGAAGATTGCTGCCATCAACTCCCAAACAAACACTTTTGCTAGAGCTCAATGAATAGTTTGTGCATGAATGACATTTGGATGATGACATCACTGTTTTATCCAGAGCGGCTATATATAAATGAAATAAATTAAAAATTTTTACAACAAAAGAAACCATCACTGAACATACTTAAGCGGGATTATGACACTATTTTCTTCTAGATCTGCTGTACAGGAGAAGCAAACTTTGTTGCATTATTTTCTCGTTATCACTGTAAAGCTGCCTTGGAATAATCTGTATTGTAGGCTAAAAAGCGCTATATAAAAATAAAGGGGACTTAACTTGAATGCTAGATCATAGATGTAATGCTCTTGCTATATATATATATATATATATATATATATATATATATATATATATATATATATATATATATATATATATATATATACAGGTCCTTCTCAAAAAATTAGCATATTGTGATAAAGTTCATTATTTTCCATAATGTAATGATAAAAATTAAACTTTCATATATTTTAGATTCATTGCACACCAACTGAAATATTTCAGGTCTTTTATTGTTTTAATACTGATGATTTTCTAAACGAGCTATTAACCTAATCATCTGAATCAACTAATTAACTCTAAACACCTGCAAAAGATTCCTGAGGCTTTTTAAAAACTCCCAGCCTGTTTCATTACTCAAAACCGCAATCATGGGTAAGACTGCCGACCTGACTGCTGTCCAGAAGGCCATCATTGACACCCTCAAGCAAGAGGGTAAGACACAGAAAGAAATTTCTGAACAAATAGGCTTCGTTTTGAGGACGTTTTGTTGCTTCGTCGACCAAAGCGCAAGCGGATCTAGCTAGACCGGAAACAAAACAGGCACGCCGCACACACTTGTTTGGGCTTGCGAGCCGGCCAAATAGTTGGTTAACATTACGTTTTGAGTGGATGACGAGCGCGAGACGCCGAAATGGATGCCAATAAGATTCTGAATGGAAAGTTTACTTTTAAAAAGTTGCCAAATGGTTACAATACATTGACAAGACCAAACTGATCTGTGTGTTTTGTCATTGTGAACTGAGCTATCATCATCGCAGCACGTCCAGTCTGAAATACCACTTGATGATGGCCAAGCACACACACAGCTGATGCGAATCCCCCCCGTCAATATCAGCACCTCGTCAGTATTTCTTTCACCCTTTTATTGATGGACAGTGTTACATTGTGTGAGAGATTATTTGCTCCAAGTGTCAATTGTGCCAATTATTGTGTTTTTTCAATAAAAAACATTTGCACAAAGCAAGCCAATCCACTTTTACATGTTGATAAGAGCATTAAAATGAGAAAAAATAATGGGACAAAAATAAATCGAGAGACATTTAGAATAGATTAAAATGTGCCATTTATTGCGATTATTCGCGAGTTAACTATGACATTGATGCGATGAATCGCGATTAAATATTTTAATCGTTTGACAGCACTAATATATATATATATATATATATATATATATATATATATATATATATATATATATATATATATATATATATATATTAGGGATGGCCCGATACCATTTTTTTCAAACCGATACGAGTATTTACATTTGTGTACTTGCCGATACCGAGTACCGATATTTCTACCGCAAAAGTAACTATAGGCTCCCAGAAAAGAAGACAGAAGACTATTTTAGAACACAGGTTAGAAGACTGTTTTTATTTTCTTCTCTGCTTGTTTTAACAAGTCTAAAAATAAATAATAATGAGTAAAATAATAAATGTATAAACACACAAACCACTGTTAATTTAACATAAAAGCAAGCAGGCTACTGCGTGCATGGTCTGGAATGACTGAATGCGCGCAAAGTGCGCTCCCTTAATAGCCTAATTCCTAAAAAGCTGACAGTTCATAGCGATCTCACACATCTCTGTTATTATCAATTAAGCTGACTGCACAATGAATCTTTCATAATATCCACACACTGTTATAATTAGAGGATTTGCCAGCATACAGAATTCAGCACTGAACAAAAAAGTTTTGAGCGGTGAGGGGAGCCTATCTTAAATGCTTCTGATTGGCCATTGCGTTCAAGAAATCAACACATATGTCTGTGATTGGCTACATCGCTCAACGCTGCAAACATGTTATGAATAAAAACTCTGGCCTGTAAATCGTTTCTATTTTGTTTTAGTTGTTATTCTTGCTTTTCTGCAACAGATAAATAAAAATCTATTAGTTTTAATATGTTTTATTCATAGATATTTCTAGTTTGCGGGAGTCCCGCAAATCGTTTTATTCTCCCGCAACCCGCACACACAAAGTGAGTGCATTGCCGCCCGTGCCCGCGCTCGCACTCGGCCATCAAATATAGTGCCGCGCCGCACTCTATTGCGTTGGGAGTGCACGTCCCTATGCCTCAGTTCACCTCGACAAAGCACTCGCGGCGGCCAGTTTCGTTTCGCAAAATGTACGTGGTATCGGCGAATTTTTATGAGTACGAGTACGAGTATATGAGGACAGTATCGACCCGATCCCCGATGCCAGTATCGGGCCATCCCTAATATATATATATATATATATATATATAAATAAATATATATATATATGACTAAATAATCACCAACACAATGGTGGGGTGAAATGGGCTGTAATGCATGGGGCACCAGGTAAAATCTTGCCTAGGGCAGCAAATTGGTCAGGGCCGGCCCTGTGCAATGTAACCTCACCTGTATCGTGTCTCCTGTCTAATTAATCCTCATTTAATGACTCACACTTTAGTGTACATCACCTTCTCATAGGATGCAGTGTGTGTTTGTTATATCTGAGTATAAATGGACACAAACAGCAAGGCCTATGTCTTACCACACTTGAGACAGAGCATCCCAACAGAGAAATTTCCCCTTTCTTATTGGTCGATCCAACCCTGAGAGGTGGGACCTTTCTCAGGCTTTAAATGGCATCTACACAAGCCCTTCCCTCTCTTGGCCTTTTCGGTACGTTCGCATAGCTGTCTTGCGTGGCCACACTAGGCCCTAGGGCAGCAGGCCTTGGCCCACAACTAGCCATGTGCTCATTCAGGAGAGAGAGGACTCTCTCAACCAGAACAGAATCAAAGGACAACATCAGGAGTGTGGCACAAAATCTTCATTCAATGCAGAAGAAGTCCATCGCAACTCCAACCATCAACTCTTCCGACTTCCTCCCTTCTCCTCTTTGCTATGCATGTCCTCACCGGTCCAGGGACGGCAAGTTTATTTTACGATTTACATTTTGAATACAGGCTCTTAGTAGTACTCATACAGTAAAAAAGACGTTTCCCTCCCCCGGAAATGAAAATTTCTTAGAATTAATAAACAATTAACACTGAGTGTTCACGGGACAGGTGGATTGATTATAATATTAATTTTACTAAATTAAGTTAATTCTATTAACTGATCCAAATATTCATAGTCAATTATAACAAGTTATGATTGATTATTAATATTTCTTAAGAGCTAATTTGCTACACAACCTTACATTTAGGTTAGAATATCAACTGGTTATTTATCATTTCTATAATAATTTATCTAGACACTTGATTATTCTATTTAACTCTTCATGGAAATTACACTCGTTCATTCAGATTCCTATAACATTTTGAGTCTCGCACCGGCCGGTTATACGGATCTCAATTACAAACTCGTCAGTTTTGGTCATTAGACAGAGGCGATTGACTGATACCTTTAGATGCTGCACCATGCTCATTTCTAAAAGTTAGGGTTAGGGTTCAAAGGCTTCCTTACTATGGTAGTTCTCTTACGAGAGTATCTCTCGTACTGCGTAATATCTTACGCTATGGGGAAAACCTCTTTTCCACGAGATATTGAAGCAAAAAATTATCCTTAATTTTGAATTAATGTAAAACGCTGTGCAGCAGCATGCAGATATAGGCAGGACGGCTTGCGCGCCTATTGGCTGCCCTGCGGCAAACAGCAGCAGCCTATCGAGACAGGTGCTGCGTGACATAATCCTATGGGGGCATTTCGCGCCCATTTCGTCACGTCCCGCCAGAAATAGGGCGCAATTTCGCCCTATAAATATAGCTCGATAAGGCTGGTACACTGATTTTCATCTCTTCAGCGAAGCATCACGCATCGCTGGATCCGGAGTGAGAAGCAACGCCGTCTGAGGATAAGCACACAGCGGGACGAGCCATCAAGTCTGAAGCCGCTGGCATCGCCGCCTTTAGCCGCCGTTCCTGCTACGCTTTCCGGCGTTATATCCTTTTCATACTGTGTGTGTGTGTTCGCCGCTGCGACACACATTTTTTCACTGTCTCTCTCTCTCGGCTAAAAGAGCTGCGTCTTTTTCAAGATGCAAAGATCCTGCGGCTCGTGCCGAGCCACACTCAGCGACGGGGACCGTCATGTCATCTGCGTTTCCTGCCTGGGTGAGGATCATGCGGCTCTCGCTCTCGTCGACGGCGGATGCCCTCACTGAGAGCTACTGCCTATGGTGACTCTGAGGACTCGCCTGGCATCCTTCTCAGAGGCTGCACTTCAGCCCGCCGTAGCGCCGCGCCGTAAAAAGCGCCGTGCCCAGCGTGGCCCCGAGCCTTCTCCCGCCAGCCAAAGCTCGCCGGTTCGCCCGCCAGCTTCGCCGGCATCGCTCGAGTCCCTCCCCGACGGACAGCGGCCGCCGTCCGCCGCCGCTTCCGCTATTGAGGTCGACGAAACATCCAAGGTTTGTTCTCTTCTGGCTTCAGATAGTGAGGAATGGGCAAGCTATGTGGACCTCCCCTCTGCTATCCGCGAGCCTTCTGGAAAACGAGCGGGCATTGAATCAGAGCTGATGCGTCTGCTCTCTCAAGCCGTCGACAACCACGGCCTCGAATGGAAGGCGCCCGCGCACAACCGACTGGACGGATGCTTCCTCAAAAAGGACCATGCGCCGTCACAATCCAGGCCCGCGCCTTTTCTTCCTGAGCTTCACGAAGAAGTCGCGAGATCCTGGGGCGCCCCCCTCTCGGCCAGGGTGCGTACTTCTGTCTCGGCTGCATTCTCCACCGTGGACGATGCGAAAGACAGAGGATACCTTTCTCTTCCCCCTGTGGAAGCAGCGGTAGCTTCCCATCTCTGCCCGCCCTCTGCTGGACGGCGAGCGCAGACAACGCTACCATCTAAAGCCTGCCGAGTGACGTCATCCATGCACGGTCGCGCTTACACCGCCGCCGGGCAAGCCGCGTCAGCTCTACACACGATGGCCATCTTGCAGATCTTCCAGGCCGACCTTCTCCAAAAAATGGACGAGGAAGGCGTTGAGTCGATCAGCGTTGCGGATTTAAGGAGCGCTACAGACCTGGCTCTTCGCGCCACAAAATCAGCTGCACAGGCCATTGGGCGGAACATGGCTTCTCTCACCGTGGCTGAGAGACATCTGTGGTTGACGCTGTCTGAAATGACTGAAGCGGAGCGCTCGGTGTTCCTCGACGCGCCCATTTCATCAGCTGGCCTCTTCGGATCTGCCGTCAAAGATTTCGCGGACAGATTCCAAGAAGTTCAAAAGACATCGCAGGCGATGAAGCACTTCCTCCCGAAGCGCTCTAGTTCCGCAACAGGTCGCTCTAAACCGCCGCCTGCCCGGAGCTCCCAGCCGCAACCTGCACCAACCGCCGCCGCCGCTTCTCATCGCCGCCAGGCCCGAGAACAGAGACCGCGCTCTCGCTCTGCTGGACGTCGCCCCCTTCAGCGCGGGCCCCGGCCGAGGATTGAAATCAAGCCCGAGGTCTCAAAGCCTTCCTAGCCTCTCTAGGAAAGCAACGGTGTTCAGATCCCGCTGCGGCCGGATTTTCACCGAAACATTTCGCTCGTCCAGTTCCATGCAATGCGACTGTTCCAGCTTATTCAGCAGTCAACAAGCCGGTCCATTTACCCGCTTGCCTGCACACAAAAGCCGTTTTCACGGCTACCCAGATAAATCAAATAAAGAGTGTATTTTCTGGTGTTCCGGCCACGGCCGATGGTGTTATGAGTGTTGTAAGAATGCCCACGTCTCAGTGCCCATTCCCACACGCAGACACAGCCCGCCACAATACAGGTCTAGCACAAATAAAATCGACCCATGTCGATTGTGCAATAAATGTAGTGTACGTGCCCACAACACAGTGCCCACGAACACTACACGAAGCATGTCCCACGGTTTCTGTAAAAACGAAACCAACACATTTTCAGTTGGCGCGAGCCGACAGTGTTCTCAGTGCAGCGAGTGTGCCCGCTATCCCGCGCCCACATTCCCTCACAGACATGCCGAACCTCACAGGGCTCGCCCCGCTCGCCTTCTCTCCACATCCCGTCAGAGAGAAGCCGAGCGCGGTCAGGCTGCCCGCTGTGATCAGCGCACCCCCCGCCTCACACACTATAAACACAGTGTCTATTTCTCAGCACACCGGAGCTCTCCGGCCGCCGCTATATCACGGCCAGAGCCCAGATTTCATTCTACCTCTAGCTTTTCATGCAGATGCGTGGGCAAAGCTTCCCGGGGTATCAGAATGGGTGCTGAACACTATAAAAAGAGGCTATTCGCTGCAGTTCGCTCGACGCCCCCGCCGTTGCGCGGCGCGAGTCGAAACGACGGTAAAAAACGAAGTATCTCACCTACTTCGAGCCGAGATAGCGAAGCTACTGAGCAAAAGGGGCTATAGAACCTTTATCTCAGGCTCAGAGCGAAGGCGGTCTATACAGCAGGTATTTTCTGGTACCGAAAAAAGACGGGGGTCTCAGACCCATTCTAGATCTGCGACGGCTGAACAGAACGCTCACGAAGCGTCAGTTCAGAATGATCACAACCAGGAAAATCCTCGCGCAAGTGCGCCAAGGAGACTGGTTCATGTCAATAGAACTGAAGGACGCTTATTTTCAAATACAAATCGCGTTACGTCACAGGCAATTCTTGAGATTCGCCTTCGAGGGCCAGGCATACCAATACAAAGTCCTGCCGTTCGGCCTGTCCCTGGCACCCCGTACTTTTACGAAGTGCATGGACGCGGCTCTCGCACCCCTGAGACTTCAGGGCATGCGAATTTTGAACTACTTGGACGATTGGCTGATTCTAGCTCGATCACAATCAGAGCTCATAGAACACAGGGCCACATTACTCGAACATCTCGAGAATCTGGGTCTCACAGTCAATTGGGCGAAGAGCTCGCCGTCTCCCAGCCAGAAAATATCTTTTCTGGGAACAGTGCTGAACTCGCTATCTATGACAGCGCATCTGTCGCCAGAGCGCGCACAGGACATACAGCGCGCCGCGAAATCTTTTCGCCGCGGCTCAACTGTCCAGCTTAAAAGGTTTCAGAAAATGCTGGGTCTCATGGCCTCAGCAGCTTCAGTGCTCCAGTTGGGGCTGCTTCGCATGCGCCCACTGCAGCTATGGCTGAAAGCGCAGGTTCCGCCCAGGGCATGGACCGCTGGTCGGTTTCGCCTCCGGGTCGGTCTGAAATGCGTCTCAGCTTTGGAGCCTTGGAAGAAAACCGACTGGTACCAGTCAGGTGTGAGTCTGGGGACTCCCTCGAGCGTGAAGGTGGTGTCCACGGACGCCTCCACCTCGGGATGGGGAGCGCTGCTCGAGGGCAGACCGTTCTTTGGCCAGTGGTCAGAACGGGAAAAGCTCCTACATATAAACTGTCTGGAAATGATGGCAGTCGACAACGCGCTGCGGCGCTTCTGTCCCCAGATAAGGGGTCACCACGTCTTGGTCCGGTCGGACAACATGTCAGTGGTGGCGTACATAAATCGTCAGGGCGGCATCAAGTCCCGAAACCTTTACAGGCTGACGGAGTGCCTCCTGGTCTGGGCTCAGCACAACCTGCTTTCACTGAGAGCAGCGCACGTGCCTGGTCACCTGAATCTGGGACCAGACAGGCTGTCCAGAGACAATGTCCCAGCAGGGGAATGGTCGCTGCACCCGCAGACGATCCAACTGCTGTGGGAGACATTCGGCAGAGCGCAGGTGGACCTGTTCGCGTCCAACGAGAACGCTCACTGTCCGAAATATTTCTCCAAGAGCAAGGACGCGCTGGCCCACGTCTGGCCCCGCTGTCCCCTCTATGCTTTCCCCCCATCTCGCTCCTGCCTCAAGTGCTGGAACGGATCAGGGAAAACGGATGCCCAGTGCTGCTTGTGGCTCCGCTTTGGACAAACCAGGCTTGGTTTCCAGTCCTGATGCAGCTGACCAGCACTGCCCCGTGGCCAATACCATTGAGGAGAGACCTCCTCTCCCAGGCCAAGGGCTCGATTTGGCATCCTCGCCCCCAGCTATGGTCCCTGCACGCATGGGCCATCAACGGGTACCCGCTATCCTCCCGGAGGGAGTGCTAAACACGATCACGCAGGCAAGGGCCCCGTCTACGAGACGGCTCTACTCCTCGAAATGGTCTGTGTTCTCTGCCTGGTGTCAAGCTCAGGGCTTTTCACCCGTAGACTGCGGGGTCACGGAAGTGCTTTCCTTCCTTCAAGAGCTGCTGGATAAGGGCAGAACCCCATCCACGCTCAAAGTGTACGTGGCGGCTATAGCAGCGTTTACAAAACCTGTGTCTGGCCAGTCACTGGGGAAGAACGACCTAGTCGTGCGATTCCTCAAGGGAGCTCGGAGGTTGAACCCTCCTAGACCTCCTTCAGTCCCGGTGTGGGACCTTTCTACGGTTTTGGAAGCCATGAAAGGTGCCCCGTTCGAGCCAATACATTTGTCAGACATGAAGCATTTGTCTTTCAAAACGGTGTTTCTTTTGGCTCTCGCTTCAGTGAAGCGCATAGGGGACTTACAAGCGCTTTCAGTAAGCGCATCATGTATGGAGTTTGGGCCTAATGACTCAAAAGTCATACTCAAACCGAGGCACGGGTACGTGCCCAAATCCCTCAACAAACCGTTCAGAGCCCAGGTGATTTCCCTGTGCGCTCTCTCGGTTCAAGATGAGGAGGAGGACGCGAGTCTCCTTTGCCCTGTCAGGGCACTGAGAGCTTATGTGTCCCGCTCGTCTGCCTTCAGGCAGACCGAGCAGCTCTTCGTTTTGTTTGGCGGATGTTCCAAGGGACTGGCCGCGTCAAAACAGAGACTATCCAGATGGATAGTCGATGCCATAGCACTGGCTTAAACTTCTAAGGGCCTGCAGTGTCCTTTGGGTGTCAGAGCGCACTCCACGAGAGGCGTGGCCTCGTTGTGGGCATGGTATAGTGGCGTTACCTTGCAAGATATCTGTACGGCTGCGGGCTGGGCCTCGCCGTCTACATTTATAAGGTTTTATAACCTAGAGGTTCCCGCCTTACAAGCCAAGCTTCTGTCGGTATAGAATTCAGTGTTATCTGCCCCGCTGTGCCGGCCCAGATGCTGAGTTTTGCTTGTGCATCGCTCACTGAGCGATAACACGGCTCCATGGGTGTTGAATAACCCGTAATCTTAACCAGTTCAGGCTGAACACGTTCACCCTGTCTGTGTGAAACACTATTAACATAATTAGCCCCTATAGGATGCTATTTCATGGGGAATGATGCTTGCAGCCTCTCTTCTCCGACTCTCTGTGAGTCTATGGTGATTATGCACTACATGAGCCCCAGGCTACTGCCCTTGGGACTTTGGTGTCGGATCCCAGAACGCACAGCGTTTTGCATTGTGTTCCCCATAGCGTAAGATATTACGCAGTACGAGAGATACTCTCGTAAGAGAACGTACTCGGTTACTAACGTAACCTCGGTTCTCTCTAGAGAGGGAACGAGTACTGCGTATCTTGCCGTGCATACACAGCTCTGGTTCGCTTCGGCGATGAAAACCAGTGTACCAGCCTTATCGAGCTATATTTATAGGGCGAAATTGCGCCCTATTTCTGGCGGGACGTGACGAAATGGGCGCGAAATGCCCCCATAGGATTATGTCACGCAGCACCTGTCTCGATAGGCTGCTGCTGTTTGTCGCAGGGCAGCCAATAGGTGCGCGAGCCGTCCTGCCTATATCTGCATGCTGCTGCACAGCGTTTTACATTAATTCAAAATTAAGGATAATTTTTTGCTTCAATATCTCGTGGAAAAGAGGTTTTCCCCATAGCGTAAGATATTACGCAGTACTCGTTCCCTCTCTAGAGAGAAACGAGGTTACGTTAGTAACCGAGTACGATATCCCTGAGCAACAGCCAGAGCAACAGCCAGAGCAACAGCGAGCTGACACATGAATCTCGCAGGCAAGGCACTGTGCGGGAGTCAACAACGGTAACACATCATGCCGTTCAATCCGATGGAAACAATGGGGTAGCCGCAACACAGCAAGGAATTCTATGACAAATCGGAATCCCACATAAACCACCAGCAAACTAGCAACAGTACAACATTTGTGATAGACCTCTACATACCTGCGACACTACCAAAAACTGGGTGAACCCAAACAACACGCGCCTCCAGCGTCACGCACTGCCCCCAGGGGGTACGCTCGAGCTATAACATCCTTCTCCTGACATGATTGGCCACCAAGAACACACCACGAGCCAATCATAAACCGGATAGGAAGGATAAACGCCAATATAATCAATGGGGAGGAGGAACTGGATTCAACCACAGTCCATCCTGCCACACAAGCACTGACCTGATGAAGCTGAAGAAAACACTTCGGGATCTGATGGTCCAATATCCTGCAGGCGTCAGTTTGAGTAAAGCTCGCAGGTCCTGCCCGCTCCTCCTGGACTCAGTGGTGTTGAACGGCTAAGCTTCTGTCCGCCAGCTCTTGGCATCTATGCCTGATGTGGTGACACTACAGGGAGTTGGTGTCCAAACATTTCTTCTCCCCGTAGACACTAAACAGCACAGGACAAGTCGTCTCCGGAGGGGTAGCCAGTGTTTACGGATAAGTTATCCCTCAATACTCTGCTGTCAAAAAAACAGGACATTTGACCAGATGACCTTTTTTTTTACCTTTTGACCAGATTAAGAATTGTACTCTAAAATATATTATAGAAATCGCTGTTTACATCTTTAAAGACCACAAAAGCACTTAATTCTACGCACAAATAAGGAAATATCTGCAAAATTCAGGAAGTTGTATGAACCGATTAGGCAACTTGTGGGTTGTTTTCCTTAGTCTTAGAGTATGAGATTTATATGATTGATTATAACTTTATATACTAATATTTACACATTTGAAATCTTCAAATTATTTAGAAGAAATGTTAACAATAATTTATTTTTTAATAAGATTTATTTTAAAATATTCTACATTTGCATACAATACAATACATGCATCCTCCTAAAATGACACTGTAGGTTTGATAAAATATTGTCAAAAAGGATCTGCATTAAATGAAAACTTTGATTTTAAAGCATTTGTGTTTTTATATAGTATCATTATGCACATGATGCATGAACTCAACCAGTTTTAAACATGCACACTAACAGGGTGAGTTACAGCTCTACGTGAATAGCCATACATCTAGTTTAGACCTGTACAGGCTTGTCTGTAGTAATATAAGCTATCACATGAGATATTACATCATGAGAGAAACAAAGGTTTTCAGATATTCAGGGTTTACACTTTACAACAAATAGTACAGCATCCATAACTATTAATCTACAATATAATTCCTTAACTAAAATACGGAAGGTTTGGAAACTCCATTAATGCAGGAAAGGTTACTGATGGTCAACCTTAGGAACCTCGGCTGTGGCAGATGATGTTGTATGGCTCAGGAGAGCGGACCACACTAACAATCCCATTCATGTCTGGCTGCTGCTCACCAGATGGCCAGGAGAAACGAATCCGCTGCAAGAGAGAAGTGACGAAGAGGAAGAGCTCCATCTTAGCTAGAGTCTCACCGAGACATACCCTCGGACCTGATAAATAGAGATAAAAAACAATGGGTTTTAACCTAGTTGTCTTTGCTCTTGGTCTACTGCTATCGTAGTCACAGGTGACTCACCCAAGGAGAAAGGGAGGAAAGACTCTGGTTTGAAGAATTGTCCATTATCGTCTAAGAAATTCTCTGGGTTAAAAGTGTCTGGATACTTCCAGTGCTCCTTATCACTTAAAATTGCAGTTAGGTTAGTCAGTATCTCGGTGCCCTAGAAAGATGATGTTTGTTTGTTAGTGGAACAATTTCAATCAAGAAAAACAACACATCCAGGTAGAGGTCTGCATTCCTGTGGCTGTCCCACAGGACTGATCCAATTAGTGGCGCGGGATTAAATTTCCCAATGAAAGACGATAGCGGTCGGTTACTCTGGTGCACTTTGGCCAGGAGCGGGGGGTCTGACAATAGCCCGGCCACTACCAACATTCTTCGACAACAGCGTATCCCCGCTTGAACTAGAAGTGAACAAAACTTTCTGCAGTGGTTCACACAGTTCCCATTTCCCTGCCCTAAGCAACCTGGCAAGATATGATCTTTGCATCCCGGCTACTGAAACCGTCGCCAGTCAGCGACATTCTGTTCTTGCATGGATGTTTAAAAAAAAAAGATTTAATTTTGGAGTATACTGTAGTAAGCCAACAGTTTTCATTTATTCGTATTTTTGGCTTATCATTATGAGTGACAGATATGATATTCAATTTAGCCTATTTTTCTCTGTGACATTTTTTACTGCGTTGACAGTATCATGATAAGACAAAAATAACAATTTAAATTATTGTATAGCCAACATTTTATATTTGTTATCCCCAATCACACTCTCTTTCTTTAGGGGAAATTTAAATGTGAGATTAGTGGGATTTAGCAGGATCAGTTGGGTTGGGAAGAAAATCATTCTAAGCGAATAGTGGCTAAACTTTAAGCGAGAATGGGCAGGTGTGGAAAAAAGTCCTGCGCAGACCTCTACATCCAGGCTCCATTCATTACCTTGGGAAGGTCGTATCCTCGTAGTTTTGTGGGCTGAGTTGTTTCATGAATCACGCCAGCTGGTACAATGTTGCCAAAGCGCTGAAACTCATGAACAGTGGCATACGTGTACAGTAGTTTGTCACAGTCATCCATGCTGGGAAAGTGGTCGTAACCCAACACCCGAACAATCTCCTCATGACATCGCTCTGTAATATGTTAAATGTTAGATGTTAAAGTTCATGTGCGTATGTTTCCAAATGTTAAAATACAACAAGAAAGCAACTGGAAGTTTGGCTTCCTAAAACACTGTTGTGGTGCTTTCGAAACCTTACTCTAACTCAAACAATGGTGTGTTTGAGATGGGGCTACCTGTGTGCTGCAATGAAAATCTGTATAAACCTTGTTGTGTTTACATATTATGCAAAGTTTTTCCAATTCAGCATTTCCATTTGGCCACTAAAAGCGCGAAACTTGCACACCGGAGCTTTGAAACAAAATAAAATACAATATTACATTGCAGAACTCTTCATTGCGACAAAAAAACAACGGGAACCATGAACTTGCGACTGGTAAAATACAAATTTGTGCATATGTAAAACACATCATTGCAAGATTTTCTTGCATATGCAAGAAGGTTTGACATTAATACGACCAAATATCACTGGCTTTTGTGCATCTCAAAACCAATCGTGACATGCCAAGCTACATTTGAATATACACAAATGAGATTTGAGAGCTGTGGAGGGGATTTTTCAGTTTATAATGACTAAAATTTGGTCTGTTCCTTAAACAAAGCAATTTACTTTGATAGAAGACAGAATTACCACTTTTAGGTAAACCAACCCTTAAAATGCATGCAAAAGTACAGAACAGAACAGAAAACTTTCTTTACTTATTACCTTTATATCTAAATTTATGTACTTGGCAGCTTCTATCCAAAGCGAATTACAGAGCAAACACGATATACAGTTCATGCATTCCTGTTAACATGCAATGTAAATCCTAAGTACCTTGTACATCTGGGTTTTGTGTCAAGTAGATGAGCCCCCATCTGATGGTGGTCGATGTGGTGTCGGTTCCAGCAAAGAACAAATCAGCTACTGACATAACCAGGTTCTCCTCATGAAATGTGGAGTCCTCGTTGGACTTTTGCTGCTCCAAGGAAAACAGAAAGCATTTCAATTGATCCATGCATATCTAGTTACCTAGTAGCCTACCGTGATTTCACCTTGTAGGATATTGTTGGTCATAGAACAAAATTCCTATAAGGGTTAGAAATGGAGTTGGGGCTTGAAGAAACTTAGGGGTAGTTCATAACAAAAGATGTTCATTCAGGAACACGTGTTACTTGACAAAATTGCTGCTACCTTTCCAAATAGTAACTACCATCAAAGAATGGATTAAACAATTTCTAGAATGGTTGGTTGCGATGATCTTACTTTTTCAATCTCCAGCAGGTAGGCATCAATGAAGTCTTGTGGACTGTCTGGATCCAGAGTTTCTCGGTGTGCTTTGACTGATTCACTAGAGAAAGCCTTCAACTCTTTGCCGTTCTGATAGATTTTCTCGTGTGGCCCTGGGAAATGTTTGATGATGGGAAGCAAGTTAAACACCTGAAAAAGAAAAAGCCTACAGATAATGCAGCATTAACAGCAGAAGTTTAGTTTCAACCTGCTCCAAAACACCTGCCTAGAAGTTTCTTGCAATTCTGAAGACAGTTTCTGCGTCCTTAATCACATACTCTCAGAGTAGGTACTTCTTTTGAGTAATTACTTTGTGAGCATTAATCAAGTACTCTCCTGTAGCCTCTTGGGATAGTAAAGTGTCCATTGGATGCACCCTTCAGAATCTAGCTGGAAATAGTACATCATCCAGGTAATTTTTGTTCCATGAATACTGTGAATTTGACATACTGTTTTTCACCTACTATATAGTGGGAAGTATGCAATTTTGGGTGCAGCCCTTTATTAGCTTTGTGAGTTTAATTAGTGTTTTAAGCTCAACTCTGTAGGAAGGTGGATCTCCAGGATCAGGATTGGACATCTCTGGTCAAGTAGTTCCCTTTGTGGCATACAGCTTTATTGGACAATCAAATTGTTTATTGATGGTTTAAACAAGCAAATACACAAAATCGGAGACAACCTTAATGTAGGTAGTGTTGGTGATGAAAATGCAGCAAAAAAGTAACAGGAACACTAACTTTCAGAAAGCTGAGGTTTGAGTGACCCCTGGTTAAATTTGTTACATTTATAAGAGTAACGATGCAATGTGTCGACAAGCTATGGGAATCAAGTGTGCTGCACAAGTTCTGAATAGCAACAACCGTTACTGGGATATTTTGGCTTAATTTTTCTAGAGTGGAAGGAAGCTGAGACTTTCTTTTTTTATGTTGGGAATGCAAACAGTAGAGCAAGATCCAGTTGGATACTAGGACAGTTTTAAGCAAAAACAATTTTAGCACTTTCTCATACCTGCCCAACAAGTGACCCTGAATGATTGATGTTCTCCTTCAAGATTTCCAGAAGGTATGCGAAGCGCTTGTTATCGTAGTCAAACCGATCCCCAAAGACGATGGAACAGATAATGTTGGAAACAGCATTCTGTATTGGATGTTGGGGGTCGAAAGGCTTGTCTTCAACAAAGAAAACCACGTGTTAGTTTTTGGCAAGGAGTATTTAAATAGTTTAAAGAGAATCTCCACAAGTTGAAATTATAGCTGGCTCGGTGAATAACACATCTGGTTTAATGGCATTTGAAGCTAACCTGAATACTAGGGCACAATGGGACTATGCACTTGAAATGTTTTTGCCAAGCATTCATGTCCTCATACTTGCGTAAAGTAGCATGTTTAAAGTTTGTTTAGAACTTGACTCAAGTACGAGGTGGGACATGACAGAGTGCAGCACCTCTAAACATCGAAAACATATTCACAGACTAAAATCCTCACTTTCTTGTGTGGGTGGGAGGGCTTTCAGCATTTCAGCTCCTAAACTCTGGAACAAACTACCACAAAACCTCCTGTCTCTTCACTCCAGACCTTTAAAACTGACCTCAAGACTCACTTATTTACTATATTTTTTGATAATTGATTGTCTGCTTAACTTTCAGTTCCATGCTTGCTTTGGTTACTAATCATGTATATGATATGTTCTCTGTCTGCTCTATTTGCTTGATCATGTGTTGTATACTGATCATATATCTGTATTCATGTTTTCTATCAACATTATGTACAGCGTCCTTGGGTTCTTGAAAGGCGCTATTTAAATAAAAAGTATTATTATTATTAACCTTCTCATTTGAGCATTTCAGAGAGCAGGTAACTGCTTTCCTCTGTCACACGTTCCTCCACAGATTTCTTTCCCAAGCCAAAGTCCCTGAGCGTGTGCAGAGCAAACCGTCTCTGTTGCCTCCAGGTGTGATCAAATGTGGCCACTATTATGCCTGATAGAAAGAGAACATACCTTCAGAGTTACGAGGAAATACATAGACAAGCTGTAGAAAGAAAGACAGACAACTTAAACAGATGCATAGGTCTACCAGCCCCAAACATCTTGACCAAGTCCATGTTGACCTCGGCCTCATTGGCTGGAGTATTCCCAGGTCTAGACTAGCAGTAGACTGCTTGAGGCCCATCCAAACCAAGACCACATTTATGCAGTCTTTAGAGGTTTCAAGTATCAACTTCACTGGCTGGTTGCTCCACTGATCAAGACTAGCTTCAGCAGACTATAAAAACCATGCAAGAAGCTTGTTTTAGCTTCATTTTCCAGCAGGGTTAGTTATGGCAACTATCAACAATCTCACAATTAATTCCCTTTTTCCATTTCATCATAACTTGGATGTACTAGTACCCTACAAAACCAACATCTTCAAATAAATGCAATGTATTACTGACCATATCCATCAGTGATCCAGTTTACAAGTGGTATAGGTGGCCTTCCTGAAAAAGATGAAGCATTTTGGACCAGGGCTTCTTTCGTGACCTGGATTGTGTTGAGGAGCATCACTGGCTTCCTCCCGAGATACAAAGTGGTCATCTCTCCATACTGAGGCATCTACTTAGAGAAGATTTCACAGCACTTCAACACAACTAAAATGGTTTAGACATCATCTCACTTGTGAGCGAAGTCAACATAGTAGGGATGCACCGATATGGAAATTTTGAAAGCCAGTAACCGATATATTGGCCGATAAATCTAAATCCAAATTTTTTGATAATTTTTGAGAGCCTGATTACAAAAACAAAAGTCTCACCATTAAAAACTAGGTCCCAAGCATACAATTATGATGTTCTCATTATAATTATATGTAGCCTATATGACAGAGCTGCTATATGCAGAGCTGCTTATGTTGCACTTTCCTGTATTTTACTTTTTGAAGTGATTCCAATCCTATTTCAAGCAATTCAAAACCATCATGGCAAACAGTGCTCATCTGAAGGAAACAATCCATTATTTATCAGCTTTAATATATTGGCCAGATTTTCTTATCAGGCCGATAACGATAACATTAAAAACAAACATATATCGTCAAGAAAACAGAGTTTGCTCCAACTTAGTAACAAAGGGTTTGCATATGAAGAACCAATCAAATTTTAGGGAAATTATGTATTGTTTTATGTCATGTTTGCCATGCTCCTAGTCTATAAAAACTTTTGTATTCCTTTTGCTGGTAGGATTCTCTCTGAAATTTGTCTGAGATTCTCCGGCCGTGATTAAAGCTTCTTCTTGGGGGAGATTCTCTGAGAACTGATCGGGAACTCTCCTGGCCATCATTAGAAGGACATTTGATGAAGTCTGTCAGGTTAATTATTGCTGCATAGCAAAATAGAGTTAGGAGACTCAGCCGACGTCGATGAGAAGACTCGCTAGAGTATAAATATTATAGGAAACTAATGTCGACTGTAGAGGTTCAGGGACATCGATTGTAGACGAGACCCAGGTAGACTTAGGTCAGGTACTAAAATAGAGTAACATCTACCACAATACTTTTGCATAAAAACAAAGCCTCTGTACAATAAGCCCAAAGCAAATACTCAATCAATTTGGTCAATTTGACCCCAGTAATTTAAACCTCCAGAATATGATTTCTTTTTTTTTTTTACAAAGGTTTGTGTCTCAGGTAATTTATGTCTTTGACTACTTAAATAACCTTTTAAGTTGACATCCACCCACCACCCCCCTCCCCACCCCTTATACATCCAGAATACCCATTGCACGACTATGGACAAATTTACAAATCACCATAAAATCTTACTGATTGACCTAAAATTGGAAAGGTATATATATTTTTGGTGTTTTATTTGTTTTATAATATTTCTAAGTATAGATTTTGGTAATCTATAACATTTGAAAAGAAAAACGTCTCGGTTACGTATTTAACCCTCGTTCCCTGAGTAGGGAACGGAGACGTTGTGTCGGATGATGACGAATGGGGTTTCGCTTAGAAAGCCTATCAACTTCGAGTATACAAAACGAGCCAAAGAAATGCAATGAGTCTGCGGAATTTGCATTGCGTATCTCCGCCTTACCTCGTGGGTATAAAAGGAGGACGTCGGCAACATGCAGATATGTTTCTTCGCTGAGGAGCCGAGACTGAACTCAGGCGATCCCTGCGATACAGCGGAAGTGGCAGGAAGACGTAACGTCTCCGTTCCCTACTCAGGGAACAAGGGTTACATACGTAACTGAGACGTTCCCTTTCGTTGTCACTCCGAGTTACATCGGATGACAACGAATGGGGTTACCAGTCTAATCACGCCACCCTCTCGGCTGTCTTCCAGTGCCCTGCGTAAATCTGAGATCCCTGTCGTGAGACTGGCACGAACGAAGGACTCCTATTTAGCACAGGAATACAAAAGTACATTGGGGAGCATATCCCAGGACGGATGCATATGGAGAACACTGGGGTGTCCAGCCGCAGGTGGAATATTTCAACCCCAGGGGTGGCAAGGTGGCTTGCCAAGGGAAAGACACATGCTCAGAGAGGCTTACAGTGGAAATACACATGTGGGGGTCGCTCAGAGGAGGGACCATGCACACGGGAGGCACCTAGCTGACGCGCAGGCAATAGACACTGGTGCCGACGTACTGGAGGAACTCAGGGCTTTCGGGGAAGCTCACCTGAGGAGAATATCACACGTTTCCAGTTCGTGGAGTGGAATGGCGAGCAAGCCAAGACACCTGAGCGGGTCGAGTACTAGCTGGTTGATGCGAGTACACGAGAGGACACAGGCTCCACTCGGAGCTAGTAGAATCTGGCGAATGTGTTAGGTGTCGCCCAGCCTGCAGCTCTGCAGATGTCTATTAGCAAAGCACCATGCGCTAGAGCCCAAGAGGACGCCACACTCCGGGTGGAGTGGGCAGTCACACCAAGGGGGCAAGGTCGACCTTGCTGCTGGTATGCCAAAGCAAAGGCGTCCACTATCTTTTCCAGTGAGTCAACCTTTGCTTGGAGAGAGCCTTTCCCTTCAGCTTCCCACCATAACAGACAAAGAGCTGGTCTGAGGTCCTGAAACACTGCGTTCTGTCTACATAGGCACGGAGAGCACGTACTGGACAGAACGGAGAGCACGTACTGGACAGAGCAGTGCCAAGGCTGGGTCTGCCTCCTCCAGGGGCAGCGCTTGCAGGTTCACCACCTGGTCCCGGAAGGGAGTGGTAGGAACCTTGGGCACATATCCAGGCCGGGGTCTCAGGATCACGTGAGAGTAAGCCAGCCCGAATTCCAGGCACGCTTCGACAATGGAGAATGTGTGCAGGTCCCCTACCCTCTTGATGGAGGCCAATGCAACCAGGAGTGCTGTCTTCATTGACAGAAACTTAAGCTCCACTGATTGCAGAGGCTCAAAGGGAGCACTCCGCAGGGCAGTTAGAACCACTGAGAGGTCCCAAGAGGGAACGAGAGGAGGGCGAGGAGGATTCAGTCTCCTCGTTCCCCTCAGGAACCTGACAATCAGGTCGTGCTTTCCTACGGACTTACCTTGCTTGGTGAGAAGAGCCCAGTTGACGAAGAGGTTCCACTTCAACGCGTAGACATGTCTCGTGGACGATGCTAAGCGGAAGCGATGGTAACCACCACCGCTGGTAGAAGGATACTCAACCTGCCTCATCCCGTCCAGGAGCCACACGTGGAGGTTCCAAAGATCAGGACGAGGGTGCCAAGGGTGTTTAGAAGTCATTTTCAAATGAGAGAGATGGAGAACATAGAGAGCACACAGAGCACAAAGAGAAATGGTTTAGAAGGCTTCTGTTCATGCTTTTATAATGTTTGCTCCTCCCCTTCGTTTGGTAAACCATGAGAATTATGTTTTCCCCTCCCCCATGGCACGGAGGGAATAAATTTATGTAAAATTATAATGAACATTATACAATTATAACATGTTATAGTGACCTCAATAAAACAACCAAAACAAGTGTGTGTGAAATTTTAATATTTCTTATGTTTTATACAGCTAAAAGAGCCTGGGGTCAAATTGACCCCAAGGAACACCGATGCTACAAAATGTGTACAGGACATTGAAAAAATATCAGCAGGTTAATTTTATGTTTACAGAGTTGTCCCCATTAAATTAGGAAAAGTCATTAAATCTGAAGCAAAAAATAAATAAATTTATTTACAGACGTTAAACATTGAATGGGGTCAAATTGACCCCAAAGATAATAGGAGGGATAGTCATGCAATATCATTTTATACATTTTGAAGCATTAAAAAAAAATTATCTAAAAAATATATAGAAAATAAAAAGACACAGCAGCATGTTGTTTTGCTTTTTCTTTATTTATTTTTTTGGCCTTGTCTTGTTTTTTTCTGCTCTTTTTTGTCTGTTTTCTTGGTTTGCTATAGGGAAGATTTTGGCACTACATAATTGTCTTATTGGGTTGTTATGTTTGTTTTTCCATCTAAAGCCTTTGTCCTTATGCAAGCAAAATAGGAATATGGCTAATAAAAATAAAGTGAACACATTTTAAATCCTTATTTTACACATAAAATAAAAACACTTTTTTGGACCCCTCCAAAAATAGGGGTATTAAAATATTTGACATTTTGTATCACAAATCAATGTGATGAAACACAGAAATAAAAGAAAAATAAAACATAAAAACTGTACAAAAATGATAAAAATCCATTTTAAAAAGTTTCCAAATGACCAAATGATGCAAAGTTAGTCTTTTTTCTATAAGGACCTTGGGCATTGGTTTACAAAGTAAAGTGTAATTTTTTCATTTCTTCTGCTGAATGTAGTTGAGATTGCCGTGCCGGCCGTGTTGAATAAGCGGGTAATGTTGATTTGCCACCACTGAACCTGCAAGAGGAGAAGAAATGTGCGGTTATGAGCGGACACTTTTCCTGATTTCTCAGTGTAAAAACTATCAAGAGGAATGAATATTCAGAGTTAACTTCATGTCTATGGATAACATCTGTTGTACACATCAAATAATTACAACAGCACAAATAACATAAACAGCAATGTCCTGAAAACATATCCAGGTCATAATCAGTAAGTTAAATACTATTCTACAGGTGCTGGTCAACGAATTAGAATTATTTTAAATAGTGCAATCATGAAATTCTTTGAATGCATTTTTTGTGCAGAAAGCAAATCAGGTGTTCACCGCACCTGTCCTACTCGTTAGACTAATCACAGAACTCGTTATCTGGAAAAAAATTTGCTCAGCTGAGCTTTCCAAAAGGCCCATTTAGGCCATTTAACTGTGACACTGTTGTTTTATTGAAATAGAATAATGGTGAAAGCGTTTCATTGAATTGCAATAATTTTTATTATAATTACAATCATCACTTTCTCAGTATTTTGTGGCTGCCCCTTTGGCTTGTATGACTGCCTGAAGTCTCCGCGGCATCGATTTGACCAGCTTGTCGCAAGTTTCCGCACTCACAGCTTCCCAGGCAGTGGCGATGTTCTGCTTCAGTTGGTCCAGCGTAGTAGGCTTTCTGTCGCGAATTTTCCGCTTGACGATGGCCCAAAGGCTTTCAATGACATTGAGGTCAGGCGAGTTGGCCGGCCATGCCAAAACTTCAAGCTGTTTTTTAGTGAACCAATCTTTGGTCGACTTTGCCGCATGAGCCGGTGCAAGATCCTGTTAAAATATGAAGTCTTCTTCGCCGAACTGTTCCTCAACAGTCGGAATCAGGAACGTTTCCAGAACATCTTGATATACGGCAGCATTGACAGTCTTCTTGAGGAAGCAGAGTTTCCCTACACCTCGAGCGGACATGCATCCCCAGACCATAACGCTCTGGGGAAACTTGACGGATCTTTTCACGCACTTGTGGTTGTAGGTTTCGCCACCACGACGCCAGACACGAGGACCTTGGTCACCGAAGGAGATGCAGAAGCGTGATTCGTCACTGAAGACCACTTTCTGCCAGTCTTCAGCAGTCCACTCGCCGTGTTCTTTGGCCCACTTCAGCCGTTTCACCATTTGTTTCTTGTTCAGCATCGGTTTTACTGCTGGAACGCGAGATTTGAAGCCGAGTTCGCGCAGACGACGGTAAGTGGTTGATCTGGAGACGTCAGCGCCGGTCTGCTTGTTCCACAAGTCGGTGAGCTCGGAAGTGGACTTGAACCGGTTGCTGACTGCGATCTTTCTCAGCTGCTTGTTGTCGCGAGCAGAAGTTTTTCGGACGCCGGAACAGTTGGTGCGCTTGCTGCAGTTTTTCTTGAGAGCTTTGCAGACGGAAGACTGGCTGATGCCGAGCTGCTCAGCAATTTTAGTTTGGGTCAAGCCTTGTTGGCGAAGGGCTTGAATTTGAGCCACTATTCCGGTTGAGAGGTCGCGCTGCTTACCCATGATTGATTTTACAACTTAGAAATTCTACTCAACCCTGACTTTATACTGCACAGTGAACACTCTTCACAGAAAACAAAAATTTGAGCATTTATTCTAATTCAATGAAACGCTTTCACCATTATTCTAATTCAATAAAACAACAGTGTCACAGTTAAATGGCCTAAATGGGCCTTTTGGAAAGCTCAGCTGAGCAAATTTTTTTCCAGATAACGAGTTCTGTGATTAGTCTAACGAGTAGGACAGGTGCGGTGAACACCTGATTTGCTTTCTGCACAAAAAATGCATTCAAAGAATTTCATGATTGCACTATTTAAAATAATTCTAATTCGTTGACCAGCACCTGTACATAAAGAGAATGAAGCCAACTTTTTCCAACATTATAGTCACCATGAAATAAAAATTGACAATTCTTATTTCTTTATGGAAGATTGCTGTATTTATTCGTGCACATCTTTTTTTTATTATTATTCATGTCCCCCGTAATCTTGAATCAAAATAACTTTCCATCTCTCTTGCAGTGAGATCTCTTCTCTTCTCTGATGACGAGGGCGGGGCAACCTGTCACTCACATGAGCTCCACCAATAGCAAACCACAACCATCCATCAATTCCTCAAGCCCCGCCCTACATTTGTTCTTGTTCGAGAAGCCGTTTCACTCGGATATACGTATACATCACAATAGGGAAGAAAAGAATATCACAACTTCCATTTCCATTTCATGATGACTTTATTTTAAATTATTTTGTATTGTGACATTAAGACAATTATGCAGGACTCCTCTAAAATAATAAAACATAATAAAGAGGCAACATCATGTTGGTTTGCGTTTTCTTGTTTTTTTTGGTGCTTTCTTGATTTTTTGTGCTCTTTTTTTTTTTTTTTTTGTCTTTCTTGGTTTGCTATAGGAAAGGTCTTTGGCAACATAATTGACTTATTGGGTCGCTATGTTTAATTTGCCTAGCTAAAGCCAAAATAAATAAAAATAAAATAAAATAAAAAATAAAATATATGCAAACATGTTTCATGTTGACAGAAATTGAAAATTCCATGGTTACTTTGGACATAAAATACAGACATATGCATAAAGTTAAAATGTTTTATCCTCAGCATGTCCCACAAACAGA
Organism: Gila orcuttii; assembly: GCA_026230005.1. Lineage (NCBI taxonomy): Eukaryota > Metazoa > Chordata > Actinopteri > Cypriniformes > Leuciscidae > Gila > Gila orcuttii. Next base: position 8,034,880 of record JAPDVR010000021.1, on the reverse strand, counting down.
AGGGAAAGAGTACCTTGTGAGATGAAGGGTTTGTTGGGCTGCTGCATGTAGGGCGGCAGACGGTAGGGCATGAAGGATGGAGACAGGGAATACGGAGCAGCACCGCCGTGCTCCCAGGATCGAGAGCCTGGACTCACACCCCCAAACTGAGATGGGAAATTAGGATCTGAGATGGAGAGAGAGATTCATGAGCAAATGGCTCTGTAATAACAGTTGAAAATAAACAACAGAAGAGCTCAGAATATTTAAACTATCACTCAACCACTATGAAACCACAAGCTTTCATTGCCAACTTCTTTATTTAAACTAGTCTTAAACTAGTAATAGCTTGGTCTGTTTGGTAGTAATATACATCATTCATTATGCCATTAAATGTGCCTTGAATGTGAGGAAATGCTCAGAAAACTAAGGTTTCATTAGACTGTGGTTTCAAAGGGTTACAGGGTCCAGGGACTAGTTTTTAACTAGTTTCCAGTGCTCCGTCTAATAGATGTGGAGTCACCCGTGCACCCAATACACCTGTGAGACTTACCTGAGCTCAACAACACCACCTGCTCTCAATAAACAGACACCAGACTCATTTCACTGTTTCATCAAATCAGAGCTATTAGTCATACTGGAAGAGTGTACTTAAGGTTACGATACTACTGGTTAATATTTTCCTCAAGCCTTGGTTACATGAGTAAAAAATTCAGTGTCTTATTTGTCCTATCTGTACATTTTGCGTATGAAATATTACCGTGAGATTTTACCTAGTCATTGCATTCTGATTAAATATTAGAAAATAATTTACAATTACAATTTTATAAAACGTTTCTAAACTGTACCAACAGAATGAACGTCCCCCTTATCAATACTTTTAGTTATCATTTTTCCTTGTTTATTTAGTGAAAAGTTCTTACTAAAATTAACTAGATTATTTATTAATTATGGAATTAAGTTATAAGTTATATTAGTTAAATAAATAAATCTTATAATATTATTAATAAAACTAATATGCAAATATTTACAGTTGTATCTTGCAAATGTATTTTACAAATATAAATAATTATTTCGATTTGCATTACAGTAAAGAAAATTAGATTCTGTTTTATTACAGTAGATTAATTGACATGAAAATGTCACGATGTAAAAAAGGTACAAAAAGTACGCTTAATTTTCTTATTTTTGTGTCCTTTTGATTGTGAGGATGAAATATTATGGTCATACAATTTAATGACAGATTAGAAAAACAAAATGATTTATTTCTTTAGAATAATTTTGCACTGACTGTGTACTATAAATAATACCACAGACAATTGCTAATAAAGTAAATAGGGTCATTTTTAATTCATGAGTAATATGTCACCTGTAATATGACTATTCAATTTCATTAAATCTTTAGAGGAAAAATATGAGGAAAAATTAGGGAAAAAATTAACACATAGACAGCAGCTCTATTCCAAAACTTAGCGAGCTGCCTACATATGATTTAAGGCATTACTAAAATTACACAATCATATTGTATCCATTGTAGAGTTTACAATCTCAGAATGCACTATGAATTTACTATGCATATGATTATTCTAAATGATTATTTCTAAATGTGAGCCTGCTGGGGGTGAGCGGGCAGAAGTCCCAGTGTAGAGAGCCCGGTGTGGTACTGGCCCGGGTGGGAGTGTGGAAAGCTGAAGATGGGAAGCTGGACCTGGGGAAGCTGCTGCTGCTGCTGGGGTTGTGAGGGTTTGGACTGGGCAGAGGAGGAAGAGGAGGAGGAGGAGGGCTTGCTGTTCTGGGGAGAGACCGACCCCTGGCTGTATGGAGACGGCTGAGGAGAGTATGGAGGAGTCTGACGCGCATCAGACTGGGTGGAAACACACAGAGAAAAAGATTCAAGGGTCAGTCTGCACAAAAATAATAATGAAAGAATACAAATAAATGTGCTGTTATTGGGTGAAAATTGGTTATACATTTACAATGATTTTGATACACTTTTAATACCAGTATCATGCTAATATCAAAGTACCATCATAGTAGTTTTGTAAGTCATTGTGTTTAAGTAGTGTAAAAGTTTCTGAAAACAGAGCCAGGATGTTTAATTAATGGCCTTATTTCAAGAAAATGAATTACTAAAAAATATATATTTTTCAATTATATATACAAAAATATACAATATTTTTTTTTGTAATTTTCACAAAATAAAATATACATAGTAAATGTATATTTTTTCATTGAAAAATAATTAATGAATAAATCTAAAATAAAGAATTATATATTATACAAAAAATGTTTTAGTGAAAAGTAATTTCTAAAAATTATTATATTAAGTAATTATAATTATAAATAAATAATATAGTATAAATACAACTAAATACAAACTTAAAAACATATGTTTAAAAAGTATTTAAAAAGTTCTACTTGGAAACAATAGATGTTTAAGGAGATGGATTTATACCAGAGTTTCTTACGTATATAAGTGTGTCAAAGACTATGGGCCCTATCTTGCACCCAGCGCAATTGACTTTGTACACCGACGCATGTATCATTCGTATTTTGCACCCGCGCAAAGCGGACTTTTCCCTCCACAGACGCACGCCGGCAAACTAGGGAATGAACTTGCGCTCCCTGGGCGGTTCAGCGCAAAAAAGGAGGCGTGTTCCGGCGCAAACAATTCCTGGTGCTATTTTGCAGTTCCAGAAAACAATTGCGCCACTGACCAGAAAAAAACCTAGTCTAATATCAGTGGGCGTTGCGCATACATTCAGATGCTATTTTAAGCACGCATGCTTGGCCATAATACAGAGTGTGAACAACGCGCATACACTGTAGATGATTCTCTCATCTACACAGATGCATTTTCCTTTTTGCAAATGATACATTATAATAAGGAAAAATATTAAAACACGAGGGAAATCATTGTTGTGTCCATGACGATAGGAAAAATAGGCATAAAGCTTACACATTTACCCAAATTATTATATGCATATTTAACCGAAGCTAATTTGGGTGGGTTTGTCCCATCCCCAATGTCACTTCTCTTTCTTTTACGGCCCTGACGAGAACATCGATCTCCTCGGCTGTGAACCGATTCTGAAGCGCGCCTGGTAAATGCACCGTTAATAGTATTGCGCCATGGAACAAGCGCACCTCGTACATCATGCTCTTAAAGGGAATGTGATATGACGCTCTTATTGGTTTGTTTTCCGTTACGCCCAAACCACACCTATGAATAATGAAGCTACTTCAGACCAACCCCTTTTAGATTTGCGTCGAGCGCAAGAGTAATTTATCCCGCCGGTTAAATAGCAACATAGCGCCGAGATCCGCCCACAAAGTTACTTGCGCTTTGCGCTTGACAATTGCGTTTCAGATCGTTAAAATAGGGCCATATGTCCTTAAATAACCTAATTTGCGTAAAGAACAGAATACTGTTTGGATGTTGCTAAAATTTATCTGTACTGTTGACCTCTGTACTTTACCTCTGTACTGATAAAACATTGTCGGGATAATTCTGATTCACGTGGCTACGCGGAAGCGATAAAAATTCTCAGAGCCACCAGGCACTGTTTTATGCAAATGAGCGGCCGGATCGCATTAAGGGTTTTCTGTTAGAATGGTGTCGTGTTAGCGGCCCATAAGTTAATAACTAATGATCGTGGCGACGGAAGTGAATCAATCAAAACTAACTTTAGCTGGACAATAACTTTATTCTAGAGTTGCTGTAAAGCCAAAACAATCTGTTACTTTAATTTCCTATTATCACTGTAAAGCAGCTTTGAAACAATCTATATTGTTAAAAGCACTGTATAAATGAAGGGGACTTGACCTATCAGAACCAGTAGAAAACCACATCAACTGATTATCCATATGACTAGTACTTCAGTGAACTCCGTCAACTGATTGAACTTAAATGGTCTTCATTGAGCATATTGGTCTCTTTATGTGGTCTAACTATAATTACCCTACAATGTTAAGGTTCAATCGACTGACGAAAGAAATTACAGAGAACACAATGAAATACTGAGAACCACTGACTATTGCTAAAAGGCTATGGTTAAATTCCCCTGTGCTGAAAATCGTCCTGGTTGCGTATGCAACCCACCATTCCCTGAAGGAGGGAACGGAGGACGTAGTCAACGCCGACTGAAATGGGATCACGCCAGGGAGCCTATCTTCTTAGAGTATTATTGAACGAGGCGCAGGGCGTGGACGGGACAGAGAAAAGCCAGGGCTGGGTCTGCCTCCTCCGGGGGCAGCGCTTGTAGGTTCACCACCTGGTCCCGAAAGGGAGTGGTAGGAACCTTGGGCACATATCCAGGCCGGGGTCTCAGGATAACGTGAGAGTTATCCGGCCCGAATTCCGAGCACGATTCGCTGACCGAAAATGCGTGCAGGTCTCCTACCCTCTTGATGGAGGCCAAAGCAAGCAGGAGAACTGTCTTTTGGGACAGAATTTTTAACTCCGCTACCTGTAGAGGCTCAAAGGGAGGTCTCTGCAGTGCGGTTAGCACCAGAGATAAGTCCCAAGAGGGTATAGAGGGGGGGGGCGAGGCGGATTCAATCTCCTCGCTCCCCTCAGGAACCTGGCGATCAGATCATGCCTTCCCAGGGACTTTCCGTCCACTGCATCGTGATGTGCGGCAATAGCGGCAACATACACTTTGAGGGTGGAGGGGGACAACCCACGACGCTCCAACCCATCCTGCAGGAAAGAAAGCACGGAACTTATCGAACATCTTCGGGGATCTTCTCGGTGAGAAGAACACCACTCAACGAATAGGTTCCACTTCAGGGCGTAAGCATGCCTCGTAGAGGGTGCTCTCGCAGAAGTGATGGTATCTACGACTGACTGTGGTAGATCACCTAGAACCTCCGCGTCCCATCCAGGGACCAGACATGAAGTTTCCAACAGTCTGGACGCGGGTGCCATATGGTGCCCCATCCCTGAGAGAGGAGGTCCTCCCTCAGAGGAATAGGCCAGGGAGGGGCTGTCGAGAGGAGTATTAGTTCGGGGAACCAGGTCCGGTTGGGCCAATAAGGGGCAACGAGCAAAACCTGCTCCTCTTCCTCCCTGACTTTGCACAGTAGCTGTGCAATAAGGCTCACTGGGGGAAACGCATACTTGCGGAGGCCCCAGGGCCAGCTGTGGGCTAGAGCATCCGTGCCGAGGGTCCCCTCGGTGTGGGAATAAAACAACTGGCAATGGGACGAGTCCAGAGAGGCAAATAGATCTATCTGTGCGGCCCCGAAGTGGTCCCTTCTCAGCTGGACCGCCTGGGGATGGAGTCGCCATTCTTCCAAGGCCACAATCTGTCGTGAGAGCTCGTCAGCGGCACGATTTAGCAGGCCAGGGATGTAAAAGGCACGAAGCGACCTCAGATGCTTCTGACCCCATAGGAGGAGGTGGCGGGCCAGTTGTGACATGCGACGGGAACGTAGACAACCTTGACGGTTGATGTACGGAACGGTCGCAGTGTTGTCCGTACGGACCAGTACATGCTTGCCGAGCAGTGTCGTCTTGAGGCGTCTCAAAGCAAGGAATACCGCTAACAACTCGAGGCAGTTGATGTGCCAATGCAGGTGGTACCCCGTCCAGATGCCAGCTACTGCATGCCCGTTGTACGTGGCCCCCCAGCCGGTGTTGGAAGTGTCTGTGGAGACCACAGCGTGCCTGGACACTTGTTCTAGGGACACTCCGGCCCGGAGAAACAAAGGGTCCGACGGCAGGCCGGGGTGATATTTACACGGAGCATGCCGCTCTGCCACGCCAACCTCGGGACTCGGTCGTGAAGCCAGTGCTGAAGTGGTCTCATACGAAGCAGGCCGAGCGGCGTAACTGCGGCTGCCATATGCCCCAGGAGCCTCTGAAAATTTTTCAGTGGAACCACTGTTCTGCTCTTGATGAAATTCAAGCAGTTCAGCACCGACCGGACTCAATCCTCTGTGAGGCGCGCTGTGTGTTGGACCGAGTCTAGCTCCAAACCGAGAAAAGAGATCCTCTGCAGGGGGGCGAGTTTGCTCTTGTCCCAGTTGACCTGAAGACCCAACTGGCTGATGTGCTGGAGCAGCAAATCCCTGTGTTCAAATAACTGCTCCCGAGACTGAGCTAGTATCAGCCAGTCGTCGAGATAGTTGAGAATGCGAATGCGACACTCTCTCATGGGAGCGATGGCTGCCTCCGCGACCTTCGTAAAGACACGGGGTGACAGGGCTAGCCCGAAGGGCCGAAGGTACTAATACGCCTGACCCTCGAATGCGAAACGCAGGAATGGCCTGTGTCGTGGCAGGATGGAGACATGAAAGTACGCATCCTTCAAATCGATCACTGCAAACCAATCTTGGGGACGGATGCATTGGAAAATGCGCTTCTGAGTTAGCACTTGAACGGGAGCTTGTGAAGGGCCCGGTTCAGGGCTCGCAGGTCCAAGATCGGTCGTAACCCACCACCTTTCTTGGGAAGTACGGACAATGAAGTACGGGCTGTAAAAGCCGGTCTTCATATCGGTTACGGACACCGGCTCTATCGCGTCCTTCGCCAGCAGAACAACGATTTCCGCACACATGACAGGAGCAGATTCTCTGAAACACTGAAGTGTGGCGAACGCCACTGTACTTGGGCGGATGCCGGCGGAACTGAATCCACTATCCAGTGGGCCAACCTCTGCTTGGAGACAGCCTTTCCCTTCTGCTGGTCTCCGTAACAGACGAAAAGCTGCTCTGAGGTCCTAAAGCTTTGCGTTCTGTCCACGTACAGGCGCAGAGCGCGGACGGGACAGAGAAAAGCCAGGGCTGGGTGTAGCCGTGCCTGATGGTACGGAGGAGCCAGCTGGACGGGTTGGAAAGCACTTTCCAGGCTTCGACAAACCAGACAGGGGGACAAGAGGCACCACAGGCATTCCCGGGGTGAGGCAGCAAGGTGGAGGACAGGGATCCGGCTCGGAAGGCCCATGGGTGGCCCGAAGCGGGGTCTGAGTGGGCAGTGCCGCACTTACCTGTCTCCACGGGGCAGCAGAGGATGGGTGAGAAGGCGGATGACCAGGTCTTTGAATGCATCGTGCTGTCGGTTGGCGAACAAGAAGGGGCTGGGGGAAGCAAGGCTGTTTCACAGGGTCGCAAATCGCCAACCTCACCCTCTTGGGTCCCAGGGACGGAAAAATTCGCTCTTTCGATAATTTGGGTACCACTGGATTCCGGGGTGCCAGAGGTGGAACGGTAACCATCTGAAGAGCTTGTCCCCCCATCCCTTGGTGGCCTGTCTCAGGAATGCTTTTGACACTCACCCCCTGGCTGGGCATTGACTGAGACCGACCGGACGGCCTGCCTGCTGCTGGCTCTACGCTGGGGCCTGGGTGAAGGCTGTTGCGGAGGCCCCTCGGAACCAGAGGCAGCGGCAGGGGGACGCCCTCGGCAACGAGCAGGCGGAGGGACTATCACCGGCGGCGGGGTGGAGGCAACACCGGTTTTACCTAATTTTTTAAAAGAATCTTACCAAATTTCACTTTTTGAATGGAATTACTGAAATCAACTTTTTGATGATATTCTAATTATATGACCAGCACCTGTACTTTGGAACAATGGAGCTCTGATTTTGGAACATTGATTATTAACTAACACACATTTGCATTGCTACTAATTTAGAATTTGTTAGATTAATATTGGATAATTACCTAACCTATTTAATACCTAACCCTTCTCATATGCAATACTTGAAACGAGCACAAGAATGGGAAGTTTTATACCTGTAACTCTTTCCAATGGTGCCTCCACAGCTCTCCTCACCTCAGGCAAACAAGTAAACAAGTAAAATAATTAATGCATAAAACATAAGATAAAACAATATTTCTTGTTTAAAAAAAGAAAGAAAATATGACTAATATGACTATAAACTAAGACACATTTGCGTTGCTACTAATTTAGAATATGTTCGATTAATACTGGATGTGTAACGTATGTTTAGATTCAAAGTTGTGCTCCTTAGCCAAGACTTAAACTCAGTGTGTTAAAGGGATAGTTCACCCAAAAATGAAAATTCTGTCAGTAATTACTCACCCTCATGTTGTTCCAACCCCGTAAGACCTTCGTTCATCTTCGGAACACGAATTAAGATATTTTGTATTAAATCTGAGAGCTGGATCACTCCTCCATAGGCTTCTTAAGGGATTGACACTTGTTCCCCGAAAAGTTATTAAAGACATCGTTAAAATAGTCCAAGTGACTACAGTGGCTCAATCCTAAATTTATCAAACGACAAGAATACTTTTTGTGCGCAAAAAAAACAAAAAATAATTACTTTATTTCAACTATTCATTTCCTTCTCTGTGGGCCTCGAGTCAGTTCACTAGTGATATAGCGTAAGCTTCTGTGTTGTACGTCACACGCATCACACACATGACCAGCGCCGGCCAATAGTGAGCCTACATGTGACGTAGCACTACGCAATCACACTATGTTAACTGACTAGAGGATTTTCACTAGGTAAAATTTTCATTTTTGGGTGAACTATCACTTTAATTAATTGTCGTAAATAATTTAGCTTACCGCAGCCTACTGTCGCACGCGCACGCTCGCTGTTTATCCAGCACCGGCTTTGGAATCAACAATGGCCACAGACAAGGTAGAGTATGATGCATGATTTTATGAAAGACATCACAAACGAAGAAAAACTATGTATGCCGTAAAGCAGTCGAATTTTGTAGCTCTTTTTGTGCTCCGGTTACTACCCGAAACCCGAAGTTACATAGTGCCAGTAAAAGCGATACAGACCACGTCAGGCTATGGCAGACGTGCCATTTAACCTATTGTAAGTCGATGTACCATCACAAGGGTCTTGGAAATATATTATGAAGGTTGAAAAACTACATATTGTTACTTTAAACACATGGACATAAATGCACATGAGATTTGTCTCCACCCATAAACCCACAAATGAAAGCTGCACTCTGGTGCACAGTTTGACAGTACATTTACACATTAATGTTCACTGTTACTGGGGAAAAAATGAAAAGATACTGTGATTACTTTATACTTGAAAGGAATGCTTCATTCACTCACTGAGAACTGTTTCATTTAAAATTGGTAGTAAAAGCATTTCACTATACAAACCATTTACAACTACAAGTGTATACATTTTATTATAAAATAAAATACATGCATCCATAAAAATAAAAAAGTCAAAATAACTGCCCCAAACAAAACTTTTTTATTGTTATAGCTGTGCTTAAATAAATAAAACTTTTGGCCATGAAACCAAAATTGACCATTTTTGTTTTTTATGGAATATTGCAGCATTTATTATAAATTATTTATGTGCGCATCATTTTATTTTATTTTATTCATGTGCTCTTGTAATCTTTAGTGAAAATTACTTCCCTTTCTCTTCTGGCATGAGGGCGGGGGAACCTGTCACTCACATGAGCTCCACCAATAGCAAACCACAACCATCCAATCAATTCCACAAGCCCCGCCCTACATTTGTTCTTGTCTGAGAAGCTGTTTTACTCGGATATACGTCACAATAGGGAAGAAAAGACGATCACAAGCCGATTTTAAGATGCATCAATGTCAAACGGATGCTGTAAAAACATGAAATAAGTTATTTTCCTTAGTGAAATCATCAGAATAAATCAAAATGATCGGACAACAGTTCATTTATTGAATGAATAACTGATTAGATATGGTGATTTAGATGAGCCAACATGCTCTTGTGTCAGCTTCGTTCTTATTGTTGTTTTTCAGTATGTATGATGACATGGTGATGTCAGTCTGATACATTTCGGGTTACTGACGGTCACTCTTTAGTATCTCTGCTGCAGCAGATGATGTTGAAGGCCTGAGGTAAGCGGACAATACCAATGATCCCATCCATGTCCAGAGGCTGTGGATCTGGTGGCCAGGAGAAATGAATCCGCTGTAGGAGAGACGTGATGTACAGGAAGAGCTCCGTCCTCGCCAGCGTCTCGCCGAGACAGACCCTCGGACCTGATAAACCAGCACACAAATATTTAGGCCTAAATTTAAGATTTATGTATTTGAGTTGCATATAGAATTTCCACCCATTCAGATTACAGAGTTTTAAAATAAACAAACCAGTAAATTTAATATGATGCATGTATGTTCATATTCAGTCATTCATAAATAAAACGACGATGATTTCTGCACTCAGAAAATCATGGCATAGTTTATTTGCATATATTTGATTTTTTTAAATAATCCTATTTTCAAATCAGAATCAATCATTGTGAAAACAATTATAATAGTTAAACAGTATGCATATGAATAGCCATGGAACAAGCAATATTCAGTTGTATGAGACAAATTGCATTATTGATGATAAATATATGAACCTGATTATTGTGCATTTAGTACACATTACTATTACAGAAATCTTACCCATTTCATTTTTGTATGACTGACAAATAGGCATCACATTGCGTTTATTAGTTTGCTTTGTTAAAACTATGTAATCCACATGGATGGACATTTTATATGCAATACAAAAATATATAAACCTTCAATTTAGGCCTAAATATTTATTTGTGTGTAATATTAGTTCAGTTACAGTAACCTTGGTGTTTATTAATATCAGAAATGCCTGACTCACCCAGTGAGAATGGGATGAAACACTCCGGCTTGCTGAAGTGTCCGTTCTCATCCAGGAAATTCTCCGGGTTAAAGGAGTCGGGATGCTTCCAGTGCTCCTTATTGCTGAAAATTGCCGATAAATTTGTTAGGATCGTAGTTCCCTGTATGAGGAAATTTAGAGTTAAATAAAGCTTTTCACAAAACCCAGGGTCAATTTAAGGGTTAATGCTCTTACATTATAATATCACATATATATTTATAAAAGTACATCACATAACTTTATTTAATCTTAATATAATATCTAGTCTAGTTTCTTTATCCTTACAGTGTAAATTAGGACTAGTCAAAAAAAAGTGAATATTTATTGTGGCAAGAATTTTCTATTTATGACTCGGAAACATTAACGAACAGTATTTAAATCAGGTTTTAAACTGGGCAATTCTAAAATAAATTGTAAGAAAAAAAACGAAATGAAACTAATCTAAAGAAAAAAAATCTATTTTACATATTTTTTTAATATTTTTAATACCAATGTGCTTAATTGTCGCTAAAAATAATGTCACAATTCGAATGCATGAAAACAAATCGTAATGGCCCTTTAAAAAAATATTTTCTTTTTAGACTATTTCTTTTTCTTTTCTTTTTTTCAGGTTTTTGACAGGTTTCAGGACAACGCAACTACTGGCTCACTGCATTATCAGTAATATCAGATGTGATTTATGAAGGATTAAAGAATATAAAAATATAATGTCTGTCTAGTCTCTTCATAATTGGTTAATTATAACTCTGGTATCAAACTCTGGTAGCATATTTATTGCGAGGTTAACTGTATGAAAAGGCTGTGAAAATCCTTAAGGCCTCATGTACATCATGTTGTTTGTCAACAAATAATTCTGGCTCAGCCGATTCATCAAAAAAGATCTGACTCAATATGAACGATTCAAACATATTGCCAAGGAAAAGCAGGGAGGATGTCTATATTTTCAGTGCGTAATTACTTCGATAACTTAATTCAACCAGGCTCCATTCATTACCTGAGGAATGTCGTATCCTCGTAGTTTTGTGGGACGAATCGTTTCATGAGTCACCCCCAATGGTACAATGTTGGCACAGCGCTGAATCTCGTGAACAGTGGCGTAGGTGTATGGTAGTTCATCACGGTCATCCATGCTGGTCAAGCGGTCGTAACCCAACACCCGAACAATCTCCTCATGACATCGCTCTGTGTGAGATAAAAAGGAAATTGCATTTCCTGGCGCTTTAAGGTTAGTAGGAGTTAAAGATTTACGTTTCGTTTCTTAGCAAACCCAAAGGCTGTTGGTGTTGAAAATGGTGAAATATAATAGACAGAGCATCTAAATGAATCACTCATTACACTAAATGGTTCTGAATTAACTACATAAAAGGCGTTGTCACATTTACAGTTGCTCGGCGAAATTCCTCTGATTCTGTATTCTGGAATTCTGGAATTTTGCTTAAGGGCAAAAAAGTTTAAACCCCAAGCAGTTTCCTTTTGAGGGAACTCACAATAAAATTAAATGCCCCCAACTAAGCAAGCCAAAAGCCAATGGCGACAAAGGTGAAGAAAGGCGAAAAGGCTAATGTTTAGCTCTATTACCTTGAACATCTGGGTTTTGAATCAAGAAGATGAGCCCCCATCTGATGGTGGTCGATGTGGTGTCGGTTCCAGCCAGGAACAAATCAGCTGTCGACATAACCAGATTCTCCAGATGAAACGTGGAGTCTTCATTGGACTTTTGCTGCTCCAAGTAAAAAAAATATTGAAAAATATGTAGTTTTACATATATGCATGTGAGGACCCTTCTTTCAGTAACTGTGATCTCACTTTCTCGATCTCTAATAGGTAGGCATCAATGAAGTCTCGCGGGCTGTCTGGATCCAGAGTTTCTTTGTGTTCTTTAACTTCATCCCGGATGAAACCCTCTAACTCATTGGCGTTCTGCTTGACCTTCTGGTGTGGCCCAGGGAAATGCTTGATAAAGGGCACTAAGTTGAAAACCTAAGATAGACAATAAGATGATGGCTGCCGTTTCAAATATTTTTCACATTTGAGACTTCCTTTCAGTGCATTTTATTCACTTCATACAAATTAAATATTCTTATCATCAAGTAAACATATTTCAATATTAAAGGTGCAATGTGTAAAAATTTTGAGTATCTATTAACAGAAATGCAATATGACATCTATAACTATGTTTTCAGTGGTGTATAAAGAACGTACTTAATAAACCGTAATGTTTTTATTACCTTAGAATGAGGCATTTATATCTACATAGGCGCGGGAATCCCCTTCTATGAAGGTCGACATATTGTGACGTCATGTTTCTACCGTAGCCGACAGCGAACACACAGCGCTACAGAGCGCGTTTCGTCACTACCTTGAAAGAGAAGCCGCAGAAAGCTAGAAGCTAGCCATAAACAACGTGAGTAGTGACTTTTCCCTTGTCAGTGGTGTAAAATATGTAATTGGATTGTTTCATGTAACTTAGTTCTTCTCCCTCGCTGTGTTATGGCTTTGCTATGTGGTGATAAATGTGCTGGTTACCTTTGTGAGACAGCTGATTAGTACTCTTGTCATTGACCGTAAAACAGTAACGTTACAGGAATCACCAACCCGTCGATCGCGGTCGACAAGTCGATCTTGGAAGCATTTTAAGTCGATCGCGAAGAGTTTTCAAAATCAGAGAAAAAAAGCCTATTGTGTGTACTGTAATTAGTAAACGGTGTCTAGGGGATGCGGAGGCGCGCGCGCGCTGTTACTATGGAAAGCCTTTAGGGCCAAAAACACGCGAATTTTAACGCGTATTTCACGTGTAAAATACGCGTAAAATACACGTGAAATACGCGTTGATTATGTCACGCGTATTTCACGCGTATTTCACGCGTATTTTACACGTGAAATACGCGTGAAATACACGTTGATTATGTCACGCGTATTTTACACGTATTTCACGTGTATTTTACACGTAAAATACGCGTGAAATACGCTTTAAAAATCAGTATGAACGGGTCGGTGTCATTGGCTGCTGAAGACTTGGGTCTAACCATTTCTGTGAGCTTAGAGGGGTGTGTACCTTTCATAGACAAGGCTACCGCCAGTTTACATTCTATAGATCAGCTTATTCAGGTTTTTTGTATAACCTATATGAATAATATATTTAAATAGCAGTTTTATGACAATTTAGATAAAAATAAAATTAACTTGTTTTTCTCCACTCATGCCTTTTTGTAAATAAAGATGAGCAATTTGAGACTTTGAAATCCTGCAGTAAAGTGAATTGCAGTTGTCTAAACGTGAGGTGATAAAAGCATGAACTGCCATCTCTAGAGTTTGATGATTAAGGAAAAATTTGACTTTAGACAGCAGACGAAGTTGATAAAACTTGAACTTTTAAAATACAAGTACAATGTAAAAACATGTAGCCTTTAGGTACACAATAAGTGCATTGTATTGTTGTATCTAATTATTTAAATGTTAGAGCATAATAGTTAAGGACACACTTAATATAAAGTGGGACCCAGTTTATTTATTTATTTTCAGTGTACTGTGTGCGGTCATGTATGCAGCCATATATCAAGGTGGACCTCACACAGCAGGGGCACATTCACAGTGTCATTACATGGACATTTATCAACCTTATCATAGAAGGCTTTAATAAAATAAAGCTAACAGACATAGGCGTCGATTTCGGGGATGCGGTGATTTCGTACCACCGGATTTCGTCATGAGTCATTTTGTACCCACTACTTTTAACTTCCGTCCATATTAATTTGACTTTTGATTCGATTTTTTGGACCCGTTTCAGTGGTTATGAGGAGCAATATGAGAGAGAAATTTGGCAATCATTGTCTGACCCAGCAAAAAAAAACACTATAATACATTTTTTATTGATTTTTCTGTTCGCATTTATGAGGGAAAAAACAACGTATCAGTTCTCATTTACGGACGTGAGCGTTCAGAAAGCGGCACTAAAAGACTTCTTTAAAACTTTCACAGAGACCTCAAACAGAACAGCTGCCTTTGTTTACATTTATTTTCGTTTTGTATTAATTATATCTTAATTTTAATCAATGTTTCATGAACCAATTGTCTGGATTTATTTAATAAATAAGAAGTAAATATAGCAGAATCACGACATGGAGGCGCCGGCGAGTGAATTGGAGTTCGTCTCATAAATTAACCGAAACTCGGCGTATAATGCACATTCACATTCACAGCGTATTTAGATGCATTTATAATCATTACTTTTACCGGTTCTTTGTGGCAAGCTTTATGCGTGCGGTCGTGCGCTTGAGCACAAATTATGAGCTTTTGGCAATTTTTTTTAATAATTATTGACAAAATTAGAATATAGTAAAAGGTTTTTTTTGTGTGAAAGTTTTGGGTGGGCCTGTTGAAAAGTGGGGCCGTGCCTGAGCTACAGGACATCGTCTTTGAAAACATAACCTGCGCGAAAGAGAGAAAAAAAATTAATACGTCATTGTACCCAGCACTTCTGAAAATGCACTTCCGAATGCGTCTCTGTCCCCAGCACATTTCAAACCAAACTGACGCCCATGATAACAAAGATAGATTGACAGGTGACACTGCAATGACTACCCTTTTAAATTGCTAATTTAACCCTTTACACTTTTTTTTTTTTTTTTTTTTTTTACATCAGCAGGGTTCACTTGGAATGCTCCGAATGCAATGGGCAAACACGGTCCTCAAGGGTCAATGCCCTCTGCCCTGCAGAGTTCAGCTTCATTTCATTTTTTCTAAATGTAATACATTTTCAGTGAAATCAATTCTGATTTTAAATAGTAATGCATATGTTAACAAACTGACCCACTGTACCTTTTATCATGCAGAAGATTTGTATGAATTTATGATCACAAGCTTGGATGTGTTCTGTCAGTACTTGAGGAAGGTAAAGTAAGTGGGGAACTGAAAAAAAAAGAGTTGGCTTTATAGCACAGTCTCATTTCAGTAAACTGCTGGTTAGGTATGAAATATGCCACATGGTGTCCGGTAAGAGACTTGGTGAACATATGTTGGAAATTTGAGAGTAACCTGTTTATTTGTCACCACAACAACTCAGTTACTAACAAGGATTGAATGGTTGTACTTAGTTGTGGGTGTATTCAGGGGCGCCGCTAAGGGGGGAAAAGTTAGGACGATTCTAAGGGCCCAAACACTTTTGGGGCCCCCAGAGATCGATTTTATTAATGGAATGGGTGCGGTAGGGGGCCCAACCTTATATTCTTTCATAGGGCCTAACATTTCTAACAGCGCCCCTGGGTGTATTAGTGTGTGGTTTTCTATAGAAACAGAAAATGCAGAGTAAATATTCTAACATTAAATATTAGAGACAACACAGCACTGACAACATACATTATACATTATACTTCATCTTATTAAACGACAAATTAAACCCCATGTAGCCTACTATTTAAATCGATTGCTGGACGTTGTAATGTTATTGTAGCCTACATAAATCTGATTTAGCATTTTATTAGCAACCCCCACCCCACCTGTTCCACCCACTTTTTAAAACAAAGTTACGTCACTGATTTTTATGTTTATATGTTTACTTAAATGTTATATGGTGTTTTACCAAAGTGTCTAATAATTTTTACAGATAAATTGGTTTAATACCAATTACCAAGGTGACCTGTAAAATACTTCTGCTGTCAGGAAAGCCAAATCAAGTTCTTATACCTGTCCTGACCTGAGCACATGCTCTCATTCTAATCCTGAAAGCCTTAAATAACATATGTAAATACTTTAAGTCATTAAATTCATTTAAATTGATAATATCACCTGTATACCTAGTTACAGTTTGTCTGAGTGCCCAATTTGAGAACAAAAAGGTTTGAATAAGCGCCCCCTGCTTGCTATAGCTGTAAATGTAAGCACAACAAAAGCTCACGTTGTTTTCCAAAGACAGATATTGATTACAGTGGTCTGTATCTTAAACCTGCAGTGATCATAAACCTGCATTGGTTACCTCCACTGTAACTGATTTCCCCACACCCGTTAATGCTTTGATGTTAAAGCTATAATGTCCACTAATGTGTTTATTTACAAAAAGGCATGAGTGGAGAAAAACAAGTTAATTTTATTTGATCTAAATTGTCATAAAACTGCTATTTAAATATATTATTCATATAGGTTATACAAAAAACCTGAATAAGCTGATCTATAGAATGTAAACTGGTGGTAGCCTATGAAAGGTACACCCCTCTAAGCTCACAGAAATGGTTAGACCCAAGTCTTCAGCAGCCAATGACACCGACCCGTTCATACTGATTTTTAACGCGTATTTTACGTGTAAAATACACGTGAAATACGCGTGACATAATCAACGCGTATTTCACGTGTATTTTACGCGTATTTTACACGTGAAATACGCGTTAAAATTCGCGTGTTTTTGGCCCTAAAGGCTTTCCATATGTTACAATCATGCCATTTTTGCCGCGCGCACCTTTGGGCTCACGCGGACGCGTCGAGTTTAAACAAGGCTTTACGCTTTAACCAGCTCAGCCACAGTAACAGCTCATATTTAGCCAGCTAAACTTTTACTACCCTGTTAGAAAAAATATATAGTTGCATATAGTTTCATGTGTTTCTTCTCCCTCGCTGTATTATGGGTTTGCTATGTGGGGGGAAATGTGCTGGTTACGTTTGTGAGACAATCAGCTGATTACTATTATTATATAATATAATTAAGACCCTTGATCCTCACCTGACTATGGCTTTGTAAACTTTATCCATGATGTGGTTTATAATGGACTGTGGTACAGAAACAGTGACAATGTTACATTTTGCTTACTCTGGCTATTCTCTGCTGTCTCAGACGACGATATGTTTGTCCAGTTTCAGGCACCGTAGCTTCTTCGAAAGGGAGGGGTGAGCAGTGGGCTGAGCCATTAGTGCAACTCGCAACCGAACCACTAGATGTCGCTAAAAATCACACACTGCACCTTTAAGTAAATATTTTAACTTGCAGTTAAAAGTTGAGGAACATATGGAAGTTCATCCTTCACTTCCATTACTTGGAATTCATCCATTACAGAGAAATTTTTAGTTTATAAAATATTTTAAGGTGGAGTATAACTAAATGTGTATAGATTGAAGTCAAATAAAACAATAATTAAAAATGCAACTAAAGATTAAACTAAAGTGAGCCTAACTTTATATGCATGATCTCATGTAATATATAGCAATGAGAATGCAGATAGTGCAGGTCACATGATTTGTCAGAATTTAAACATCAGTGCATCCATACCATTTAACTTTGTCAGGCATTATTTACTCAAATGGTGGCCATAGCCATTAAAGAGATAGTTCACCCAAAAATGAAAATTCTGTTATTAATCACTCGCCCTCATGTTTTTCCAAACCCGTAAGACTTTTGTTCATCTTCGGAACACAAATCAAGATATTTTTTATCCCAAGATTTCCCCAGTTGACAGCTACGCAACTACTAATTTGACTCTTCAAAAAGTTCATAAAGAGATCGTAAAACTAATCCATATAAATTGAGCAGTTTAGTCAAGTCTTTCTGTAGAGACACGATCACTTTATATGATGAACAGATTTTATTGATGCTTTTATTCACATATAAAAATGTATCAACTCACACATCAGTTGTGTATGTTCACTTGACGTGCGAGAACCAATGATGTTCATTCTCGTGTTACGCAGCACATTTGAGCTTCTGCAAGAACCAATGAGGTTTGTTCTCACACGTCAAGCAGGTTCTGTTGAGCTTCTCTTTATGTTCGTATCATATAATATGATATCATATATCGTATCATATAAAGTGATTTAAAAATCACTTAAAAATAAAAATTTTGACTAAACTGCTCAATTCATATGGATTAGTTTAACGTTCTCTTTAGGAACTTTTTGAAGCATCAAAGTGGTAGTTGCGTATAATAACTAGGTACAGAACTGGCACAGATTTCATAAAGAAAATCTCAATTTTTATTCTGAAGATAAACAAAGTCTTACGGGTTTGGAACGACATAAGGGTGAATCAATAATGACAGAATTTTGGTTTTTAGGTAAACTAACCCTTTAATCAAATTAATAAAATGAAAACAATAATAATTAATTAATTTCTGCCAAAAAAATAAAAATGTGATGATCATACCTGTCCAACAGCTGATCCTGCAAGAATGAAGTTATCACTCAGGATTTTCAGAAGGTATGAGAAGCGTTTGTCATCATAATCGAAGCGATCTCCAAACACGATGGAACAGATAATGTTGGAAACTGCATTCTGTAATGCATGCTGGGGGTTCATTGGCTTGCCTACATGCATCAGGGTGAGTGAAAAAATGCCAGTGCTTTTATATCCAAACCATTTTAAATAGAAATTTGAATTTAACCCTTTCCCCGCCATTGACGGAATCGTCTTTCTGTGTTTTCATTGTTATACAGTAGGGGGCGCTATTACACATAATCTATAAGAGTACTGAATCTCCTGATCAAAACACAGGCAAAAAAGAAGCAGAAACAAGCGATAGCATAGGTAAGCAGATGCATGTGTAAAATAACGCGATCATCAACATTGAACAGTATATAAAACAAAACTGCCCAGGACGAGAGACTGTGAAGCTTTGGGGGTGTCTACCAATCTACTCAATCTACTCCATCTGTGTTTTGATCATCGTTCTGAATCCGATCCGGACGTAATCTTGGACAAAACCGCAATTTTCTAAATTTTTTTTCTATATTTTCTAAACTTACCCACATACATATTCTGGGGGCCATGAACATTTTGTGAAGATGATCAAAGAAACCTGGCGGTGGCCGGCAACTTAAGAAAAGTTACATTTTGAAAGTATTTGTAAAAAAAATCTCTAAATATACATCCTCAACATTTAAATACAAAAATGTTAATGTCACTACAAGAAATGTTTAAGAAAGAGTACTTTGGGTGATGTTTGACAAAGATGACACCATGGAATGAGTTCTAATAAAGGATGAACAATACCTTCTGCTTTAAGCATTTCAGAAATCAGATAGCGGCTTTCCTCTATCACACGATCTTCTACTGATTTCTTCCCCAGGCCAAAATTCCTGAGCGTGTGCAGAGCAAACCTTCTCTGCTGCCTCCAGGAGTGACCAAACGTGACCATTATTATACCTGAGAAAGAGAGAGAACCAACATTCTAATCTCAAATCTGATCTATTGCTAAATTTGTCGTCACATTTTGTGACTCTAGATTGACTCTAGATCGACCGTACATCATAACAAATAAAAGTTCTTTAATGGCATCTATGATTCCATTGAAGGGGTTGGATTGGAATCCACTGCTTTTATAGGGTGTCAATGATGGCCTTCTGGACAGCAGTCAGGTCGGCAGTCTTACCTATGATTGCGGTTTTGAGTAATGAAACAGGCTGGGAGTTTTTAAAAGCCTCAGGAATCTTTTGCAGGTGTTTAGAGTTAATTAGTTGATTCAGATGATTAGGTTAATAGCTCGTTTAGAGAACCTTTTCATGATATGCTAATTTTTTGAGATAGGAATTTTGGGTTTTCATGAGCTGTATGCCAAAATCATCAGTATTAAAACAATAAAAGACCTGAAATATTTCAGCTGGTGTGCAATGAATCTAAAATATATGAAAGTTTAATTTTTATCATTACATTATGGAAAATAATTAACTTTATCACAATATGCTAATTTTTGAGAAGGACCTGTATATTCAATGAGTGATTCAAATATACTTTTAATCATATGTTTGCTGTGAGTGTTAACCAGCTGCTTTTAGGTACATTCTGATGTGACCCTCAACATGTGTTGTCTATATATCTGTTTCTAGCTGACGGGGTCCAACTATATGTGACTTCACCTGATTTACAGAACTGTACCTCTTTCATGTGTATTTCTCTAGAAACTAAAGTGAATCGTATCTGTACTTCTTCCTGAGGAGGGAATGTATTATCAGTCTGCAAACTAAACTGCAAACTATCTTCAGTAAAACTTTTCTTCAATTTATTATAATTCTGACTCCGGGTCTTCTTTCAAACATCTGGTCCTTGGGTCCTAAACTGTTACCCCCTAACACCATGAAGAATATTTAATGTATAATGAACCTTTTTATTGCAAAAAATATTCTGTATAGTGCCACAAGATTTTTCAAATGTTCCTTATGCTATGGTGACAAAAATACATACATATATACGTACATACATACATGTATTTTAAAGAACTATTTACTGAGGTTCTTTAGGGAACCCCAAACGGGTATTTTATGGCATTGCTGTGAAACAAAAAAACCTTTTGGGACCTTTATTATTAAGAGTGACTCTAAAGTTTAGAATGAAATGGTACAAAATCCATATTTCAAGCATCATAATACCATGTTACTCACCAAATCCATTAGTTATCCATTCTATAAGAGGCATAGCCGGTCTTCCAGAAAAAGCATCCTGAAACAGGGCTTCCTTCGTGACTTGAATTGTGTTGAGGACTATCATCGGCTTTCTCCCAAGATACACAGTGGACATTTCTCCATACTGAGGCATCTACTCAGAGAACATTCACAAGTGCATTTAAACTAAGAAAATCTTTCTGAACATGTTTTGTAAGTTAAACATCTAATTTCAATATATAGAAAATATTAAAAAACATAGAAAACATCAAAGACTCACTGATCTTATGAGCTCCATTGGCTTCTTTAGCAAATGTGGTAATGATCCCACAAAAGGTAGAGGTCTGGGACCAGGAGGAGTTCGACCTCTGTAGGAATTAATCCTGATGATCTCGAACAGAACCAGAAAGATCAAGCCCAGAAACAGAGTCAGGCCTACAGAGGCCAGGTCTAACTTCATGAGAGGCGCCCACATGATCGCTTTTAAGAAAAACACAAGAGCAGCGGACGACTGTGGCCTTTATAAACAGAGCAAAGAGGGAGGAGACAGTGAGAGAGTTTGACAAGCTGTTAACCCTTTCAGCTGTGTTAGTATTACTGATTTGATGAATACAGCTATGATACCTGCATCTTAATATATCAAACAAAATAAACAGAAATGATTTGCCTATATATAACACAGCCCTGCTGCCTCTTGAAAAGTACTATTCTACTGATTTGCAAAATTAATATTAACTGATTTGATGATGGCAAGTTCATAAATATCAACAAAAACTGTACATCACGTAAAATTTTTATTCTTAATTTCACAGAAGTAGAAGAGATCTTAAAGTTTTAAACATGCACAATAACAGGGTGTGTTACAGTTCCACATGAATAGCCATATATCTAGTTTAGACCTGTACAGGTTTGTCTGTAGTAACATAAGCTATCACATGAGAGATTACATCATGAGAGAAACAAACTTAAGAGAATTCTATTCTGTCGTGGGTGGTGTCTCTTCAAGATCTCTGATAACCATTGGCCGTCGCCCCCAAAACCAGATGCAAACCGTTGGGTCACATGAATAGGCCCAACAAAATTCCCAAATATTTGGAACAGACAGTTGTTACCTGGCTCAGAGGAAGAGAGGAATCATATCTTTGTAGAAGTTATTCTGGTGATTAAGGGAAAAAACAAGACGTCTTCACCCTTTATATGGATGTCGAAAGCAAGAATGCTAAGAAATGCATCACGTTGTGAGAAAGTGACATGCTGGAGAGAAACGGGCACAATTTTTGGAATCAGTTCCCCAAAATTAGTAAGAAACAATTTATCAAATATGATGCAGGGCGGTGTATTCTATGAACATTCAAACAGAAGTTTTAGACTTTGCAGTCACCTATGAGAGAAGAAAAACACTCCCGTTTCCCATTTCCTTCCCTTTCCAAGAGAGGATGCTTTAAAGTTCACAGTGGTTTCCAAGTGTTTGCCACACTATAGAAACTGGATGACTGCCATAAATGATTGACTAGGCCTACCATGATGTCAAATCAGAAAAGATCATTGTTCCTCATTAATGACATGCTTGCAAAAGATGTGTAAAGGTGAGAAACACAGTAGCCTACAACTAGGAAGGTGAAGCAAAATTCAGTCAAAATGATGAAATGAACCATGCAACAAGCAGCAATACCTCATTTACACATTTGTTGGATTTTATGTTTGGTGGTACCTTAGTATTGCAAATTATAAAATGTGTAATAAAATAGTGTTTAATTTAAAATACTTCAGAACACCAATAAATAATACCATCATGGTTGATGAATTTCATCATTCAATTACATTTAATCAAACATCTGTATCTGATGCAACCTCATGCAATAATTAATAGCATTTTATGATGTTTAATAAAGGAGTTAATAGAACATGCAGAATACCATGATATGGTGAATTCTACCACTTTGGAAGTAGACAGTCACTGCTCAAAATAAAAGGCATCAATCAGCTAGTGTGCTTTTTCTTTTTTATTTATTTATTTATTTAAATTTGCCTCATAGGAAGAAGTTAAAGTAGGCTACTTATCCCAAAATGTGTAGAGGAAAAAAAGTCAATGAGAAATGAGCTTGTTTTTGATCATCGTCATGAGAACTGTCGATAAAACTTAAGCCATCTCACGTCAATGGACAGCATTTTCGAATTATTATATAGCCTAGTTTATTAATTTTTGTAATAAGTTTCCGTGTTGATAAAATGTGTCGTCTGTCTGCAAAATGAGGAAGCCCGTAATTTTAACGCTGTTCTTTCTGGTGAAACGAAATAGAAAACGAAAGCATAAGGTTTGGCTCGCGAATAATTTTATTGGTATCGGTTCTAGTGAATCGATTGAACCGCAAATTAGACGGAATCGTATGCGATTATACCAAACTCCAGGACCACAAAACGGAAACAATACAACAATTTTCACAGTTCACCAATACATGTTTCAAATGTCGTAGCCTACAAAGTGTGTAAATAGTAGCTCTAATAATGTGTGATAAAAAGAACAGCATGATTTTACCATAATATAGGTTAATAAACATGCCTCACACTTTGATTTTTGTAAGTGTGATATCAACAATCCGAGAAATCTACTTATAACTACCATTGACATGGTGGTAAATCGCTACATTATTAAAGCGATATTTCAAAAGAATCGCTGAAATATTTGAACAGATTCACTAATGTTCAAACGTGTCGGTTCAGTAAAATGATTCGTATCTCTAAGTGACTCATGTTAGTTTCGATACGTTTAAATGCCAGAGGCGGTGTTTAACTTCCTTCAAAGTAGGCTGATATATTTTGTTTTTATTTTACTGATTGATTCACTACAGAAGCGATACCAAACGGGTCAGTGACTACTTCACATGAACGGAATTTAATTATTATACGCTTTCATTAATAAGAAGATTGGTCACATCGCAGTCGTTAAAGATGACACAGAACGGTACCGGAGGTTCGGGTTTCATGACACTGTACAGTGCAGTGCTCGCTAAAGGAGCACCAGCATCATCCGATACAAGTGAGTAAATGACAGGTCATTCTACTATGATACTTTAATCCAAAGAGAAGTTAACTCGACAGTTTAGCTACACACTCAGAAGGTCTGTGAGGGTAGTTTATGAATCAAAATAGTTCCATGGTTACCTTTTTGTAAGGGGACATTTCAATCTACATGAATAGATCGAAATGTCCCCTTACAAAAAGTTAACCATCTTTACGTTAATATCCCAGACACACAACTTTTATTACAAAATTGCAATTATGCTGTTGTTGTGCATGTTATACTGTACATTTAATGTGGGACAATAGTAACCAGATTTTTTTTCTATATATAATATGACCCATCCATCAACCCATCAATCAGAACCAAGCACTGACCTCATGAAGCTGGAGAAAGCACTTCGGGATCTGATGGTCCAATATCCTGCAGGCGTCAGTTTGAGTAAAGCTCGCAGGTCCTGCCCGCTCCTCCTGGACTCAGTGGTGCTGGACGGCTTCGCTTCTGTCCGCCAACTCTTGGCATCTATGCCTGATGTGGTGACACTACAGGGAGTCGGTGTCCAAACATTCCTTCTCCCCGTAGACACTAAACTAAAGCACAGGAAAAGTCAAGTCTAGTCTCTGGAGGGGTAGCCAGTGTTTACGGATAAGTTATCCCTCAATACTCTGCTGTCAAAAAAACAGGACATTTGACCAGATGACCAAAGCAGCCGCTACAAATGTAAACATTTTCCTTCACTAAACTGTGACCTCAGCAACCTGGCCTGGATGACCACAGACATTAGCAGTAATAAGGATACATGGATGTTTTTACTTCTTTCTTTTTTTTTTACTTTTTTTTTTACTTCTTTCTTTTTTTTTTTTACTTTTGACCAGATGAAGAATTGTACTCTAAAATATATTATAGATATCGCTGTTTACATCTTTGAAGACCACAAAAGCACTTAATTCTTGTATGTGGTCACGCACAAATCAGGAAATATCTGCAAAATTCAGGAAGTTGTATGAACTGATTAGGCAACTCGTGGGTTGTTTTCCTTAGTCTTAGAGTATGAGATTTATATGATTGATTATAACTTTATATACTAATATTTACAAATTTGAAATCTTCGAATGTTTTAGAAGAAATGTCCACAGTAATTTATTTTTTAATAAGATTTTAAAATATTCTACATTTGCATACAATACAAAACATGCATCCTCCTAAAATGACACTGTAGGTTTGATAAAATATTGTCAAAAAGGATCTGCATTAAATGAAAACTTTGATTTTAAAGCATTTGTGTTTTTTCTCCACTCATACGAATAGATTTTTGGGGGCATATAGATATAGTACCATTACGTACATGATGCATGAACTTAACCAGTTTCAAACATGCACACTAACCGGGTGTGTTACAGCTCTACGTGAAAAGCCATACATTTAGTTTAGACCTGTACAGGCTTGTCTGTAGTAATACAAGCTATCACATGAGAGATTACATCATAAGAGAAACAAAACTTTTCAGTGGTATTACAGCACTGCAGTAATTTATTGTGATATTCAGGGTTTACACTTTACAACAAATAGTACAGCATCCATAACTATTAATCTACAATATAATTCCTTAACTAAAATACGGAAGGTTTGGAAACTCCATTAATGCAGGAAAGGTTACTGATGGTCAACCTTAGGAACCTCGGCTGTGGCAGATGATGTTGTATGGCTCAGGAGAGCGGACCACACTAACAATCCCATTCATGTCTGGCTGCTGCTCACCAGATGGCCAGGAGAAACGAATCCGCTGTAAGAGAGAAGTGACGAAGAGGAAGAGCTCCGTCTTAGCTAAAGTCTCACCGAGACATACCCTCGGACCTGATAAATAGAGATAAAACACAATGGGTTTTAACCTAGATGTCTTTGCTCTTGGTCTACTGCTATCGTAGTCACAGGTGACTCACCCAAGGAGAAAGGGAGGAAAGACTCTGGTTTGAAGAATTGTCCATTATCGTCTAAGAAATTCTCTGGGTTAAAAGTGTCTGGATACTTCCAGTGCTCCTTATCACTTAAAATTGCAGTTAAGTTAGTCAGTATCTCGGTGCCCTAGAAAGATGATGTTTGTTAGTGGAACAATTTCAAGCAAGAAAAACAACACATCCAGGCTCCATTCATTACCTTGGGAAGGTCGTATCCGCATAGTTTTGTGGGCTGAGTTGTTTCATGAATCACGCCAGCTGGTACAATGTTGGCATAGCGCTGAAACTCATGAACAGTGGCATACGTGTACGGTAGTTTGTCACGGTCATCCATGCTGGGAAAGCGGTCGTAACCCAACACCCGAACAATCTCCTCATGACATCGCTCTGTAACGTCATTAAATGTTCATGTGTGTACGTTTCTCAGTGTTAAAACACAACAAGTAAGCAACTGGCAGGTTGACTTTTAATGAAAGACTGGCACTTTAAAACCTTACTCTAACTTAAACAATGGTGTGTTTGGGACGGGGCTACCTGTGTGCTACAAGGAAAATCTGTATAAACCTAGGTGCGTTTCCAAATTATGCAATATTTTTTTCCAATTCAGCATTTCCATTTAGCTACTTAAAGGAGATGGTTCTCACTGCAGAACACGAAATCCAGGGGGAGGAGTTGGATCCAGATCCAACTCCTCCCACCTTACATATACCTAAACCAGGGGTGTCCAAACTCGGTCCTGGAGGGCCACTGTCCTGCAGAGTTTAGTTCCAACCCCAATTAAACACACCTGAAACAGCTAATCAAGGTCTTGATTAGCTGTTGAAGGTCATTAGGCATGCTAAAAACTTACAAGCAGGTGTGTTGAGGCAAGTTGGAACTAAACTCTGCAGGACAGTGGCCCTCCAGGACCGAGTTTGACCACCCCTGACCTAAACCTACCCATCTCCGCCCCCTGATCCCTAAACCCAGCCCTAATCCTACCCATCTCCACCCCTTAGATCTGGATCCAACTCCGCCCCCTGGATCTCGTGTACTGCAATGAGGTGCTACTGACTTAAAGCACAAAACTTGGACTCTAGAGCTTTGAAGCAAAATAAAAAGACAATATTACAGTGCAGAACTGTTCATTGCAACAAAAAACCAACAGGGGAACCAGGAACTTGCAACTGGTAAAATACACATTTGTGCATATGTAAGACATCATTGCAAGATTGTCTTGAATATGCAAGAAGGTTTGACATTAATAAGACCAAATGTCACTGGTTTTTGTGCATCTCAAAACCAATCATGACATGCCAAGCTACGTTTGAATATGCACAAATGAGATTTGAGAGCTGTGGAGGGGATTTTCAGTGAATAATGACTAAAATCTGATCTGTTTCTTAAAGCAATTGTCTTTTATAGAAACCTTAAAATGCCTGCAAAAGAACAGAACATTTTCTTTACTTATCACCTTCATATCTATATTCATGTACTTGGCAGATGCTTCTATCCAAAGCGAATTACAGAGCATGCAAGATATACATTTATCAGTCCATGCATTCCCGTTAACATGCAATGTTAATCCTAAGTACCTTGTACATCTGTGTTTTGTGTCAAGTAGAGGAGCCCCCATCTGATGGTGGTCGATGTGGTGTCGGTTCCAGCAAGGAACAAATCAGCTACTGACATAATCATGTTCTCCTCGTGAAACGTGGAGTCCTCGTTGAACTTTTGCTGCACCAAGGAAAACCGAAAGCATTTCAATTGATCCATGCATATCTAGTTACCTAGTAGCCTACCGTGATTTCACCTTGTAGGATATTGTTGGTCCTGTAACAAAATTCCTATAAGGGTTGACAAACCCTTGACTTGACAAAAAGATTGAGATTACTTGACAAAATCTCAGCCACCTTTCCAAATAGTAACTACCATCAAAGAGTGGATTAAACAGTTACTAGAACGGTTGGTTGTGATTATCTTACTTTCTCAATCTCCAGCAGGTAGGCATCAATGAAGTCTCGTGGACTGTCTGGATCCAGAGTTTCTCGGTGTGCTTTGACTGATTCCCTGAAGAAAGCCTTCAACTCTTCGCCGTTCTGATAGATTTTCTGGTGTGGCCCTGGGAAATGTTTGATGATGGGAAGCAAGTTAAACACCTGGAAAAGAAAAAGCCTACAAATAACTATGCAGAATTGACAGCAGATGTTTAGTTTCAACCTGCTCCAAAACACCTGCCTAGAAGTTTCTTGCAATTCTGAAGACAGTTTCTTGCATCCTAAATCACATACTCTCAGAGAGATACTTCTTTTGAGTAATTACTTTCTGAGCATTAAACAAGTACTCTCCTGTAGCCTTTTGGGATAGTAAAGTGTCCATTGGATGCACCCTTCAGAATCTAGCAGGAATAGTACATCATCCAGGTACTTTTTGTTTGATGAATACTGTGAATTCGACATACTGTTTTTTAACCTACTATATAGTGGAAAGTATGCAATTTTGGATGCAGCCCTTTATTAGCTTTGTGAGTTTAAAAAGTGTTTTGAGCTAAACTCTTGTAGGGCTGAGCAAATATTGGCAGAACTTTTTACTGCCCTAGTACTTCAGAAATCCTTTTAAAGGTATACATGTGAATTAAACGTAGCACAATGGCCTTCATCACATTATGCTAATGCCTATCTAGTGCAAGGGATTTCATCAATATGCTGATGGAGGATTGTTGGGACTGTCTGGTTCTGTCGGGAGAGACAGAGTCATTTGCACCTAAATGACACGTCTGTACCATTTGCTTCACAGGACATGTGCTTTCAACTACATACTGTTTATTTACTAGTGTGCTCTAATATGTAACTATGCCATGTTTGGTCTCATCTGACAGCTTATAAACTGAACTGAACGGTGGTGAACTTAATAGAGATACTAGGCCTGTCACGATAATCAATAAATCAATTAATCGCACGATTAAAAAAAATGAGCTCCATAATTTTTCCGGCCGCGATAATTTCCATTTGCATGCTTGTTTGTTTTCCTCGTCTCTCTCTCTCTCTCTCTCTCTCTCTCTCTCTCTCTACCAAAGAGACTGGATGACAACTCTCTGCCAAACGTTGATTTTCGAATGTGTTTTTTTTATTTATTATTATTCCTTTTTTTACTGAGCCTATTTAAAATCGTATTTGATTGCAGAGCGCCATAGCGCATTCGCGCAGCACTACCTCTCGCTCGTCCCTCTCTCTCTCCCTCATATGAGGCGCCGTCTATGGCTTAAATCAAACTTCATTCACACACACATATATGAAACACTTGCATACACATATACTAAGTAGTCAAACATACATGTATACTGCTGAATGCTCAAACAAATACATATGAAATGCACAACGACACACCTAAAGTCGCTCACGCACATACACGCAAACTCTACACACACGAGATGCGCGGAACTCTCCAGGGACATACTCATATGAGACGCGCGCGCACACACAAACTCTCCACGCACATACTCATATGAGACGCGCGCGCGCACACAAACTCTCCACGCACATACTCATATGAGACGCGCGCGCACACACAAACTCTCCACGCACATACTCATATGAGACGCGAGCGCGCGCGCACACACACACACAAACTAGCGCACATATATGGGGGTAGAATTGTTGCATTATTCCAAATAAATAGATTATGATCCACAAATAAATGTAAAGAGATTCACAAAAATATATCAAATTCACAAATAAATAGATTAAGATCCACAAATAAATGTAAAGAGTTTCAAAAAGAATTATAAAACTCACAAATAAATAGAATGAGATTTGCAAATAAAAAAATATTTACAAATGTTGTTTATACCACAAACACAACTCTGCCTGGCATTTATTTGTGAACCGTTTTTTGTGCATTTGTGAATCGGTTCCTGTGCATTTGTAAATCCCCTCACGCATTTGTTGATTTTGAAACACTTCTAGCGTCGACGTGCAGACAAATCCACAAATAAGTGGACTCCATCCACCCTTTACCTAAGCCAATCAGATAACGGCCACATTGAGCTGACCAATCGTAGCACGTTCTCGCTACAACCAATCACGGGGCGAGAACTGGATTCAAATCATGATTCAAAATCATGTAAAACTAGATTCAAATCATGTAAAACTAACATGTTTGCAATGTTAACACATTTTGCCCATGACGTCTGTTTTCTTCCCTGAAGATATGACGTATAATCTTCTTTATTGACTATGCTGGCTACATGAAAATTCATAATTCGTGATAGTGTCTACTGGACGCGGCGCAGCGCGACACGATTCACTGATAGTAAACGGATGCCCGTTCTTCTTCTGAAGTAGCGGCTACTACACACAACTACACGGAGGACACATCATTTGCTCCTTTGTAGAAAGCCTCGCACGGGGTAGATACGATGTAATAAATTACAAAACGGATGATTTTGTCTTTTAAAGCACAATCGTTGTGACAAATAGCTAGCTATAGGACATAAATATTATGTAGAAGACAAAATATCAGCCCAAATGACCATCATTGAAGATGTAACAGCGTGTAGGCTAATGGGGTTTTGAGTGGATAAATAATGCAATGCTGAAAAAATACATATTTGCATTTACTTTGGATGCTGTAAATAACTTTTACAACACAATATTATTAAGTCTGATTTATATGAAATATTTTTATGTGATCAAGCATTTTAACGGATAATTCAAGTCGCTTGTCTGCTGGGCATTTCACTTTTAAATGCATGTTATAGTAATCATTAGATCCACGGACCTGCTATTTAAAACTTGAATGAAGAAGTGGGAAAAGCTGTTGTGACAGTAATTTCCCCAATATTACACAAACTCGCGTATTTATCACAAGGTTGAATCCAGTTATTCATTAGTCAGCAACGTATTGATGCTTTTCTGTTTTATCATGAATAACGTCACGCTTCCATAACGCGTTGTTCCCATAACATAAGCGCTGTTTCTCTGGCATTTTCAAAGGCTCATAAAAATGTGTCTTGGCTTGTCTAATGTCTAACTCTAACGAAATCCAAATTTTAAACATATTTTACTGAAGCAATATGGGCCTTAGGCTATAGCCTTACACTTTTTATCTGAGCCAATGCAGATGAACGAGCAAAGTTATTTCAGGGCAAGACCACTCTGATTGTAAAGCCTAACGTGATTGGTTGTAGCGAGAACGTGCTACGATTGGTCAGCTCAATGTGGCCGTTATCTGATTGGCTTAGGTAAAGGGTGGGTGGAGTCCACTTATTTGTGGATTTGTCTGCACGTCGACGCTAGAAGTGTTTCAAAATCCACAAATGCGTGAGGGGATTTACAAATGCACAGGAATCAATTCACAAATGCGTGAGGGGATTTACAAATGCACAGGAACCGATTCACGAATGCGTGAGGGGATTTACAAATGCACAGGAACCGATTCACGAATGCACAAAAAACGGTTCACAAATAAATGCCAGGCAGAGTTGTGTTTGTGATATAAACAACATTTGTAAATAAATTTTTTATTTGCAAATCTCATTCTATTTATTTGTGAGTTTTATAATTCTTTGTGAAACTCTTTACATTTATTTGTGGATCTTAATCTATTTATTTGTGAATTTGATATATTTTTGTGAATCTCTTTACATTTATTTGTGGATCATAATCTATTTATTTGGAATAATGCAACAATTCTACCCCCATACTCATACTCATATGAGACGCATGCTCACTCACTACATGATGCATATGATTCTCAGTGTGAACAGAAGTCACACATTGGTTAGTGCATTTTTTGTTAACAGAGACTGAGAGTCCATTGCTTTTAATGTTTTTGGTTGTTTTGTTCATTTAAATAGTCTTTAGAAATAAAAGTTTATTGATCTTTGAAAAAGTGTACCTGCATTATTATGCCATTATCATTATTTTAGATGAAAATGGTCTCCGAACAACAATTGTAAAATCTATCTAGCTTTGGTTCACAGGAGTTTGAGCATCACCATGGTACATCGATAAGAATGGAGAAGGGACAAAGGATTCCGTTTAAGCCATTTATTGCCACTGTTCACACATGAGGAGCAACGTGAGATGATGAGGCTTGACGGTTATGGTTTTTTTTTATCACGCACAACCATGGATAGTATCTGAATCACAGAGACTGAGGGTCCTCACATGTGCTTTGTGTTGCTGCCAGGCAGAACAAAGGAATGGGTGGGGCTTATAAAGTGAACCATTGATTAGGAGGAAGTGAGATCAGGTGAGATTGGGTGGGTCCTTGCCATGGAAACAAGCAGAGGGCTACTGAATAGTATGACTCTATTCTACAGCCGCCCCCAAATCCCATAGGGATTTGCTCTCCCAAGAGTCATACTAAGAGGAGTGATCTGGAGGATCATCGGGGATGGCAGGGAGTTTAATCAGTCGAGAAACTGGGCGGACATAAGATCTGTTCCCTACCATTACTTCCGCCGTCCTGACCTGACCATCCTTACTTGGAAAAACCTTTGTAATGCAACCAACAGTCCAAAGGGCCCTAGGCAATTGTGGGTCCATGATCATAACCACTGTATTAAGCTGCAAATTCTCTTTGTGTGTTTGCCACTTTTGTCTGCATTGAAGATGGGGGAGGTAGCGCTTAATAAAATGGGCCCAAAAGTGATCTGCCAACACCTGGCTATGACGCCACTGCCGGCGACTAAGGAGGTCAGAGCTCGGATAGGAGACCAAAGGCAGGGAGGAATCTCGCCGCCCCATCAGAAGAAGATTTGGGGTAACTGGGTCAGGATCGGCAATGTCCGAGGATGCGTAGCCAAGAGGCTTAGAGTTAAGGATGTTTTCAACTTCTATCAACAAAGTGTGCAGGACTTCTACTGTCACCAGCTGGGCGCCTAGGGAGCTCTGCAGGGCCTGTTTGACAGAACGAATCTCTCTTTCCCATATTCCTCCAAAATGAGGGGCATAGGGAGGGTTGAAATGGAATTGAATCCTTTGTTGATGGAGTTGGACTTGCAGGGATGGACTGAGTGCTATGAAGGCCTCCCTAAGTTCCCTCTCTCCTCCCTTAAAGTTAGTACCCTGGTCCGACCAGATTTCGAAGGGAGTGCCCCTACGGGCTGTAAAACGGCGTAGGGCCAGGAGGAAAGAATCTGTATCGAGACTACAGAGGAGGTCCAAGTGCACACAGCGAGTCGTTAGGCACTTAAATATAATGCCCCACCGCTTCTCGGTCCGACGTCCAAGCTTGACATTATAAGGTCCAAAACAATCCATACCCGTTGAGTAGAAGGCAGGCTTGTACAACTGGAGACGAGCTATAGGAAGGTCTGCCATCCTGGGGACAACGGGCCTTGCACGCCACCGTTGGCACTGGGCACAACCACGTTGATACTTCCGTATTGCCTCTCTCCCTCTCAAAATCCAGAACCGCCTGCGGAGCTCTGCAAATACTCTCTCTGGGCCAGGATGTTTCAGTCTTTCATCATATTCCTGGATGAGCAGCTTAGACACTGGATGCTTGGGATCAAGGACAATGGGATGAATGGCGTTAGGTTCCTGTTCAACCTGCCGTAACCTGCCTCCGACCCGAATAAGACCTGTGTCCGTACAAACTTCGGGTGCAAGGGTGAGTAGGCGACTAGTTGACAATAGGGGTTTTTTGGCCTTGATATAGGTGAGGTCTTCTCCAAAGCTATCCATCTGTGCCTGTCTCAGAATTTCTGTCTCTACCTGAAGATAATCTGCTGGAGTTGAGGTTACCTGAGCGTTTGGGGGGTGCTTCAACTGGACAGAAGCATCAAGGAGGGCTTGATAAGTTCCATAAAGGCTGCAGTCTGGGACCGACCTGATAGTGCCAACTGCTCCTCAAAAGGAAGGTTTAATTTCAAGGTGATGTTGATCTCCATTGTTGGAGCCATCAGGGGGTTGAGGCCAGGTACCAGGGGGTTGAGAAAGGAAATGAGGGCCTTGGCTCCACCGGTTGGGCCGTTGGAGCCCTCCAAGGGCTTTACCCCTCGTAAGGTCATCAGCTGGATTATCGGCTGTATTGATGTACCTCCAATCTTGGCAGTTAGTAAGTTCTTGTATCTCAGACACTCTAGTACCAACGAAGACCTTAAAGCGGCATGAATCGGTCCGCAACCAAGTAAGTACAGTGGTTGAATCTGACCAAAGGATGGTACGTCTGATAGGGAGAGTCAGTTCTGTTCTGAGGAAGTCACAAAGACGGGAACCAACTAATGCAGCACAGAGCTCTAATCTAGGAATGGACTGCTGTTTCTTTGGTGCCACACGAGATTTAGCAAGCAAGAAGGCTACTTGAACTTGGTTCCCACCCTCCGACCGAAGGTATGCCACTGCACCATAAGCAGATTCCGATGCATCACAAAATATGTGAAGGTCTTGTGTAGAGGGCAGTGGGGCACTGATAGACGTATAACATCGGGGCATGGTTACTGTCGGGAGGATTGACAGTTCATCACTCCAGGAGTTCCAAGCAGAAAGTAGGTCACAGGGTAGTAAAGGATCATCCCAATCCCGTCGCTTGTCCCACAGCCGCTGGACTAGGACCTTTGCCCTGGTCGTATAAGGGATAAGGTACCCTAAAGGGTCATAAAGGCTGGCAAGGACATGGTAAATGTACCGCATTGTTATGGTGGATGATTCTGTTGCCTGGCCTCTGTAACCGAGACGATCTGTCTGGCAATTCCACAGCAGCCCAAGAGTACATTCCGTTGAGGGCATAGTATCTCTAGAGAGCCAGAACTCACTATTTTTAGATCTTGCTTCTGGTGGTAAGTGACTGATGACCATCGGGTCATTACTGGCCCACTGTCGAATGTTAAAGCCTCCAGTGGACAAAATTGACCTCAACTGATCGAGAGTCCGACGGGCCATAGCAACTGTGGGGTAGCTTTGAAGGCAGTTATCAACGTAGAATCCCCTCTCTACTGAATGGCGCACCGAATCATTCGGCTGAGTATGATTTTCGATGTGCCTTTGAAGGGCAAAGATAGCACAACAGGGGCTACAAGTAGTCCCAAAGGGAAGGACTTGCCATTCGTAGATAGTTGGAGGGCCATCCTTCCTCTTGTCCCGCCAAAGAAAACGAAGGAGGGGCTTGTCTTTGGTCAAAAGCTGGACTTGATGAAACATGCCCTGTATGTCGCCACTAATGGCGACAGCATGTTCTCGAAAACGGAGTAAGACTCCAAGGAGGGAAGGCCCCAGTGTAGGTCCAGGTAGTAAGATCTTGTTCAAGTTTTGGCCTCGGTAGTCAAACGAACAGTCAAAAACAAGGCGATTCTTATCATTATGTGTCACCATGTGATGGGGTATATACCAGGCCTCAGCTGAGCCTTCAGCTTCCTCTGTCGTAATCATTTTAACATGACCTGCCTGTTCAAGTTTGGAGACCTCAGTGTTATAGGCTGCTGCTTTCTTAGGATCCTTCGCCAACTTGGATTCAATGGCACGCAGTCGGGCCATGGTGGCCTGTGGAGGGGCCTTTAAGGGGGGCGCATCTGGGATCCTCAAGAGGGGTGTCGCATAGCGATAGACTCCATCCACTAGAACTCTCTTTGTGGCTACCTCAAGCAAATTCACTGCCTGATTGTCCAGCTTGGACCGAGTGGCTGCCTTTTCATTTCGACTGGGAATTGTGTCCAATTGCCAGAGCCTTTCCACATTTTGATACAACTCATCACATCGAGAGGCAATGGAGGTATGGAAGCATGTAGCAACAGAAGGGAGAGATTCAATCTCCCCCGTTGGACCTTGCAATGTCCAGCCCAGACGAGTCTTAACAGCTGCTGGTGCTCCTGATGGACCGAATCGAACTGGGGCAATAGGTGAAATCAAGTGATTATGGTCTGAACCAATTAAAAGTAGTGGGGTGACCTTATGCATTGGTGTCAATGGCAGTCCAGATAAGTGTCTATATTTCCGTTGAAGGGAAAGAACAGGGTGTGTGTGCTCCGACAAGGCAAGTCGATCAGCAGTAAAGGCATGGTTAATATCGAGTTCACCAGAACTTGAAGCAGAGCTCACCTTGAAGGAAACGGTAGCCCCCTGGAGGATCTCCACTCCTTGTCTCACAGTTCTGAGCGCTAAATCCTCTGGTTCTCCATCAAGCTGTAGGCTGTGAGCTGCTGATTGCAAAATGATAGTTCTTTCTGAACCATCATCCAGGAGGGCGAACGTCTCCATCGTGCGTCTGCCATTTCGCAAGATGACTTTAACCAGCTTCAAAAGGACTTGACCAGTATGACTTGGGCGATCTAGGTACAGGGTGTGAGCTGTGGAATTAACAAGGTAGGAATTTGTATCAGGTTTCTTGTTAATTTCGCAGAGTATTTGTAGATGTCTCCGCTTACATATATTACAGTCTCTGTTTAGTGTGCACTTAGCTGCAACATGTGGTCGGGCACAGCGCCAACACCTCCTATTTTCCTTGATCCATCCTATAACTTGTTGTTTGCTGAGGGCCTTAAAATCAGCACAGTGACTTATGTGATGACTTGAAGAGCTACAGTAGGCACACGAAGACCTTAAAGGCATTTGGGGATCCCCACGCTCACTGATGCCGTTTGCTCCGTGGAGTATAGTTGTAGTTGCTTGAGTAGAAGCAAATGGTCGGTGTACTCGAGAGGGATTTGGACCTGTGTAATCCCGCCTGGGTTGACAACGGGACTCTACTTGCAGCCATTCAGAGAGGTCGATGAGGGCATAGTTGGCATCTATTTGGTTCCTGTGCATATGGCGTTTAAAGCGGCTAACCTGTTCGTTCGGGAGTTTCTCCAATAGCCTGTCTACATGTGAGCCACAGAGGAGTTCAGCAGTGCCTTGGCTAGCCATAGTTCTTAACAGCCCAACTAGTGCTTGGACTCGCAGGGCAAAGACATCTAGGGCATGACCATCTCCGGGGCGTACAGGAGGAAGGGCCATGATATTCCTCAGTTCTTTAAGTGCCAACTGGCGTGGTTGGCCATAGCGTTCATCTAGTGCCCTTAAGGCTTCGGTGAATGGCTGGGGCGCATATGAATAGGCTAAAGCCAAACGTCTGGCCTGGTCCACCTTCAGATGGTCGAGAAGAATGTGATACTTAAATTCCTCAGTTTCATGTGGATCCAGTAGGTTGGTCAGTGCCATTCGCAACATTCTATATTGCACCTCATCCTCTCTGGTAAGGTCAGGAAACTTAGGAGGCTCAACTGGTCTGTAACGCCTATGCCTGTCAGCAGGGGGTGCTGCAGCTCCTCCGAGAGAATACATGGGTCTGGACTGTAGAGGAACAGGAGGTAGAGGAGGTGCAAGCTGATGCCGGGCTAGTTGATGCAAGAGGTCGGATTGATGGACTGAAGGAAAAGGGCGATTTTGTGAGTAAAGGGGGCGTGAAACTACCTGAGTGAGCCCTGATACTTCATTTCCTCTTCGAGGGTTTCTGGGCTGAGCCATAGCTAAGGCTGTAGGTTCATGGCAAAGAGCTGGCGGTGGTGGGGGTGACCCCACTGTCATCTGATTTCGTTCATGTGAGTGATCATCTTGTTGACTGGTTGCAGAGGAATAGCTGCCTTCTGGGCTTGAAGCTTCATGTCTCTCCATGAGACGCTGCAACATCCTTCCTTGCTGCTTCACCATTGTCACGGTTTCAAGTAACTGTTTAACTATGTCAGCTTGGCTCAGTTTTTGAGTGCCGTCTTGCTGTCTGGTGGCAAATGTAGATGGAAATGGTCTGGTGACGGGGGTAAGAGATGGTGGAGTCTCACTAGGATTAATATAGCGTATTCTGTTTTCAGAGTGCTCAGGATTCTCTTCCTCATCATCTACTTGAAGTTCTTCCTGTTGACCCTCATGTGGAACATGTCTGCAATCTGGGTTGGTAACTCTATTCTCATAGCCAACTTCATAGTCCTCCAGGCGCTTAGGTGGACGAATCTTGCGTCGAGGATTAAGTGCTCCATGGGTTAGAGGTGAGTTCCCTTCAGCCATGACAATGCTCAGCCTCCGGCTCGAAGGACCACTTGTAAAATCTATCTAGCTTTGGTTCACAGGAGTTTGAGCATCACCATGGTACATCGATAAGAATGGAGAAGGGACAAAGGATTCCGTTTAAGCCATTTATTGCCACTGTTCACACATGAGGAGCAACGTGAGATGATGAGGCTTGACGGTTATGGTTTTTTTTATCACGCACAACCATGGATAGTATCTGAATCACAGAGACTGAGGGTCCTCACATGTGCTTTGTGTTGCTGCCAGGCAGAACAAAGGAATGGGTGGGGCTTATAAAGTGAACCATTGATTAGGAGGAAGTGAGATCAGGTGAGATTGGGTGGGTCCTTGCCATGGAAACAAGCAGAGGGCTACTGAATAGTATGACTCTATTCTACAACAATATTATCGTTTATTATCAATATTATCGTTTATCGCAATAATTTCTTGGACAATTTATCGTCCAGCAAAATTTGTTATCGTGACAGGCCTAAGAGATACTAAAGAATCCTAATGTACAGTAACATACATTGAGGAGAATATGTTAATGTTCTTCTCCTCCTCTTGATCACCACCCATTTTCCTCATCTTTTGGTTTCCTGTCGGTCGGTTTCGGTGTTGGTATTCCACTCATGTTTAACAATGCTTTGCTCAGGGTATAAGGAAAGGAAACTGTTGATCTGGGAGAAAGGCTTTAACCCTGCCACTCCTGCACACCGGAGCGTAACCTCATACTAGGAGAAAGGCTTTTCCAGCCTCTTCTGCACAGCAGTGCATTATTTGTTACAACTAAGTTTTCTATACAGTATGTTGTTCCATTCTACTGTCTGTATATTTAAACATGTAACTTAATAAATAACATTGCCTGCTTTAAAGGCTTTGAGAATCTTTCCATTTATCACTGATGATGTTGAAGCTAAAGTGATTATATCTTTCAATATCTAAACGTTCAGGTTAAAACCTACGTTTTCCTATCAGTTCTAAGAAAGACCTTTAAAGAATTAGAGGTTAAATAATAACAACAGCTTTAATGGAGTCAGATGAATTATATTGGGGTCAGATAAATATTTGAATTATACACGTCATCCTTCAACTGCCTTTTGTTCCGATTATTGGTTCAAAATAGCAGCGCAAGCTTCCAGCCTTACGAAGGTGGACCTCCAGGATCAGGATTGGACATCTCTGATCAAGTAGTTCCCTTTGTGGCATACAGCCTTATTCGACAATCAAATTTTTTGTTGATTGTTTTAACAAGCAAATACTCATAATTGGAGACAACCCTGATGTAGGTAGTGTTGGTGATGAAAACGACAGCCATTTACGGTAAAAAAGCAAGAGGAGCACTAACTTTCAGAAAGCTGAGGTTTTGATGTGGCACGAGTGACCGCTGGGTAAGGTTTAGCACATTATTGCTAAAGATTAATGATGCAATGTGTCGACAACCTATGGGAATGCAGACAGTAGAGCAAGATCCTGTTGGATACTAGGACAGTTAAGCAAAAAACAATTTTAACACTTGCTCATACCTGTCCAACAATTAACCCTGAATGATTGATGTTCTCCTTCAGGATTTCCAGAAGGTATGCGAAGCGCTTGTTATCGTAGTCAAACCGATCCCCAAAGACGATGGAACAGATAATGTTGGAAACAGCATTCTGTATTGGATGCTGGGGGTCGAAAGGCTTGCCTTTAACAAAGAAAACCTTGTGTTAGTTTTTGGCAAGGAGTATTTTAATAGTTTAAAGAGAAACTCCACAAGTTAATTATAGCTGGCTTGATAAATAACATTATATAATTTAATGGCATTTGAAGCTAACCTGAATACTAAGGCATAATGGGACTATGCACTTGAAATGTTTTGGCTAAGAATTCATGTCCTCATACTTACGTAAAGTAGCATGTTTAAAGTTTGTTTAGAACTTGACTCAAGTACGAGGTGGGACATGACAGAGTGCAGCACCTCTAAACATCGAAAACATATTCACAGACTAAAATCCTTAATAACCTTCTGATTTGAGCATTTCAGAAAGCAGGTAACTGCTTTCCTCTGTCACGCGTTCCTCCACAGATTTCTTTCCCAGGCCAAAGTTTCTGAGCGTGTGCAGAGCAAACCGTCTCTGTTGCCTCCAGGTGTGATCAAATGTGACCATTATTATGCCTGATAGAAAGAGAACATACCTTCAGAGTTACGAGGAAATAAACAGACAAGTTGAACAAAGAAAGACAGGCAACTTAAACAGATGCATAGGTCTACCAGCCCCAAACATCTTGACCAAGTCCATGTGGACCTCGGCCTCATTGGCTGGAGTATTCCCAGGTCTAGACTAGCAGTAGACTGCTTGAGGCCCATCCAAACCAAGACCACATTTATGCAGTCTTTAGAGGTTTCAAGTATCAACTTCACTGGCTGGTTGCTCCACTGATCAAGACTAGCTTCAGCAGACTATAAAAACCATGCAAGAAGCTTGTTTTAGCTTCATTTTCCAGCAGGGTTAGTTATGGCAACGATCAACAATTATTTCCCTTTTTCCATTTCATCAAAACTTGGATGTACAGTACTAGTACCCTACAATTAATACAATGTATTACTGACCATATCCATTACTGATCCAGTTTGGAAGTGGTACAGGTGGCCTTCCTGAAAAAGATGAGGCATTTTGGACCAGGGCTTCTTTCGTGACCTGGATTGTGTTGAGGAGTATCGCTGGCTTCCTCCCGAGATACAAAGTGGTCATCTCTCCATACTGAGGCATCTACTCAGAGAAGATTTCACAGCACTTCAACACAACCAAATCTCACTTGCGAGCGAAGTCAACATAGCTCAAGCACAAGGAGAACATAAGATACCTTGGCACAAAAACAAAGACTTTGTACAATAAGCTCAAAGAAATGACTCACTGATCTCAGAAACTCCATTGGGTTCTTCAAAAAATATGGTATGGTACCCACAAAAGGCAGAGGTCTGGGACCAGGAGGAGTTTGACCTCTGTAGGAATTAATCCTGATGATCTCGAACAGAACCAGAAAGATCAAGCCCAGAAACAGAGCCAGGCCTACAGAGGCCAGGTCTAACTTCATGAGAGTCGCCAACATAATTGCTTTCAAGACAAACACAAGAGCAGCGGACGACTGTGGGCTTTATAAACAGAGCAAAGAGGGTGGAGACAGTGGGATAGTAAGTTTGACATGCCAGCTCATGCTTGTGAAATAGTTAAATTAGTTATTACTAATAATGCTGCAAGGTTCTAAACAATCAAGACATGAAGATTATACTTCTGCAAAACACAAATTTTCCCTTTATAAACATACTAGCTAAGGGAAGAAGTTAATTCACTGCAAAGTGGTGCAAGTTTAGTAAATAACCGACTAGCTCAAAGCTCTCTACTACATGTCAGTGGAAACAAGTCAACACCCTAATCTCTTCTTTGTTATTGAGATTAGGCGAAAGGTCTGGAAAGGGGTGTAACGGTGACAGTAAAATTATACCAAAGGTAAAGCATGAGTTTTCAGTTCAGATAGTTGCATAGTCATGCAATATCATTTTATACACTGAAGCATTAAAAAAAATGTAGCCTACTACTAAAAAATCTATAGAAAATAAAAGGCAACACAGCAGCATGTTGTTTTGCTTTTTCTTTATTTATTTTTTTGGTCTTTTCTTGTTTTTTTTCTGCTCTTTTTTGTCTGTTTTCTTGGTTTGCTATAGGGAAGATTTTGGCACTACATAATTGTCTTATTGGGTTGT
The DNA here is from genome assembly GCA_026230005.1 of Gila orcuttii. NCBI lineage: Eukaryota > Metazoa > Chordata > Actinopteri > Cypriniformes > Leuciscidae > Gila > Gila orcuttii. The sequence goes on along the minus strand of JAPDVR010000021.1, from coordinate 7,993,242 downwards.
TATGTTTGTTTTTCCATCTAAAGCCTTTGTCCTTATGCAAGCAAAATAGGAATACGGCTAATAAAAATAAAGTGAATACATTTTAAATCCTTATTTTACACATAAAATAAAAACACTTTTTTGGACCCCTCCAAAAATAGGGGTATTAAAATATTTGACATTTTGTATCACAAATCAATGTGATGAAACACAGAAATTAAAAGGAAAATAAAACTGTACAAAAATGATAAAATCCATTTTAAAAAGTTTCCAAATGACCAAATGATGCAAAGTTAGTCTTTTTTCTATAAGGACCTTGGGCATTGGTAAAGTAAAGTGTCATTTCTTCATTTCTTCTGCTGAATGTAGTTGAGATTGCCGTGCCGGCCGTGTTGAATAAGCGGGTAATGTTGATTTGCCACCACTGAACCTTCAAGAGGAGAAGAAATGTGCGGTTATGAGCGGACACTTTTCCTGATTTCTCAGTGTAAAAACTATCAAGAGGAATGAATATTCAGAGTTAACTTCATGTCTATGGATAACATCTGTTGTACACATCAAATAATTACAACAGCACAAATAACAAACAGCAATGTCCTGAAAACATATCCAGGTCATAATCAAAAATAAGTAAATTAAATACTATTCTACTTAAAGAGAATGAAGCCAACTTTTACCAACTTTATAGTCACCATGAAATCAAAATTGACAATTCTTATTTTTTTTATGGAAGATTACTGTATTTATTCGTGCACATCTTTTTTTTTTTTTTTTGTATTCATGTTACTAGTAATCTTGAATCAAAATGACTTTCCATCTCTCTTGCAGTGAAATCTCTTCTCTTCTCTGATGACGAGGGCGGGGCAACCTGTCACTCACATAAGCTCCACCAATAGCAAACCACAACCGCCCATCAATTCCCCAAGCCCCGCCCTACATTTGTTCTTGTTCGAGAAGCCGTTTCACTCGGATATAAGTATACATCACAATAGGGAAGAAAAGAATATCACAACTTCCATTTCCATTTCATGTTGACTTTATTTTAAATTATTTTGTATTTTTGTCTTTCTTGGTTTGCTATAGGAAAGGTCTTTGGCACAACATAACTGACTTATTGGGTTGCTATGTTTAATTTGCCTAGCTAAAGTTTTATATATATACTGTATATATAAATATATATATAAAAATGATATATACTGTATATATGCAAAGATGTTTCATGTTGACAGAAATTGAAAATTCCATGGTTACTTTGGACATAAAATACAGACATTTGCATAAAGTTAAAATGTTTTATCCTCAGCATGTCCCACAAACAGAAGGGAAAGAGTACCTTGTGAGATGAAGGGTTTGTTGGGCTGCTGCATGTAGGGCGGCAGACGGTAGGGCATGAAGGATGGAGACAGGGAATACGGAGCAGCACCGCCGTGCTCCCAGGATCGAGAGCCTGGACTCACACCCCCAAACTGAGATGGGAAATTAGGATCTGAGATGGAGAGAGAGATTCATGAGCAAATGGCTCTGTAATAACAGTTGAAAATAAACAACAGAAGAGCTCAGAATATTTAAACTGTCACTCAACCACTATGAAACCACAAGCTTTCATTGCCACCTTCTTTATTTAAACTAGTCTTAAACTAGTAATAGCTTGGTCTGTTTGGTAGTAATATACATCATTCATTATGCCATTAAATGTGCCTTGAATGTGAGGAAATGCTCAGAAAACCAAGGTTTCATTAGACTGTGGTTTCAAAGGGTTACAGGGTCCAGGGACTAGTTTTTAACTAGTTTCCAGTGCTCCGTCTAATAGATGTGGAGTCACCCGTGCACCCAATACACCTGTGAGACTTACCTGAGCTCAACAACACCACCTGCTCTCAATAAACATACACCAGACTCATTTCACTGTTTCATCAAATCAGAGCTATTAGTCATACTGGAAGAGTGTACTTAAGGTTACGATACTACTGGTTAATATTTTCCTCAAGCCTTGGTTACATGAGTAAAAAATTCAGCCAATTATTTGTCCTATCTGTACATTTTGCGTATGAAATATTACCTTGACATTTTACCTAGTCATTGCATTCTGATTAAATATTAGAAAATAATTTACAATTACATTTTGTGCAATTTTATAAAAAAACGTTTCTAAACTGTACCAACAGAATGAACGTCCCCCTTATCAATACTTTTAGTTATTTTTCCTTATGTTTATTTAGTGAAAAGTTCTTACTAAAATTAACTAGATTATTTATTAATTATGGAATTAAGTTATCAGTTATATTAGTTAAATAAATAAATTAAATCTTATAATATTATTAATATGCAAATATTTACAGTTGTATCTTGCAAATGTATTTTACAATTTAAATAATTATTTTGATTTGCATCACAGTAAAGAAAATTTGATTCCGTTTTATTACAGTAGGGTACTAATTAGGTGTTATGTGCTTAATTGACATGAAAATGTCACAATGTAAAAAAGGTACAAAAAGTAGGCTTCATTTTCTTATTTTTTTGTCCTTTTGATTGTGAGGATGAAATATTATGGTCATACAATTTGATGACAGAATAGAAAAACAAAATGATCAAAATGATCACAGACAATTGCTAATAAAGTAATTAGGGTCATTTTTAATTCATGAGTAATATGACACCTGTCATATGACTATTCAATTTCATAAAATCTTTAAAGGAAAAATATGAGGAAAAAAATTAACACACAGACAGCAGCTGTCGCAACTTAGCGAGCTGCCTACATATGATTAAGGCATTATTAAAATTACACAATCATATTGTATCCATTCCATTGTAAAGTTTACAATCTCAGAATGCACTATGAATTTACTACGCATATGACTATTCTAAATGTTTTTTTTTTTATCTAAAGCACTACCAGAATTACCATTGTGTATGAGATGTGCTATATCAAAGCAGTACTTCAAATTAAAGTAAAAAATGATAGCGATTATATTAAAAATAGACAATTTACCCAATGTTACGTGTTACTTATTTCGATAATTATTGGAGAATCATATTGTCCGCTTAAAGCTGTTTATAGCTTAAACTGATGATCTATACACAGTTATTGCACTGAACTGAATCAACACTAAACTGACTTCAGCTGAATTATGACATTTGTATTTTTACAGCTGCGTTACAGCAAAATTTGAAAGTTTGCATCGATTCCGTTATTTTTGAATGTTTGTATTCGTGCTCCCGACACATACTGTGAGAACCACGTGTGTGTACCTGTCTTGTTTACAGTGCCATTTCCCACCAGTGGCCCCGGATTGATATGGTGATTGTGCCAGGGGTGCCCCCTTTCTCTGCCCGGGCCGCCCACTCCACCAGCCACCCGTCCCGCCGACGGCTGAGCAAAGATGATGCTGGGGTCGTTCAGGTTCATGGGTGCGGGATTCACCGCCTGTCCGTTTCCACCGCCTCCTCGGACGGCAAACTTCAGGCCCGGAGAGGACGGGTGACCGGAGGCCGTGGCCGCCCCGGAGCCCACGAGAGGGCCGTGGATGGGCCAGGAGCCCGAGGTCAGGGGCGAGTGAGCCTGCTGGGGGTGAGCGGGCAGAAGGCCCAGTGTAGAGAGCCCGGCGTGGTACTGGCCCGGGTGGGAGTGTGGAAAGCTGAAGATGGGAAGCTGGACCTGGGGAAGCTGCTGCTGCTGCTGGGGTTGTGAGGGTTTGGACTGGGCAGAGGAGGAAGAGGAGGAGGAGGAGGGCTTGCTGTTCTGGGGAGAGACCGACCCCTGGCTGTATGGAGACGGCTGAGGAGAGTATGGAGGAGTCTGACGCGCATCAGACTGGGTGGAAACACACAGAGAAAAAGATTCAAGGGTCAGTCTGCACAAAAATAATAATGAAAGAATACAAATAAATGTGCTGTTATTGGGTGAAAATTTGTTATACATTTACAATGCTTTAGTTTTGATACACTTTTAATACCAGCTAATATCAATGTACCATCATAGTAGTTTTTGTAAGTCATTGTGTTAAGTAGTGTAAAAGTTTCTGAAAACGGTGCCAGGATGTTTAATTAATGCCCTCATTTCAAGAAAATTAATTACAAAAAAAAAAATTATTTATTAATTATATTAGAATTGTATCTCTCTCTCTCTCTCTCTCTCTCTCTCTCTCTCTCTCTCTCTCTCTCTCTCTCTCTCTCTCTCTCTCTCACACACACACACAGTGTATACAAGTACAATTCTTTTTTAGTAATTTTCACAAAATAAAATATACATAGTAAATGTATATTTTTTATTGAAAAATAATTGATTAAATATAAACTAAATAATTATATATTATAAAACTTTTTTTAGTGAAAAAGCATTTCTATTAAATTAAGTAATTATAATTATAAATAAATAATATGGTATAAATACAACTAAATACAGACTTAAAAATATCTGTTTAAAAAGTATTTAAGTGAATTAAATTAAGTGAAGCTAAATCTACTTGGAAACAAAGGATGTTGAAGGAGATTTATAATCCCTTCTCTTGTATTATATAATGAATTGGAAAATCATAGTTTTCTTAAAACCAGTGTATCTATTCAGATATTTCTGTTTCTGACCCATATCCGCGTTTACCCATTTAGCCCACCTTCCAGAGAATATGAACTTGTTTTGTAATTAATTAATTTGCTCATACAACCAAATTATTGAAGAGTCATATTTTGTAGAAACAGAATTGTCAGTTTGAACTTTATTCTGCTGTTTTTATGATAGCTTGTAAAGACAACTGTGTCTATGTTCATTAAGGTCAATAACACACTACATGTATCCACTAAAGCATATGCATACTTAGCATGTGTAATTCTTTTTAGGGTTTAAGCACCATTGATCACTATATTTTAAACTATGACTGTGAATCGTGTGTAGAAGTTTTTTTCAGCGCTCTGTGCTCTTCTGTTCCAGTGAATTCCTGATAAAAACTCAACCTTCACCTTTATCTAATTGAGCTTGCAGCAGTTGTTAATTATTTTTAGAGGCATGTGACCATACGTAAGGAGTTCAAAATTGCCCTAGATGCGAAGAGTCATTCTGAAATCTATGACTAATCTGTGACTCTTACCAGAGTTTATTACGTATATAAGTGTGTCAAAGACTTTGTCCTTAAATAACCTAATTTGCGTAAAGAACAGAATACCATGTTTCGATGTTGCTAAAAGGTACTGTTGCTAACGTACTGTTAACCTATCAGAACCAGTAGAAAACGACATCAACTGATTATCCATATGACTAGTACTTTGGTGAACTCTGTCAACGGATTAAACTTGAATATTCTTCCTTGAGCATATTGGTCTCTTTATGTGGTCTAACTATAATTCCCCTTCAATGTTAAGGTTCAATCGACTGACAAAAGAAATGAATTACAGAGAACACAATGAAATACTGAGGACCACTGACTATTGCTAAAAGGCTATGGTTAAAGTCACCTTAAAGTCAAAATCAAGCTTTTAAAGCAACACTATGTAGTTTTTCAACCTTCATAATATATTTCCAAGACCCTTGAGATGGTACATCGACTTACAATAGGTCAAATGACACGTCTGCCATAGCCGGACAGTGTCTGTATCGCTTTTACTGGCGCTACTTAACTTCGGTGTTCGGGTAGTAACCCAAGCACAAAAATAACTACAAAATTCGACTGCTTTACGGCATACGTCACTTCCCCCACTTCCTCAGATTCTGACGTGAGAGCCCAACTAGCGTTTGATTGCCGTCTGTATGTTGTTGTCATGGTTGAAGCAACAACTAAAACGAAGAAAGCAAAGGTTTTGTCGGAGGAGCCTAGAAAGAGAAAAAGGGAGAGTGACAAAATAAAAGGCCGGACGAGGATCAATATTGGTCCAGCGTTCGCTCGCGGGCGTGAGCTAGAGGAGGAGGAGGGGTGCCCGACCAATGCTGACAGTCATGCTGTTGGACTAGTAAATATATTGCTTGCATACTATCTCTATTTTTTCGAATGTGTCGTCTGCCTGGCCATGTTACGGAATCTATCTGGTCCTCCATTTATCTTCATTATAGTCATGTTTGTTTATTTATTTTTCTGGTGAAAGTGTATTGCTATAATGCAAATCGATTTTTCAAATTTGCAGATTCATCTATGGTAGCTTGATATTAAAATATTGACGATATATGGCTATTACCTACCACACACACATCAAATTGAATTAGCATATCCATTAAGTAAAACAGTAGCCAGTAGGCTACTATAATGACGCTGTCTTGTAAACGTGAGCTACGCGACCTTTTGGCGTTTGAAAAAAAATAAAACCCATGAAATTATATTCATATGACATGCTGAAATATATGCCAATGTACCTGGGATGAAGACATTACACATGAAACGCTGGCAGTCTGCCCGCGAGAACTCAAGACGGTATCAGCTTGTCAACAAATGCACGTGTATCCCCTGGTGTAACCATGACAGATTTCATGACCGTAGTAGAAGACAATACTGTTTCCCAACTGTAGGGGGACCCCGAGAGCAAAAACCACATAGTGTTGCTTTAATGTTGTTTACATGTCTCTGTAGTGCTTTTAATATTCTTTAAGACAAACCATGTGTAAATTCATGTCAACAACATTGCTGAGTATTTTCTCCTTAAAACTGCAGTGAACCAAAGACAGTCTCAAAAACACGGTTTGAAATCGCTGGTGTTTCTGACGTCACAAACTACCTTGTAACCAATCAGATCAACGTGTGATCGTCAACGAGTGGATCTCTGAGCTGCTGTGAGTGAGTGGAGGCGGGGCTCATTTGCATATAGAACTGCATATACTAAACGAGGCAAGGGTGTAGAGTTACATTAAAGCTATTTTAAAGGGGCTATGTGTAGTTTTTAACGGCCTCTAGCGGTGATATTTCAGATTGCAACCAATTTTTACAAGAGCACTCGTGCGCGTGCTCGAACTCAAGAGCGAGCACTCATGGTACCGGCCACACTGAGACTTTCAACACACCGGAGAAAGCATCACAATAGGGATGAAAGCCAACTCCGGGTCTGTTTTTATACCTAAATATATACTATACTTAAAACAAAGCGGAGGTCTCTCCATAATTCAAACGCTCTGCCGATGTTGATGCGTGTTTTCGTCCGAAGTTGATCCGATTCACGTTTGGCCTGACGAGCTTCAGCAGATAGATTTTTTTTTTTATATATATATTTATGTGGAGTTTGTGTTGGAGTCTGTGTTGTGCTGGAGGCAGGTAATTTTTTGGTGTTATCAGACTCCATGCAGTTACTGCAGTGCCGTCGCATAGACTGTATATAAAAAGGAGAGAGGCTCGGGAGCACGCATGCACGTCACATGCGATGGATTTCGCGGTAAATCCGACCCGGAGCCTTCACATAGAAATAGGAATACTGGCCTTCAGAGGTAATAGCAAAACCCGACAAGTGGATCATTGTAATGTGTGATTACAATCCCCCCAATTACAATCCCTAGAAGAAAAGCTACATATAGCACCTTTAAGGAATGAATAATTTTTTTTTGAAAAAATGTTTAAATATGTAATTTTGGAGATCAAAGATGAGTTTTAAGGGATAAAAATATTGACAAAAAAATTCTCTCTATATCGCCCAGCCACAGCTGCCAGTAAAGGGTTTTGTTGACGGAAGTGAATCAATCAAAACTAACTTTAGCTAGACAATAACTTTATTCAAGAGCTGCTATAAAGCCAAAACAATCTGTTACTTTAATTTCCCATTATCACTGTAAAGCTGCTTTGAAACAATCTATATGGTTAAAAGCGCTATATAAATGAAGGTGACAGGACTTGTTTCTTACACATTCAGAGGGCTGCCTGTTCCTCCCGACCCGCTCCTGGACTGAAGCACCTTGAGGAATGGGGATGGACTGAGAGCTTGCCAGGGACCGGACCATGTGAGGGACTGGAAATAAACCAGAGTAATCAGTCAAACTCTTTTATATGCTGCCCCCTACAGGCCACAGATCAAGACTGCGTCTAGACTGAGGTACAAAATCAACAATGATGATACAACATAAAACTCAATATAAATGTCTTATAAATGTCTTTTTATTATAAATATTTATTTATTTAATATATTCATAAACTATAGTGGTTAATCATTAATAGTGAAAGATAATTATTAAAAATAATTAGATTACGTACTAATTATAAATATATAATATTAATATACATTTAATATATTACATTTATAAAAATACAGTACAAATAGTTTTTAAATTTATATTTATTTACAAATATAAATGTAAAAAATTTTTTTTACTGTATTTTAGTGCATCGTAAATCTACTTGAAAAAACTGACAGAATAACTATAAAATAAAATAACATTTTAAATATATATTATTTATTGTTTTTTAATAAATATATTCATGAAATATATAGTGTATATAAGTCTATTTTTAGTATTATTTCACAAAATAGAATATAAAATAATTATATTTAATAAAAGTATTGTAAATAAAAAAGTTTAAATAATTAAAAATAATCATAAAAAAGGATTTAAAAAATAAAAAGTGTAAAATAATCTTAATTGTAAGTTTAATATTTTCCTATTTACCATTTTTTTTTCTTTATTATTTACTTATAAATATGTATTATATTAAATTATTTTATTAAATATATTCATGAACTGTTTGGGCTTATGAAAATGCTCTAGAGAGGATGAATAAATTAATAAATAAACAAAGAGAATAAAATAATTTTCAAATTAAATAAATAAATAAACTATGAAATAAATGAAGTTGTACAGCTGTACCTGGTCCGGGCGCTCCTCTCTGACGGAGGTGTTTGTTATCGGGACAGTCTCTCCTCACGTGACCCATATCGCCACACTGAAAACAGCGTCTTTCCCTGGGCTCTCGGTCCTCCTCCCTGATCTCCTCATCTCGCTCGTTCTCCTTTTTCTTCATTCTGAAAACAAAAAAGACAAACTCAGCACTTTGCGACCTGTGCTTTAAAAAGTACGTTTCTGCGGCATGTGTGAACAGGGCACCTGCGCCTCTTTGGGCAGTCCTTCATATAGTGACCGATCTTCCCACAGATTCGACAGCAACGGTCATTAGGAGCCAATTCACCGTCTGTCAGAACCTTTGAGTCGAAGAAGTAATCCTGAAAGAGGGATAAAGAGGGTCTGAACGTGTACAGAAGAGGAGGTATGAAATGAAGGTTAATAGCGCTCTGTAGGGACTGAAGATCTGTTTTAATGGGACTCACAGGCTCTGTTCCACGCTGAGGGTAAAACGGGGTGCCAAACAGCTTCCTGCCGTTGATGAAGGCCTTCATGATGAAGTTCGTCACTGTGTGGAGAAAGCAAAGTGATCAAGTTGGACTCAATCAACCGTATATTTACCCGAACTGCACTTCAGAACAGGAGAAAAAGCTGAACGGTGTGGAACGGGAGACTTTGGCTTACTTTTGCGCGAGACACCAGCCCCGAGATTGTGATTCAAGTCAAAGGGATCTGTCGAAAATAGTTATGTAAAAACAGAACATATGACATTTCACCTTACCAGGGGTCATGCAACATGTTTGTCTTGTTAAAATGAAATATTGCTAAATAAATCTGAAATCAAAATAAAAGTGTCATATTCAGCGATGATGATGATGATAACTTTGGCCAATATATAGCATTAACAATATTTTATTAGATTTTATTAGATATCTATCTATCTACTCATCTATATTTTTTCTTATTTTTCTGCGTATTTAATGAAAAGTAATTACAAATAATAATAAGAATACTTATATATTAAAAATGAGAAATATATTATATATATATATATATATATATATATATGTATGTGTGTGTGTGTGTGTGTGTGTTGATACTCATTTTTTATTTATTTTCTTTATTTAGTGGCAATTATTAAAAATTATATATATATATATATATATATATATATATATATATATATATATATATATATATATATATATATATATATATATATATATATATATTAGTGCTGTCAAACGATTAAAATATTTAATTGCGATTAATCGCATTAATGTCATAGTTAGGGATGCACGATATATCGACCACATATCGATATCGGCCGATAAATGGTCTTTTTTGATGTTATCGTTATCGGTCCGATAAGAAAATTTGGCCGATATATCAAAGCCGATAGATAATAGATTATTTACTTCAGTTGAGAGACGCAAGCTGTTCGCCATGATGGTTCTGAATGATTGGATTCACTTCGAAAAGGAAGATACAGTTCAGTGCAACATGTGCAGCACAAATCTGTCACATATGCTTCATAACAATATAATAAAAACACGCCTGCAAAAGAATGTTGTGAATTCTTGTTCGCCCACGTGTTTCAGTACGTCGAGCGCGTTGAGGCGGAAAGAGCGCGTCTATGGAGTTAAGCCTTCATGACAAGCACAGTCAAGTTCTCTTGAGCATTCGCAGCATTCTATGCCATTGTAAGTTATAATACGTTTAATTTGTGTCTATATATCTGATTAATCTAATATAGGATGCGTTTGGTTGAGTTAATGAACGATGAAGTAGCGCTTCATTGTACCGGTGATCATCTTTATCTTTAGCGTGCGCAGCTCAAACAGCAATGCACATTTATAACTATAATTGGGACTGTCATAGTAGATGCCATTATAATGAGAACACTATTGTAATAAAACGTTGTGAATTCTCTGTTTAGTTGCCGTTTCAGCGCGTTGTTGAATAGCGCGTCCAGAACAGGGATAGCTATTACACATTATGACCAGCACAAGTTCGATTGTGCATTCACGTCATTTTGCGCAGATAAGTCGTAATATAAAGTTGATGTAATATAAATATCTGATTAATCTCACATATGATGCGTTTCGTGGATTTAACCAACATGCTAGAAAAGTTCTTCAGTTTCCCGGTGCTCGTTCTCTTCAGCTCCAGCGCGCGCAGATTAAACAACAATGCAAAACATTAAAAGCTATGATTGGGACGGTCATACAATTATAATTGTATTCACTATTGTAATACATTTGTAAATTCTTTGGGTTTGCATTCTTCAGCAACCGTCGAGTTGATTAACCTTCTAGCAAAGCAATTCAGTTTTAACGTTCGTTCTCTTCAGCTTCAGCGCGCGCGCTCACACAGCAATGTCATTTGAAACAGTAACTAAGCTTTTAAAGATGTTTACTATCAATGTAATATTAAAAATGTTTATTTTTTCAAAAACATTGCGTTATAATTAATAACTAACATTATTTTGTTCTCGTATAATAAATAACTAACATTATTTTGTTCTCGTATTATTTTCATCAACGATATGGTTTGATTAAAATATATTTTTCTTATTGTCCGTGCGGAGGCGATTCCATTTTATTGATCAATGCCACATGCATTTTGTTTCTTTATGTGCAGCCCAATGTTATCCAATGACTTGTTTGCATTATTTATGTATTTTATTTTTTGTTAGGCAATAGATTTTTTGATAACACTTTACAATAAGGTCTAATTTGTTAATGCATTAACTAACAGAGAGCAATAGCCTGTGTTATTGTTAGTTAATAAAATATGTGTGTTCATGTTAGTTCACAGTGCATTGACTAATGTTAACAGATACAACTTTCTTAAAAATGTTTTATAAAATTGTTGGTTCATGCTAACTAATGCTAACAAAATTAAACCTTATTGTAAAGTGTTACCATTTTTTTAATAAAGAAAGTTGTCCATATGAGTGTAAAATTAATTTTAAAAGTTAAGGAATCTTACACTGGTTCAAACTAGGCTATACTGTATTGTATATGTTTGATTTATGTTAAAAGTGTTTGAGACAAGGCTTTTAATGGTAAAAATTTTGTTATACAGGCTATCAAAGTATATAATTTTTTTTATTTAGATTTATCGGCCAATATATCGGTTATCGGCTTTCAAATGTAAAGAATTATCGGTTATCGGTATCGGCCAAAATGTTCATATCGGTGCATCCCTAGTCATAGTTAACTCGCAATTAATCGCACATTTTTATCTATTATAAATGTCCCTTGATTTCTTTTTGTCCCATTATTTTTTTCTCATTTTAATGCTCTTATCAACATGGAAAAGTGGATCGGCAGTAAGTTTGTTCTTGTTGTGGTATCCATGTGCTTCTGTCTGAAGTCATCCATTCAAATTATAAATGTATAAATAAGTCAATAAACAATTATGTGTGTAATAAATAATAGTGTTCAGTAATTATTTGAATGATACCTAAAAAAGCATTTAAAATGAAAATAAATATGTGCATATATTTTAATTGAAATAAAAATAAATAAATAAATCCTCATCAAAGCCAGGCCACGGCTTTGATGAGGATTTATTTATTTATTTTTATTTCAATTAAAATATATGCACATATTTATTTTCATTTTAGATAGATAGGCGGAGAATTCGCATGCTTGGACATCAAGTGGTATTTCAGACTGGACATGCGGCGATGATAGCTCAGTTCACAACTACAAAACACACAGATCACTTTGGTCTTGTCAATGGAACCATTTGGTAACTTTTTAAAAGTAAACTTTCCATTCAGAATCTTATTGGCATCCATTTCGGCGTCTCGCGCTCGTCACTCAAAACGTAACGTTAGCCTACTACTCTTTGGTCGGCTTGCAAGCCCAAACAAGTGTGTGCGGCGTGCCTGTTGTTTTGTTTCCGGTCTAGCTAGATCCGGTGTGGTGTTGTAGTTTTTCTAACGTTACTAGTTGTTGCAACAGCATGTGAAAAAAACTGCAAAGTTTGCTTGGCCAAAAAGAGCGTTAATCTTGTGATAAAAAAATTGACGCTGATAAAATGGGTTTGCGTTAAAGCCGTTAATAATAATGCGCTTAACTGACATCACTAATATATATATATATATATAGCCAAAGCTGCGACATCGGTATCGGAAGTGAAAAAGAGGTATCAGGACATCCCTAATAAATATAAATATATATATATATATATATATATATATATATATATTTATTAGGGATGTCCCGATACCTCTTTTTCACTTCCGATACCGATACCGATGCCGCAGCTTTGGCTATTTGCGATACCGATATTAATCCGATATTTTTATTTTATTCTATTTTATTCTTGAACTAATACTAGGCCTAATAAAATATATGGAAGCACTTTGCTCAATTAGCAACCTAAAAACATCTCACTCAAATGGAGAACAAATACTTCTCCAGTATATAGTCCACAACAACAGTTGATTATGAAAGACTGCCACCCTTTATTCAAACATATACTTCAGTAGGCTACTTAAGCTACCAACAGGTTTAAAGTTAATCGTTAACAAGCTTTAAAATTACCCATTGGTCCGTGTACTTTTGCGTCCATTCCTTTTTCCTTTTTAACCCGTAAAACGAAAAATTAACGGTTGTTGTTTTTTTTGAAACACAAAGTTGAACACCAACATTTTAATTTGAACTGTATGCCCACCAAAAGCTGCGCAAAAAAATAAATATTGACGTAAGTTATATATAAATAAGTTATTTTCAGTATGACCAGAAATTATAGAGTATTTTAAGTTGTTTCCACTGTTGAAAGAAAAACGGAAGTGTTCGCGCCCGCGCTCCGTGCCATGCAGTGCGCGCTCCACACTCTGCACAAACCCTTTCTTGGATATGCGTCAAAATCCTGTGTAGCATACAGTTTACAGCCGACGGTTTATAAACTGAGGAGACGGATTGCAAAACCGTGTTTATAGTACACCGAAGGTAGTGGGATGGAGTGTCTGTGAGTTTAGGGGGCACGTCAGCCAGAGATGTGTGTGTGTGCGCGTGCGTGTGTGAGTGAGTGAGACAGACTGCCAGCTGAACAGAGGGTCGCCGAAAGAAGGATCTGAAGTGCCGGTGTTTCGGCTACAAAAACCCGCCGAACTGATCTGAAACCAGCCCAATTTTTATCCACCCGCCCAAACCCATTTTTTGCCCACAAAATAGATTGCAAAACCGCCCAATATGCGCCGCTTAATTGGATGTCGCAGCAAGGGAAATGCTATATTCAAGCATTGTTGGATAGGTATCGGATCATATTTTTTCTCCCCTCCGATCTCCGATCTAGCGTTCTGGGCCAGTATCGGCACGATACCGATGCTGTGGATCGGATCGGGACATCCCTAATATTTATTAAATTATTTAAAATATATATTTTTTTTAATTAATAAATAAATAAGTAAATTGTAAATAAAATGAATATAAATCATAAAACTGTATTTTTACTGTATTTTAGTGCATTAAACATTTTATATCTACTAGGAAACTATGGATGGAATTAGGGATACGCGGTATACCGGTACTGCAAAAATACCGGTATATATTATATTTCAAACGGTACAATATCATAATTTTGTTCAATTCGGTATTTGATGCGCTGCTGTTTCGAAGTTCACCGCTAGGCGGCAATGCGCTATCTAAACTGACGCGGGTCATGCGAAACCGGCAAACGGTGACAGAGGAACACGATGGATCAAACCAGATCAAACGAAGCTCATTCGAATTTCTACACGCCCGAAATTAATAAATAGAGAGAGCAGTATGAGTGAAATAAGGCATTACTTTGCCTACAAAAGTCATGAGAAAAGTAAAGAAACAGATCTCAATGCACCACTCTGCAAATGCGGAGGCAACACATCAATTCTGCCTCACTTGACTCGTTCAGAGATCGACAGGTTAGTCCATCACTCAACTGATTTAATTTAGACTTTTATCGAACACTGAACAGCGCACATACATAAGAGCTTATCAATTATATGATACGGTAAACACGAAAGCTCAAATCTCCTTGCATGACACGCTAGAACCAATTCAGTTTAGGTCTCATCATTGTTATACTTTCAAAAAAAATTTATTGAATTTGAATGAATAAAGAATAAAAATTTGAATAATATTAATTTTAGTATTAGTGATAGTAAAATGAATGGCATATTAGTGCCGCTGTGGCGACCAAAGCAGAGAGAGAGAGAGAGAGAGAGAGAGAGAGAGAGAGAGAGAGAGTAGTAATATGAATATTACTAATGTTACAATTAAGCTACATTTGTCAACATTCATTAGGTAACCTGACCTAACAGTATTATAGCATTTATTCATCTATATCAATCAGTAATTAAATGACCTAAAAAATTAAATATACTAATACATGTTTAGCATGTTAACATTACTTTATGCAATGCATTAAACTAATATGAACCCAAACAGTAACCAAACCAAGATGAATAAATGCAATAAATGTTGATAATTCTCTGTTGATGCATGACAGCTAATGGTTTACATGTCATTTCATTATTCTATTATTATTATTAGCCTATATGTGAATCTATTATTATAGATATTAACCTATTTTAATTGTATAATTTCAGGGGTATTTTTTTCTAAATCAAAATTTAACCTACTGTATGTTCCCTGACTGATTTTCTTTTTTTTTTTAAATGTACATTTTGATACCTTTTCTTTGCACATTTGGTAGTGGAGAGTTTCAAGCAGTGTTTTTTTTAAGTATCACTTAAATTGAGTCTTTTTTTTTTTTTTTACCTATGGTATCGATTTAGTATCGATACCGAGGTATTAAATTCTGGTATCGTACCGAAGCCAAAATTGTGGTATCGAGCCATCCCTAGATGGAATAACTATAAAATAAAATGTATTATGTTTCCTATTTTAGCTTTATAAAAATGGTCATTAATTAAAAAAAAAAAGTTTGAGAAAGCCGTCTCTAGAAAAGCTGAATTAAATAAAGGAATGGATAAATAAACAGAATAAATGAGTATTTCACAGAGTGAGAGCAAAGGTTTTGAGTTTCAAACCTTCGATCGCGATGCATTTGGACGTCCACTGTTTCTCAAAGGTGGTGAGGCGCTTGTGCTGGCGGATGGAGATGACGTGCTCTTTAAAATCAAACTCTTCTGTGTAGAAGCGCAGCAGGCCGAGCCACAGCTCCCCGACGGACTCTTTATTCTGATGGAGCTCCGGGAGCCGCCGCCGCTGGACACACACATTCACTCATGCATTTTAAGTGCACTTGAAAAGGCATTGGGCTACATTATTTGTTTACACAGCATCCAAGTGAATAAACACTAAATCAAACGGGCAGAATGAAACCTCCTCGAGACACAAACAAACAAACATGCATTATCAGAAAACATGCATTATATGCTCACCAGCTCATCGAGGTCATTGAAGAAGTAAGCGTTCCAGCCGTCCACCATCCTCTGAGGAACAGTGTTCCCATCAAATATCTGCAGAAGAAACACGACGCAAGCTGAACGCAACAATTCTACTTACAGAGATATTTCGGTAACAATAAGGTTTCATTAGTTAACTACAGTACCTTTAGTTAGCATTAACTAAGAATGAACAATACTTCTACAGCATTTATTAATCTTAGTTAATATTAATTTCAACATTTACTAATGCATTATTAAAATAAAAGGTTAACATTAGTTAATGCACTGTGAACTTACAATAAACAGCTGTATTTTTATTAACTAACATTAACAAAGATGAATAAATATTGTAGCAAATGTATTGCTCGTTCTTAGTTTGTGTTTGTTAATACATTAACTAATGAAGCTTATTGTAAAGTGTTACCGATATTTCTTAGCAACACAATCTTTTATTCAATTACAAAGAAAACCATGTTATTATGAATTTTTGAACATTGTATAATACCACTATTGCTAATGGTACCTCTTGTAACACAGGGATCACTGGTGGTTGTCTCTGTTGTAGGAAATACAGCACCATGAGGATGTAAGCATAGGAGGACAGACTCCCCCTCGAGGCATCGCCAATGTCACAGCGCTGACAAACACACACATTTACACATGTTTTCAATACTATAGTACACAGTATTTTCCTACGCAATGACATTTAATGAAGAGAGCAGCAATATGCTATATTTACTTTAAAAATAACAGCATTTTCTAATTCTTTATTATTAAATATACATAGCTGTATGACCTCTTATAAATTGAGAAACTACAATTAATTTGAGGCCATAAAATTATGTATAATACATAATAATAACTTGGCGGTTTCTTTTCATTCTTTGACTTATACACTACCGTTTAAAAGTACGGTAAAAGATGGTACGATTTTTTTGTGTGTTTTTGAAAGAAGTCTCTTCTCCTCATCAAGGCTGCATTTATTTGATCAAAAATACAGTAGAAACAGTAATTTTGTGAAATTTTATTGGAATTTAAAATAACCTTTATTTGAATATATTTGATGATCCTTCAGAAATCATTCTAATATGCCGATTTGCTGCCCAAGTAATATTTCTTATTACGATCAGTGTTGAAAACAGTTGTGCTGCTTCATATTTTTGTGCAAAACCTGATACTTTTTTAGGGTTATTTAATGAATAGAAAGTTCAAAAGAACAGCATTTGTTTTGAAACAAGATCTGTGTAACAGAAAGAAAATCTCAGTAGTGTATAGTAGTGTAAGAGTTTAATTAAACTAAGTTTTGAATAAATGTAATCAATTTAATCAATAATATTATGATCAACAATATTTCTCTCTAAAGGTTGAGGCTTTTCCGGTTGTGAATGTAATAATTCAAAAATCATGTTATTTATCAAGCACTCATGTATGTTCCTATAATGTGATTGCCAGCTGTCTGAATACACGTTTAAATACTTAAGGAATATTTTACGCTACTATCTGCATTTTGCAAATTAGATCCCCATTTATGATGACAACAGCAGCAGAGATATCTGGCCTTACCTTGGCAAACACTTTCATAGTGTAGCCCAGATACTGTACACGAGGGTCTATAGCAGCATATTTGGCTAGCATCCGGGTGTTGTGTTGGGCCTGACACAAAACAGGACATAAAAAAAACAAATAAATAACTAAATGATAATAACAGCTATATTTCATATATAGACACATAACATGCGAGTCTCACCAGTGTGTTGTAGAGGCTGATGTCTCCCTCCAGTCCACTCTGCCTGTGTTCAAACTTCACTATAGGCACTTTAGCAGTTGTGATAGGCAAGATATTCCTCAGACCTGAACCACACAAACAAATCAATCAGTCAGCACAGAATAATCTGACTTTATTTATATTGACAGTGAGTATTAGAATCAGTCAGGCACCTGTGTGTTTCTTCAGCACCTTGGCTAAACCCTCTATGATCTCCTTACAGTTCAGTTTCTGCAAGAAGGGCAAGAGCGAGAATGATTAAACATTAAGAGTTGATAATGGCTAAAAAATTTTGATGGACAATAATACAAACTAGGGATGGCCCGATACTGGCATCGGGTCGATACTGTCCTCATATACTCGTACTCATAAAAATTTGCCGATACCACGTACATTTTGCGAAACGAAACTGGCCGCCGCGAGTGCTTTGTCGAGGTGAACTGAGGCATAGGGACGTGCACTCCCAACGCAATAGAGTGCGGCGCGGCACTAGATCTGATGGCCGAGTGCGAGCGCGGGCACGGGCGATAATGCACTCACTCTGTGTGTGCGGGTTGCGGGACAATAAAACGATTCGCGGGACTCCCGCAAACTAGAAATATCTATGAATACAACATACTAAAACTAATAGATTTTTATTCATCTGTTGCAGAAAAGCAAGAAGAACAACTAAAACAAAATAGAAACGATTTACAGGCAGAGTTTCTATTCATAACATGTTTGCAGCGTTGAGCGATGTAGCCAATCACAGACATGTGTTGATTTCTTGAACGCAATGGCCAATCAGAAGCATTTAAGATAGACTCCCCTCACCACTCAAAACTTTTTTGTTCAGTGCTGAATTCTGTATGCTGGCAAATCCTCTAATTATAACAAACAAAGTGTGGATATTATGAAAGATTCATTGTGCAGTCAGCTTCATTGAGAATAACAGATGTGTGAGATCGCTATGAACTGTCAGCTTTTTATGAATTAGACTATTAAGGGAGCGCACTTTGGCCGCATTCAGTCATGTCAGACCATGCACGCAGCAACTGCTTGCTTTTATGTTAAATTAACAGTGGTTTGTGTGTTAATACATTTATTATTTTACTCATTATTATTTATTTTTAGACTTGATAAAACCCAGAAACTAGTGAGCTCCGTAGCCGATTCAGTGGTGCCTTCCTCTTCAGAAACATCTTCACTGCAAGATGCATCCTGCATTTCCTCCTTCTCACTAGTTTGAGTCAAAAATCTGATGAATAACATTATGTGCAGAGAGCTGCTTTGCCATTGTGCTGCCAGAAATGAATGACAAGCAAGGTGCTGTGAGGCATTTATATATGCCTGTGCTATCACATGATGTACATTTGTAAATATTGTCTAGTTCTGTGTGAGAACCTCACAGTTCCAAAACAAAATGTCATAATATTTTGTCTGGAAGCTGTGATGAAACAAGAATATGAAAGAAAGATTCTTTTGAAGCCGGGTCACTGCAGTCACAGCCAATTTGTGTTTGTGTGTGTGTGTGTGTGTGTGTGGTAATGTCTGATGGATAAATGTATATTAGATGCAGGTTAGGGTAGGATCAAATTTCTCTCTCTGGAAAAGAATGTGTGTAATACTCAAAGTTTGTGTGTTTTAACATGTGTGTGTCTGGGTAGCGTGTGTATAAATGTATCGATACATGCACAGGTCCAAGGGCTCGATGTTTGCAAGCACACATGCTCATATGTGTACATGAAAATAATGAACATGCTCATGAAAACTAAATTGTTCTGTTATTTTCAGTCTCTCCCATTCACTTTCAATGGTCGGCCATTGTGACCATTTTTGACCATGCCTACTCTCAGATAAATGAGGCCCACGATTAATCAGATGCAAACAGAAATATAAAACCAGTCCTAATTGAAAGAGAACAAGTTGACAAAAAGATTGAATCCAAGATTGGGTGAAAATATGGTATAATGACTGATTTATAAGCCATTTTTCATAGGCCGGTCATTTTTTACCGGGAACACCACAAGTGTGACTATGTGCCATATTTTTTACAAAACAAAAGTTTCAAAACAAAATTCCTGGTGAAACATTAGAGTAGACTAGTGTGATCAACAGTAGCCATTTTTTTCATATTTTTTTTCATATTTCCAAAATTATTAAAAAAAATTAAAAAAATTACTCAAAAAATGAGATGCCTACTCTCAGATAAATGAGGCCCACGATTAATCAGATGCAAACAGAAATATAAAACCAGTCCTAATTGAAAGAGAACAAGTTGACAAAAAGATTGAATCCAAGATTGGGTGAAAATATGGTATAATGACTGATTTATAAGCTATTTTTTATAGGCCGGTCATTTTTGACCGGGAACACCACAAGTGTGACTATGTGCCATACTTTTTACAAAACAAAAGTTTCAAAACAAAATTCCTGGTGAAAATTTTAAGTTGACTAGTGTGATCAACAATACCAATTTTCTTCAGATTTTATTTAATATTTCCAAAATTATTAAAAAAAATTAAAAAAATTACTCAAAAAATGAGATGCCTACTCTCAAATAAATGAGGCCCACGATTAATCAGATGCAAACAGAAATATAAAACCAGTCCTAATTGACAGAGAACAAGTTGACAAAAAGATTGAATCCAAGATTGGGTGAAAATATGGTAAAATGAGTGACTTATAAGCTATTTTTTATAGGCAGGTCATTTTTGACCGGGAACATCACAAGTGTAACAAGGTAACAAAACCCCCACAAAAAAAATAAGAAAATTTTCAACAAAAAAAAGATGAGATTTAGTTATACCGTTTGGGAACAAAGTCACTAAGTTTCAGTCCAAAGCGATAACATTAACTAGTATTTTCGGGGAAAAGAAAATCTTCTCCGGGTCAAATTGACCCGAACACCACATGAGGGTAGTGAAATCAGGCATCAACACAATACATATTATAAAGGAGGGCAACCTTGATCAGAAGTTTTTAAACCTATGATATGTAAAAAAATGAAATAAAATTAAAGGTATGTTTCTAATATTGGCCTAACCATACAGATATTTAAAGCCTATTATGTTTTTTCAGTTTTTTTTACATGTTCATCTTTCTTTAGTGTGTAATGTTGTTGTTTGAGCATGAAAAAAACATTTCTTCCAGGAACGAACACATCACAATATTCCTCATTTAAAGAATTCATACGCAGAATAAAGGGGCGGGGCCTGGTTGAGTTAGTTAGTAGTGTGTTAAAACTCGTGGTTATGGAAAGGGGCGGGACATTTCCTAAACAAGCTGAAAGCGCTTGACCAATCACAGCACACCGGTCCAGCCAACCAATCAGAGCACAGTGTGCTTTCCAGAAGGAGGGGCTTCATAGAGACAGTAACTAAACAGGGGTGCGCTTCCCAAAGCCAACTATGATCGCAACTTCCAATGAACTCAATTGGTAACGACGGAACTTGCGACCATAGTTGGCTTTGGGAAACGCACCCCAGAGAGTTACTGACAGACTGGGAAGAGAGGAACCGCAACAATGGAGAATATGAGAAGAATAATGTGTTTTTGAACACTCAAGCATGAAAACCTGTTCTTGTACAGCCCAAAAACAAAATCAAGACTGAAAAAGGACATAATAGGTCCGCTATATAAAGAATCTGGCATCTCCCATAAATGTCCCTCTTTTGAAGGGGCAACAGTATTTATACCTCAGCGGTGTCGTGACCCTCCAGTGTCATACAGATGTCCAGGTCACTGTCACGAAAGCCAAAGCCGTTCTTAGAAGAACCAAACAGACAGAGCTGGGCCTTATCTGAACAGACAAGCAGAAACAAGATACATTTTCATCAAAAGGTAGGAATATTGCAATTAACCAATCCGTCAATAATCATAAAAAGTGTGAAATCAAGATTTCTGGATAAAAGTTTCTAGACTACAACTACTACTTCTGCTTTTTTTCAGGAAGTGCACTGTTTCTCCATTGTTTCTACGGACAGCTTAGAGTAAGGGGGATATGATGTCATTGACAAGTAATGCAATGTCACTGGTTAAAATTGTGGATTTATCTGGATTTAAACATTGTTGGAAACATTTGGGATAATGCAAGTACAAAAAGTCAACAAAATGTATAACATTGTTCTAGTGGTTTTTGGATATTTTTTTGTACCTTTAATATTTGGATATTTATGGTTCTCTGATGTTTGTTAATGGTCACATTACACGCAGGTAAACAAAAATATATATTTCATCTTTTCAGTAAGAGCTTATTTTACATTTTTTTTAATCATTTTATATTCTTATGATTTAATTATAAGTTTTTTCAAATCCAGTTTGTGAAAGTCTGTTGTAAATCTAGTTATGTTCAAAAATGTAATGCATATTAATTACACAAAACTCTGTGTTAAATTACCTTGGCATGCCAATTTGGCAATAACCAAAAAACTGGTTAACACATACTGGTGTTTCTAATACAAAGGTTGAGGTAGTGACAGTAAATGTGACATCTCTTCTGAGTGCAGTAATCAATCTCTCGAAGTTAGTTTGTTCTTTTGAAAAGTTGTGAAAACGCTATAATGGAATTTTTATTTTGCTACTAGAGGGAATTATATTTGCATTAGGACTCTGTTCACCACTGTAGCTTCTGCTTCTGAAAACCCTGAACATGTGAAAAAGGTCAATTTGTTGTGCTTTCAAATGAATATGCATTCGCACCGTTGTACTCTTTTCTAATGAAGTGCTCCAGACTAGCCAGAATCTGCTCACGCTTCTGCTGCTCTCCGAGAGACGGCGACAGCTCACCTACAAACACAAATACATCACATTTGAACCTTCGGGATTGGATTGAACCTTAGATATTAAAAAGAGATGATGGTAAAGTATGGTATGGCGCTCACGGTAACACAGCATGCAGAGTCCGTCCAGGATTTCTCTGAAGTGCTCGTTCATGGGCGGCAGAGGCTTCAGCTCGATCTTCTTGAAGTCTTCAGGGCAATCGTCTTTAAGGTGGCCGTCTCGCTTACAGATGCTGCACACGACCGTTGGTGGCTGGACAGAAAAAAAACACCATCACACACTTCATTTCTGGATCACAGCATCAAATAATTTACCAGAGTAAGGTACATATACATGCGGTGAACATGTGAGCATTGTAAACTGAATAGTGACTGCAGGCCATTAAATGATTGCAAATTTAAAAGGCTGGATTTAATTTTTTTCCATTTACGTTGCAACTAATTATTTTTATGCACATTTTCCACCCTCTCTTTAAAATGAAAGAGCCCATTTTTTTTCTGCTGCGCCTACAAGCCTCTTAAGTACACCACCGTTCAAATGTTTTGGGGTTAATGCAATATTTATAAAAGACATTAATACTTTTATTCAGCAAGGACGCATGAAATTGGTCAAATGTGGCAAAGACATTTAGAAAGTTTTCTAAGAAAAGATTTCTCAAATAAATGCAGTTTTTTTATTTCTATTCAAAGAATCTTGAAAAAAAATCTATCAAGGTTTCCACAAAAAATATTAGGCAGCACAACTGTTTCCAACATTGATAATAATCAGAAATGTTTCTTGAGCATCGAATCAGCATATTAGAATGATTTCTGAAGGATCATGTGACACTGAAGCCTGGAATAATGATGCTGAAAATTCAGCTCTGATCACAGGAATAAATTACATTTTAAAATATATTTAAATAAAAGCGTATATTTGAAATTGCAAAACTATTTCAAAATATTACTGTTTTTACTGTATTTTAGATTTTCTTTTTAAACGCAGCCTTTGTGAGCAGAAGAGACTTCTTTTTTAAAAACATAAAAAATTCTTACCAATGCCAAACTTGTGAATTTCTCCATTCTCATGTGAAATTAGGAGTTCTTAAAATTCAGACCAATTTGAGAGCGATCCAGTGAAAAGAACAATTCGCTCATAAATCAATTCAGTGGCTCAGAAGCCGGTTTTACTCCACACAAACTCTACACAAGATCATTATCCACCTAATGCTACCACTGAACATAACGATAACTAGAAATGTATATTCGCTATAGAATTCCAAACACTACCAATCCTGGAAAACACGATTCCCAAAATTCCCTGGTATTTCCAGTTTTCCAGAGGTTTGCATGGTCAAGCACCACAAATATTACTGTATCCAGTGCAATTACCTTTCCTCCCGTGAAGATCATCCTGTCAAAGATGTAGTGCATGTCTTCTGGAGCGATACTGTCCTGTTCCTCCATCTCTTGATCTTTATCCTCCTCATCATCACTGTCCATCAGCAGGCCATTCAGGACAGAAGGAGACACAGCTGCGGGGAGTTCCCGGGAAACGGCTTCACATCCGGTGTCAATCCCACCATCTCCCACCAGAAGCTCGGTGAACCCAGCTCTCAGGCTCTCCTCTTCCTCTATATCCCTCTCTTCCTCATTATCACTGCTGTCCCCGTCCTCCTCGCCGCTCCTCTCCACGCTGTCGTGGCGTCTGGATTTCTTCCTCAGCCTGGCGTTCGCTCCGTTCCTGCTCTGAGGACAGGCGAAGTACTTGTAGGCCATGCGGAAACGCTCCTGGATGTACTCAAACACCATCTGACTGTTCAGACTGCGAGCCACGTTCCTCTTCAGTGCGAACGGATCTGGAAAATCCAACATCGGATCATTTAAAAGCGCTTTAAAACTGCAGCTGTTACTCATTTTAATATGCATCTTAATGTAACAAACATAAAGTGCACTTAAAAATAGAAGAGTAAAATACTGTGCTGTTTTCATTTGCGGCAGTTTGCGCATTGCAACTCATCTGCAACAGACAGGGCATAACTGGGGAGATGTGTTTTGCATTAGCGCTGACATATCTGGCTACCGGTAGACTATAACACGCTCTCAAATGTTTATTTTTGACCATTTTGGGAAGAGTAAAATGTATATATGCAGCTCCAGCAACCAGATACATTAGCCGCGTTTACACTGTCGGGCCAAAAGCATTTCCACTGTCACTTCAGGGCTTGATTGGGCCTCGTCTGGGATTCCTCTGGGCACACGGCCAGGGTTATTTGGCCCACCCAATAACTTGGTCCAAAAAAGCGGGCCAACTGGGGCTTGAGGAGTGGTTTTGAACAGACGCGGAGTTTATCTGAATCTGGAGATGGTAGCTCTGCGGATTTCATATTCCAGCTAATCAGCATTAAAGACTTTTGGTAACACTTTACAATAAGGTTCATTAGTTAACATTAGTTAACTACCTTAGTTAACATGAACCAAGAATGAACAATACTTCTTCAGCATTTATTAATCTTAGTTAATATTAATTTCTACATTAATTACATTAATAATACATTATACATTACTAAGAATGAATAATAGTTCTGCAGCATTTATTAAACTTAGTTAATACTAATTTCTATATTAATATTAATGAATACATTATTAAAATAAAATAAAAAACATGTAGCCAATTTGTTAACATTAGTTAATGCACTGTGAACTAACATGAACAGCTGTATTTTTATTGACTAACATTAACAAAGTGAATGTTAGTTAAATTTAGAAAAAACTTATATGCGATGCAAAAGACAATGCGTGCTAACCATTACCATAGTAAACATAGTAAATATGACCACTTGAACAAATCTCATAGGCTATAACAATAGTGTATTTATTTTATCTGTCAGTACGTCTCGTCTCTTTATACCGGACTGTCTGATAAAGCAACTCTGATTTTACAGGAGCTTACTCTGTTTCTCTGACTGAAAATATAAGCTAATCAGGTCGTATTTTTGGTGGCATATTTGTAGAAATTATCATTCTTTCTCAATGTGATGTAAACATTCTGTCCTGTGACTACAAATAAACAGAAACAGACGCGACTGAATAAGTAGGCTACGCGTGTCCTCTTTTTTATGTGAAATAACGGCAAACCACTTTATTGCTGTGTGACTGATGTGCAATTTTGACACAAATTAATTCATTATGATCAATGTATCACTTTTTATTGTAAATCTTTGATAAAACATTGATTGTTTGGGTTTTAAATCTACCGTATAATTAAACAACACAACTGTCAACAAACCGTCGCTCTTATGTTCGTTTTCCATGTTTCCATGGACATTGAACCCATCACATAACCCATACTCTGCATTTAACCCATCCAAGTTAGTGTACACACTTTAGGAGCAGAGTAGTGAGTAGTGAACACACACACTGCAAACTGTGACACACACACCGGAGCAGTGGGCAGCCTTTATGCTGTGGCGCCCGGGGAGCGAATGGGGGTTAGGTGTCTTGCTTGCTCAAGGGCACCTCAGTCATTTCCTATTGGTACTGGAATCGAACCAGCAACCTTTGGGTCACCAGTTACCGGTTACCGACTCGCTTACCATTAGCCCACGACCACGACTGAGATCATGCGATGTCGCTAGATTCCAGTGATTTCTTTTTGATTTGTTTGCTGATAAAAGTTTTCATTTGTTGGAGAAATTATGGTTTTGTGTGACGTTGTTCCAGAGAGTCGTGTTGCGGGCGGGTTTTAGTGAAGCGCTGCAGAGCTTCAGGCTGTGGAAACACAGCGTGGTTTTGGGCTCGGTGCTACAGCTTCGATGCTATTAGCCCAGCCCGTTGAAAGCCCCGGCTCACAGTGGCCAGGCAGTCCGCTGCCATTTACATCCGTCCAGTTTCTTTCTGGAATGCAAACCACATGAAGTGGTTTGAGTGATCAGATTTAAATCCGTCTCGAAAGCGTTTAGGGGGGCATTTTTAGGATCGGATATATATCTGATCAGAGAAAACACATGAAGTTACCAGGTGTAAACATGCCTTTAGAGAGCAAGATATAAAGCCAATATAAATATATATAAAACATATAAACACTGTAACCAACCAGGCACTCAGTATTCTGGTAAGTTTGTGCATACTGGGATTTTTTTTTTTTTTTTTTTAATAAAGACAAGGTAACACTAATTTTGCATGTAGCACACAGTGAAAATGACATGACCAACTGGATATAGCACTGTATAGTTTGAAATCAAGGGTTTAAAGTTGAAGTGAAGCTGAATTCTCTTCCTGTCCGCATTCAATTCACACAAACGGACCGTCACGCACAGAGTTTTTATGCTGTCGACAAATACACACTTCAGAAAAGTGTTTGCTGAATGCTGACGGTTTTTGAGAAAATATTATAGTGTTTGCAAATTGCCATCCTATTACTAATAACAGAAAAGCAAACGCTGTATAATAGTTTTTCGTATACTGTAGATTGATCTGAGCCACACTAGATCTCAAACATCTCTCTGCCTACCCTCGATGGCAAGTCTGCGGCGAGGCCAGTGCTTGAGCTCTCGCGGAAGCAGCTCTTTCAGACGAATGCTGATGATGTGCTCCTCCAGCGCAAACTCCAGCGTGTAAAAGCGCAGGAGCTCCAGCCACAGCTGTCCCAGAGAACCGCTCACTGGTTCCTCCAGCGTCAAACGAGCCTACAATCAAAAACACAGTTTAGTTTTACAATCCCTAAGACAAATTTCTCAATACTTTTCAAAACTCTTCACACAGTGAACACAACAGCAGTCTATGTGGGCTAAATTGTGAATCATTTATCATTAGCCATGTTTCCATCCACCTATTTTTATGCGCATTTTGGGATAGTGCATAAAAAAAATGAATTCTAAAAATGCACAAAAAAATGTTTGCACTCAATTAAGGCAGACACATTTTTCATATGATAAAAAGACATGCACATAAACGATAGAAACACATTTGCTGAATAAATCCCTCGATGTCACTCAACAGAGCATGTGATTGGATAATTGGACCAACCAGCGGACCAATCGCATCGCAGCATCTCAAATGTTGGTTTGTTGGTTCTAAAACGCCTAAGTCAAAGTCTGTCATCAGAATGAGTTGGTATAATTCCCTCCATAAGAGTCTCACACAATTGTGTTGACAAACACCAGCATCCAAACACACGAGAACATGACAGCGTTTATTGTGTTTCGTCTGACGCTTTAGTCATTTATGATGGAGGACAAAAGAGCCACAGTGGCTTTCCCGATTGCTGCAACTTCCATTTTTTATTAATTTGCACCAGTTTTCCAGGAAGTGTCGATTTTGTTCTGTTGAACACATGAGATGGAAATGCTGCTTTATTCGCAAATGAATTATGCGATATTCCAGTTTTGTCAACTTTGAATGGAAACATAGCTACTGCTTAGGCACAAAATGCATTCAATGATTACTTCTTTCAAATAACATTAATTGCTTTCTCACATAATCACAATCACCACCAAATCTCGATGTGCCTACAAGCCAATTTGCATGTTTACATACTGTAAAACTTCAATTCAAAACCTAACACAATACAAAACTGAATAAGACAGAATTTTGTGATGCTTCTACAGTAATACTATATTGAAATATACTTTGAATCTAAAAAATTAAATGGTGTCAAAGTACATAGTAGATGTAGCTAAACACCTATACAACACCTACCTTTCAACTTCATTACCATAAATATAAAAGGGCAGAACTTAGGAATAATATTGTACTGTAATGTAAACATGGACAATGTAACGTACAGTACGTTACATTGTCCATGTTTACATTACAGTACAAAATTAACTGAATACTAAACAATAGAGAGTCATTTTAGTTTTGTAAAGAAATTGTACAAAAGCAAACACTGTATAATGCAACCTGTTGTTGGTGTTTTTAAGGTCATTGTTTTAAGAGAAACAAAGGGTGTTTTGGGGTGAAAACCTGTGAAACCTTCACAGGTGTCAGAACTGTGTGAAGAGTTCTGGAAAAGTGTTGAGAAATGTGCAAAATAGAATAACATTTTCCCTAAGGTTTCTTTACTACAATTATGCATATTGGTGAAACGTTCACCTTGCCCCTGGTGTATTCGGCCGCCTTCTCTTTCTTCTCCGTGTGGGTTTTGGGTTCAGGTTTGGCTTTGCCGTCCATGCGGCCCTGGCCAGCAGGAGTGGGTCTGTGCTCCCAACTCACGAATGTGCCCGACTCCATCCCCGTCAGATGAAACGCATCCACACGCTTCACATCGAAGCCCTTGATCTGAACAGAACCACACAACGAGAATATATATCACATTTATTTAGATTTACTTTTGTTTGAGGTTCACGAAAACATCAGTTCTTTCCCAGTAGTGAGGAAAAGATATATATATATATTAGGGCTGGGCAAGTTAACGCGTTATTATCGCGTTAACGCATTTATTAATTAATGCCGACAATTTTTTTATCGCACGTTAACGCATTTTTTTTTTTTTTTTTTTTTTTTAAGTCCGTTGCTCACTGGCTCTGAATACACATAGGCCTACAGTCAAACCATGATCACAGGAGGGGTGGGATGTTGGTCAGCCAGCAAATAACCCACCCAAACAAGCAGTGGAGAGAGGCAGGTTCTCTCTGGTGAACAGTTAAAGAGTTGCGCTCCGCGAGTGAATGACAGGCGCTCTATGGATAGTACCTATAAACCCTATAGATAATAACTATTTAGATTCTGGAAACTCACTAACAGCGAGCCGAGGATCAGTCTCTCTTCTAATGATTTGTGCTGCGCGTCCTTTATAAAAAGTTATAGACAATTCAACTTCGGCAACAAGCGGGCGCGTGCGTGAGGCGAGCATGACCGCAACAGTTTCACAGGAACGCACCCGCTTGTCGCTGCACCTTGTGCTCGACCACTTCACCTCACTCTTGGCTGATTTATACTTCTGCGTCGGACTTGAGCCAAAGACAATACGCTATAGACTACGCGTTGGTTTTCATTTATATCTCTGCGTCGTTGTCCGCGTTGACGCGCAAACACATGCAGAGGGAGCATGTGAAACCCGGGGAGCGGTTGTAGCAATCACAGCGCTTGCGGTACGCGTAGAATTGACGTTACATTTTTGGAGAGGGGCACGTCAGGGTACGCCGAAGTGTACGCGCGCTACACAGCTACGGCGTGAGTATAAAGTATAAATTGTTTTTTTACTCTGTTTAATGTAATCTTACGTGGGAAACCATGGCATGACCAAACCTAAGCTACTATAAGTAACGTTGGTCGACTTATATCTGTAGTAGTGATCATGACCTCTGACTACTACATAGACTGTTTCTGATGCTCCCTGATAAAAGATACCTGTTGATACCTGTTCAGAAAAAAAAAACAAGAAAACTGGACTCCTTTTAACAAACTAGATAAAAGGTAATGCCCTGGCAGTGGCAAATAGCTTTGTTTAAATATTTGATTTGATTACATTAATGTTTAAGTTGAGATTTGAGATTACTGTGTAAAGGGAATACTGCTGGTATAAAAGCACCTTATTTGTTTAAAGTTATTGCACTCTTGTGTATATAGCAGTACATTTAAATCAAAAGTGCGCAATACACTTCTTTAGAAGTCATTATTCAATTTTGCGCATAACAATGCGATTAATCGTGATTAATCGCAAGAAAATCACGCGATTAATCGCGATTAAAAATTTTAATCGTTGCCCAGCACTAATATATATATATATATATATATATATATATATATATATATATATTAGGGCAGTCACTTTACGTTCGAAAATCGATTGCACAATCGATCGGACCAACCAACACAAGTTTCGAAAACGAAAATAGGGAATCGATTTTAACTGCCTTTTTTTTTACCAAAAATGTGTTTTAGGTAGACAGATCAATACAGTACACAGAACATGTAGGATGTTGGAAAATAACAATGTCTTTTCTGTTAACCAAATGCTTTTTAATATTCGCTATTACTTCAGTGCAAGTGAACAAGGGCGCCGTTATTTGTTGCTTAGTGACGTGTGTTCAAGCAAGCCAGAAATGCGCAGATTCTGCGCAATACGCTGTATTTAATATATCATTAGGACTCACGAGTTGCGTATCTGCGCTAAATCCACGCAGATTTGGCTTACACGAACTTCCCCAGCAAAGTGAGTAAACATAGAAACACGCCAAATTGGCTCGTGATATGACAGCGTTACCCGCCAAAGTTCACTTTTATCCGAATTTGGCGGGTGTTAATTTCAATCCTTGAATGTTGCACTCCTGTTTGTCATTGTGCACAAAACTTCACGCCAATAAATCATCAGAAATATTGCTGACTTGTGCGCGTCTCAAGCACCCTCTTTACGTTCGTCCTAATGCCTGTTAGTTGTCCGTGGATTTGCCAATATTTGGTGTTGAAAATGGAAACGTCTTTAGACATGGAAAAATCGATTTTACAATCGATTCAATGAACACATATGTCTCAAAAATCGAACAGGATTTGTTCACAAAAGTGACAGCCCTATATATATATGTATATATTGGGGCTGTCGATTTAACACGTTAATTTGGTGCGATTAATTATGGAGGAAATATAATGATTTTATACAACAGTTCAATAAACGAAGTTAATATTGTGCTAATTTTTAAACACAACATTGCCTGTTTTTGCTCAATTTTAGCAATGAAAATAGTTCCAATGAAAGCCAGAGCAGAAGTGTTGTGCTTCTTCGTGCAACACACAGCAGTGTTTCATAACTGAATGAATCTGTGTTTTTTAACGAAACGAGTGAGCCAATGATTCAGTGACTCATTCATAATGACGTTCACTTGCTTTGTTCCTGAACGAATCAGGCGTTAGAATGAATCGGTTGAGTGAACGACTCAATGACTCACTCATTAAGACAGTGACTTGTCACCACCTACTGGCGGTTTTTGTTTAATATTTAGAGTATCATTTCATTTTTCATTCATATTCATGCCACCTCTGAACTACATCAAACGGTCTGTATAAATATACCTAAATGCCACTTCAGATGCTGCTTCTGAAAAAAAAAAAATGCTATAGCCACATTGTAGCCTTAAAAGTTTATGTGTAATAAATTCTTTGCTGAATCAAAATATTTCTTTCTAAAACTACTTTTTGTAATGTCTATTCAATCTATTTCTCGTCAAACACAATGATGACTTTACATGATCTTTTCGGGGTAATTTCTCAGCAGAAAATGTATGTGGAATTCATTTGGTTAATTAATCGGATTCGGCACATCATGTAATTACTTGACAGCCCTAACACACACACACATATATATATATATATATATATATATATATATATATATATAGAGTATTTAATAATAATATTTACATTTCAGTTTTGTATACTATATGTAAAAGGTATGATTCTTTTTTTTTTTTTTACTACAGAACTAGTCAAAAGTATGATCAACTCATACACGCAACAATAACAGACATAGTTATTATTTATTTTGTTCTAGGTTTCCTAAAACATCAGCTCTCACCCAATGTCCTAGATAAACGGGCAGGACGGGCTTCGCTCTCTGTTGCAGGAAGAATATGACCATGAGAGACAGCGAGTAGGATGGGATTCCTCCCTCCGCCTGACAGTCGATGTGGCACAGCTACAAAAACACACACAATCTTGTTAGACCTTGGTGAGAAACGGCTACAGTAATCTCGGGAAAGTGTGAGCGTGAGTCATACGTTGGCCCAGTATCGGAAGGCCAACACCAGAGGCACGAGCCTCGGCTCCAGTCTGGCCAGAGCTGCAAGGTGATTGGTGGTGAGGCACGCAACATCATTTCCTGCGCTCACTTTGCACATTAACCCACTGCAGAGACAACAAACAACTCACATCAGCTACGATTTATT
Organism: Gila orcuttii; assembly: GCA_026230005.1. Classification (NCBI taxonomy): domain Eukaryota; kingdom Metazoa; phylum Chordata; class Actinopteri; order Cypriniformes; family Leuciscidae; genus Gila; species Gila orcuttii. The sequence continues at coordinate 7,960,724 of JAPDVR010000021.1, read as the reverse complement.
ATTATTAATGTCTTCAAACTGTTTAATTTATAGCATCTCAGTTTTATTGCCCACATAAAACTGACCTCGCCACATCTCTGCAGAAGACAACAGGGACTTTGGCATGAAAATCAGACTCCACTTCGGCAAACGCCACTGGAAACAAAAGCGAAAATAGAGTTAATCTTGGCTCTCGAAACTAAAGTCTTGTGCATACATGAACTTTCAGCTGTTAGAGCTTGTCAATAGTCAAGTGAGGCACATTTATGATCATAGGATCCGTCAAACGTCTGGACACACTTTACTGAATTTGAGTCTCATAAAATCATTAAAACCGCCTGATCTAAAGGGTTAAACTTCTGAAATTCGTTTTTTAAACATAAATAGTATAAAATATAAGCAAATAAAACTTTAAATTTAAATATTTTCTGTTTTCAAAGAGACGACAAACTTGTCACTACGATTATATAAATAAATAAATATATATTTATATATACATACAAGTAAATGTTTAAAAAGTTTGACAAACATTTGATTAAAATGCATATATACATATACATACATATACACATATATATATATATATATATATATATATATATATACTACTGTGATGGCTTTTTAATAGATAAGATAAACTTATTATACTTATTTACTTCCCCTTTTAGGCATCCTAATATTTGAACTAAATGTACTGTTCGAAACTAATAAAAACTCATGACTTTGTTTGTGTGAGTGTAAAAATAACAAATATGGGAAATGAAACTAGACAGATGTCTGGTTTGAAACCTTTTGGTTACCTAGAGTTAGTGTCGACTGGAGACGCCCCAGGTAATTAGGTTCCAGGTACGTAGTTAGGTTTAGGGAAAAATCTACCACACTACACATATTCATATGTTCATATATTCATATTCAGAAATGTACAGTACCAGTTTATAAAACACATTTAAAAAATATATTGTTATATAATAGAAAATTCCATTTATATTCACTTTTCTTTGACTCAGGACTACAGGAGACCCTATTAATATATGGAATAAATTTGATTAATTAATTGGCATATGTAATTAATTTTAAAATGTGTTTTGACAACTCTCATTTTTTTATTTTTAGAATATTATTTATATAATAAATTATATTATAAGTATTATATATATATATATATATATATATATATATATATATATATATATATATATATATATATATATATATATATATACATTTCTTTTTTTTTCTTTTTTTACACACACTTATATACAAAGAGGTTTTCTTTTCCAGGCAACAACATGCTTACTCAACAGTCTATTTAAACAGTGTAAGTTTATAATGTTTGTAGTTGAATGAATTGGAAACTTACCACTGTTCTTTATGATCTCCAGCACCTGGATCAGCACATCAGGCTGAGTCATCTACACAACACAAGTGTGTTAATAAACACACAGTAAAACGTTAATGAACACAGTAAAATGTATTGTCACATATCCACAAAAGCAGCTCATGCTCGTATGTTCAGACTCACAGTGGAGGGGTAAGAGACGTCGATGTTGACATCACTTGTTTTAAAGGCGAAGCGGGTGAAACAGGAGCCGTAAAGACGGAGGGAGCAAGCTATGAAGAACAAAGGACAGGAGAAGTCATTCTAACCTTCACCATACTGAGAAAAACACTTTCTTGACCATTTTTACTTTCTATTGCTAGCTATTATACAAAGTACACTACGGTTCAAAAGTTTGGGGTCAGTTTTAAAAAAGTTTGAGTTTTAAATGTTTTTGAAAGAAGTTTTTTCTGCTCACCAAGAATGCATTTAATTGGTCATAAATACAGTGAAAACAGTAATATTGTGAAATAACAGTTTTCTATGTGAATATATAGTAAAACGTAATTTATTCCAGTGATCAAAGCTGAATTTTTAGCATCATTACTCCAGTCTTCAGTGTCACATGATCCTTCAGAAATCATTCTAATATGATGATTTGATGCTTAAGAAACATTTGATTAATATCAATGTTGAAAATAGTTTAAAAAAAATAAAGATTTTACTGTCACTTTTGATCAATTTAATATATTCTTGCTAAATAAAAGTATTGATTTCTTAAAAAAACATTAAAAATAAAAACTTACTGACCCCAAAGTTTTGAAATGCTTAAATTGATAATACACCACATTTGTGGAACCCAACTTTCAATTTATCCCCTATCCATGAATATAGGTGCCACAAAGCAGGCCAGTTTCTCGCATACTTCGTAAGTCCACTAATGGACGATAATGAACAGAATAGATGTAAAGCATGTCTTAAGTTCGGCAGGTAAACCCATGTACCTGTGAGTTGTTTACGTATAATACCCTCCATCCGGAGAACCACGGCTTGCCTCAACGCAAAGTCTTCCTCTGAGATGCCGTGCACCTCTGCCACCTCCAGGACGGCGCAGTCTAGCGCCCTCAACTGGGCCGGAGAGGGAAGAGGAAGCGCTCGCAACTCATTCTCCTCCTGCTTTTCCTGCAAAACACACATAAACAAGAGGATAAACGAAAAAAAAATCAAAAAAGTCAAATTTGATATAAAATATCCAATATAATATCTTTGTAGCTGGTGCTTTGACTATGATTAATTCAGAGATGCATCTTCTCTGACAGGGTTTTAGTGGGTTATCAGTGACACGCAGCGTTCTTTTGTATGTTTGCTAACAGTCTAATGGAAACTAGCACAGTAAACCCCTTTCTAAGCTTAGCACAGAGCCACCGTGGATTATATAGACCACAGAAAAAAGCTGCATCCTCTCACCATGATGTTCTTCTTGTGACGTTTCTCTTTAATGTGCTTGTGAGCACCCTGGATGTTCTCCACGTGGACTGAACACAGTTTGCATAGATACTGGAAATTCGGGTACTCCGGAGATGGCTGTGGGAATACACAACAACAGAGAAACCAATCACATCACGCGACATCAATTCACACATCTGACATGCAAACGGGAGAAATCAAGAGGCTCTTAACGACTACCCGACTTGCTCAGGTTGTTTCAGATTCAATTAACGACCTGGTTTTGAGCATCATTCAACAGTAAAATCAGTCGGTGAGTGTGAATGCAAACGCTCTTATTCACATTGATACTCGGCCCAGTTAGATCGAAGTTACAGCTCAAGTCAAATGAAACTAGGTAAAGCAAATATAAACCAGGGTTATTACCCTTAACTAAAACTATCAGGCCCCTGTGTCCACCAAAAAAAATATTTCAGAGGGCTAACAAATTTTTCCCAAAATTTTCAATGGGAGTGGACCGTTTTTAAACCGGTAGCAGCGTGACATGTGAGTGTCTATTTCTAGCCGAGCGCTGGGCATTTTTTATCAGTCGCTGAGAGTTGAAAAATGTTCAGATTTGGGTAAAACGCAGCGCTCATCAATGTCACTTTTGACCCAGCCGTCCAATCACAGTGGTGGAGGGTCGGGACAAATACCACACCAACCAACCACCACATCCTGCTTGTACATCCATAACAAATCTCAACAACAAGCACATCTCTTCATCCAAAACTAGTGCCAGAGCAAATACGTTACATTGTGCGGACATTATTATATTCAGAAACAAACTATTTGAGAAATCAGATGCTAGTAAAAGGTCTGTGGAAATTCTGTATTATAGTGTCTCCATATATAAGCCGCTTTCAGCTGCCAAAAAAAGGTTTGGTGGACACACCATTTCTCTTACTTGAATTAAAGCTGAAAACTAATTTAAAAAAAGATATTAGTTGAAAAACTAAACGAAAATTAGAAATGTTACCTTGGCATTAAACCGAAATAAGTTTAAGTTGAAGCACTGAAATTATTAACAGTAAATACATATAAACTAACACTAAATTTGAAATAAAAATCTATTATAAATGATAAAAGCACATAAAATTAAACTAAAATTAACATGAAAACCTAAAATATAAAATAAAAGCCAATTAAATATATTAATAAAACCATAATTTAAAAAATAACACTGATTTAAACTAAAACTGTGACATGAGACACCGAAAAGAATAACTCATTTGGCAATCCTGAACACAGAGCAGTAACAATGACATAAGCCCTTGAATACAATTAAAATAATCCTTTAAAATAAAATAAATTAATAAAATATTTTTGTAAACGTAAAGCTGCCAACTGTACACTAACAGGGCAATAAGTGATTCTATAGCACTAGTTTCATGTAGGGCTGCACAATGAATCGAAATAAAATGCGATATGGCGATATCAAATTGTACAATTTAAAGAAATAAATATGTGCTGCGTGTTTCAGAGTGAAGCGCAGCACTGTTTATTTAGATTCAAGCAGCTCATGATCGGGTGTTTGCAGCGTCTCAAAGTTGCTCAGTTCACAATAAATACTGATCCACATGAACTCATCTATCCTTCAGCTCTGAGTTTGGCTTGCTTTAACATGCATTTGCAACATCATTGCAAGAGCCAAAACATCTTCCCAAACTTATCAACAAAAGAGCACCACAGGTTACAACCCCTCTAATCTCTTGAGAAATCATTTTTCATCCAATGCTGTTATAATTATCATAGTTGAGTCTGTTTGGAGTGTATGGGTCACATGACTTGGTTAAAATTTTCTGTGCTCGTTATGTCAGTTTGACCTAAAGCCAGCATGTCCACCCATGAATTTTTTTATAAATAGGGTAACGTATCCTGGGAGATATAACTCATAAAATCCAAACTATATCAAATATTTCAAAAATGCCTTTGGATGTGTTTTACTTAAGTCCAGATGATATAAAAAGTGACATGAAATACTTTTTTTGCAGATCATTTTCCACTCTTGGCAGGGTTAAGGGCTGCCTGCGGTTTTCCATCAAAATAAAAGTTCAATGCAGCTATAAATATTAGTATCGTAACTTTACGGTTCCATTTTGGCATTTTTATTTTAGTATTTCTTATTTGTTTTGTATTTTTTATATGTCTGTTTAGTAATAATAATTATAAAAAATGAATAATTGTTATTATTATATTTATTTCACATCCACATTGTGTGCAGGAATGTGTTACCTTGAGCAGCCGGTGGATGTAGTCTCTCTGCAGCCTTTCCTCCGCCTGTCTGAGTCCCAGCTGTTGGTCAGAGGTCAGGTTTCCCACCTCCACGACCTCTGCTGCGACCTCGACCCTCTGTCTGCGATCCGAGATCTCCACACCTGAGATTTAAAGGAACAGACAGCAGAAACAAACCCAAACATAAAACTTTACTATGTTTTTGTCCTTCTACCACAGTAAATACACCAATACTAGTACAGAGAACACGTTAACAGTTTTGTCAGACTTTACGTTTTTAAATATCTTTTTTTTTTTGTAAATAATTTCAGCAATTTCATGTACATTAAATTGAAACATTTATAGTATTTACTGGAGTTTAAAAGTTTGGGGTCAGTAAGATTTTTCTTTTGTTATATAACCATTGATACATATTCAAGAGTGTATTACAGTGACAAAAGTGATTCATCTTTGATCACAGGAATGAATTACATTTTAGAATATGTTTAAACAGAAAACAGTTATTTTCAATTTGTAAAAATATGTCACAATATTTCTGTATTTTTTATCAAAGAAATGCAGCCTCGGTGAGCATAAGACACTTCTTTCAAAAGCATAAAAAAATCTTGAGAATGGACATTAAAATGCATTCAAATACTTAAAAGATTGTAATTCAAGAATGCTTTGGAATATAGACTTAAGTTTACACTCTTATATAAACAGCAGATTATTGCTGAAGTGAAAGCACTTCAAAAAATGAAAGTATGAAAAAGTTATGGAAATTTAAATTTACAGTACATCAAATATACTGTACTTGATATTTTTTCTTTTACATAAAATATATATATTTACAAAATATATTTTACTATAAAATTACAATAAAATCAAATCCATATATCTAACCGAGCTGTGTTCCAAATTTGAAGTTGATATCACAAAAATTGAGATTTTGTTTAGGCGTAATAACAAAAATAGCCTCCAGATCACATACATTCCATTGAATTTAATTGTATGCATTCTGCCATAACAAATTAATACATTTCTGTCCAAATAACACTTCTGTCACAAAATATGGAACCTTGAGACTCAGACCTTTCTGAAAATGTGATTTTTGTCAAGATTAAAAAAGGTTTTGATCATAAATTATGAAACATGACGATGCCCAAAAGGGGAGGAGCCCGATAAAATAATTTAGAGTACCGTTTCTATGGTAACGCAACGTCCAATTTCAAAATGGTTTTCACAGGATGAATTCTGAGTTCGTAAGCTTTCGAATGATACCTAATTTATGATAACTACTAAAGTATGCCATGTAAAAAAGGCGATAAACAAAGAAAATATTATACTAGAGGACAATATATATATATATATATATATATATATATATATATATACAGGCCCTTCTCAAAAAATTAGCATATTGTGATAAGTTCATTATTTTCCATAATGTAATGATAAAAATTAAACTTTCATATATTTTAGATTCATTGCACACCAACTGAAATATTTCAGGTCTTTTATTGTTTTAATACTGATGATTTTGGCATACAGGTTACATTTACATTTAAATTTACATTTATTCATTTAGCTGACGCTTTTATCCAAAGCGACTTACAATTGCTATATTTCAGAGGTCGCACGCCTCTGGAGCAACTAGGGGTTAAGTGTCTTGCTCAGGGACACATTGGTGTCTCACAGTGGATTCGAACCCGGGTCTCTCACACCAAAGGCATGTGTCTTATCCACTGCGCCATCACCACCCCACAGCTCATGAAAACAGCTCATGAAAAACCCAAAATTCCTATCTCAAAAAATTTGCATATCATGAAAAGGTTCACTGACACCCTCAAGCAAGAGGGTAAGACACGGAAAGAAATTTCTGAACAAATAGGCTGTTCCCAGAGTGATGTATCAAGGCACCTCAGTGGGAAGTCTGTGGGAAGGAAAAAGTGTGGCAAAAAACGCTGCACAACGAGAAGAGGTGACCGGACCCTGAGGAAGATTGTGGAGAAGGACCGATTCCAGACCTTGGGGGACCAGCGGAAGCAGTGGACTGAGGAAATGTGCAGGAAATGGGCTACAGGTGCCGCATTCCCCAGGTAAAGCCACTTTTGAACCAGAAACAGCGGCAGAAGCGCCTGACCTGGGCTACAGAGAAGCAGCACTGGACTGTTGCTCAGTGGTCCAAAGTACTTTTTTCGGATTAAAGCAAATTTTGCATGTCATTCGGAAATCAAGGTGCCAGAGTCTGGAGGAAGACTGGGGAGAAGGAAATGCCAAAATGCCTGAAGTCCAGTGTCAAGTACCCACAGTCAGTGATGGTCTGGGGTGCCATGTCAGCTGCTGGTGTTGGTCCACTGTGTTTTATCAAGGGCAGGGTCAATGCAGCTAGCTATCAGGAGATTTTGGAGCCCTTCATGCTTCCATCTGATTCCATTTTTCAGCACGACCTGGCACCCTCTAACAGTGCCAAAACCACTGGTAAATGGTTTACTGACCATGGTATTACTGTGCTCAATTGGCCTGCCAACTCTCCTGACCTGAACCCCATAGAGAATTTTTGGGATATTGTGAAGAGAAAGTTGAGAGACGCAAGACCCAAAACTCTGGATGAGCTTAAGGCCGCTATCGAAGCATCCTGGGCCTCCATAACACCTCAGCAGTGCCACAGGCTGATTGTCTCCATGCCACGCCGCATTGAAGCAGTCATTTCTGCAAAAGGATTCCCGACCAAGTATTGACTATTGAGTGCATAACTGAACATAATTATTTGAAGGTTGACTTTTTTTTTTTTGTATTAAAAACACTTATTTTATTGGTCGGATGAAATATGCTAATTTTTTGAGACGGGAATTTTGGGTTTTCATGAGCTGTATGCCAAAATCATCAGTATTAAAACAATAAAAGACCTGAAATATTTCAGTTGGTGTGCAATGAATCTAAAATATATGAAAGTTTAATTTTTAGCATTACATTATTGAAAATAATTAACTTTATAACAATATGCTAATTTTTTTAGAAGGACCTGTATATATATTATACTTTTTAGAGGATATTATTTTATAATTTTTTATTGACAAATACTAGATTATGTTTTATTATGAACTTTTAGCATGAAAACCAAAGTTTCAATTATTAAAAGTGTGTCGACTTTTTGTGACAAAGATTTTTTGAGGTGCACTCTTGTCATAAATTCATATATTACTGTTCCTACATAATTTGTAACAAAAAAAACAGTGGTAAAATATCCATTTAGGAGTCTTAAACCTTTTCAACGATATATAGTTAGTCATGATTAGATTAGGATTTAATTGTAATACAGTGAAGTAAACTTAGGCGTCCCGCTAGGGGGACGGTGACAGTTATTTAAACAGTTGTGTAGGGTCACTCCAGTATAGATATCAGCACTAAAAAAACCTAAATAATCTAGAATTCATTTGATGAAGATTGGTGTGTATTTTCTCACCAGGTATCTTCTCTTTAGCTGTGATGGTGTTGTTGTGTGTTGAGCTGTCCTCTGCTGTGCTGGTCAGCAGTGTTGTTCCCCCATCCTTGCCCGGGCCACTGTTTCGGACGGGCGTTTTCTTCTCCTGTGTCTGCTGACGGGCTTCACCGGGCAGGGGCTTCCCTCTCCCCCTCTCGCCAGAATTAGTTCTGCCCGTCAGCCTGCGGGCTTTGCCCTTGCCCTGCTCCTGAGGGCTGCCGGTGTGGCCACCCTGGATCTCCTCTTTCGGCCTGGGGACGCCGTCCTTGCATCGGCTGGGGACTCTCGCGCTCTCCCTCTGGGGTTTGGAGGACGACGCCTTGCCCCCGCTCGAGCGGGAAGGTTTGACCACCTTCACGGGGCTTTTGGGGTCCTCCATGCCACTACACTTCTCTCCGGACGAGACTGAAGGAAAGCCCAAAGGGCTCTGGGTTGAAGGTTTCTGGAATGAAATCATGATATAATCAGATTGTGGGTATCCAGAAATGTTGGTGCATGGAAAGTTTGAGAAATCAGGGAGACTTTGACGACATTGAGCAGGGAATGCTAGCTTAGTACTTAATTAAACTATTTTTTTTTTAATTACTAAGTGAACCAATAGACATTATTCCATGATCAGTGCATTATTTCTTTTTTTTTTTTTATGTGCTAAATTCATGACATGCATCACTTTATTCCATAAAACCTATTTAGTTTCTTATTTTCAGTACATTCAAATAATAAATATTATTTTGTGTTTTGGTATCTTAAACCCCCAAAATGTCAGGTGGCGCAACATCCACACAGAAAACTATTTAAAATGGTGTTTTAATAATAAGACATTCACAATAAAATACTATGGCAATTTTATGTTTGAAACCTTTCAAATAAACAAATTAATAAATATCAGTAGTTTTAAAGCTGTTGAGATCATTGAAAAACTTGTCCGGCAAATAGTTTATTCTCAGATGTCAGGATGGCACAACAGCAAGCATGGCTCTTTTATTATGAACTGACATGGTAATAACAGTAAATATGATAATACATCATCCAGAGGAGCCCAACTGATCCTTGTGGAAAAAGGTTTGTAGATCTGTCTCAAATATTGGTAAATTACTACTTTCAAGTATGGGTAGGTTGGTACACTTTCCATGTCAGGTGGTACAACCAATGTAAAACTAGGAAAATGCTATTTTATCAAACTTATTTGTTGCATTTAAAAATCAATGTATGAACTTGATAGCAAAGGCAAAAGCTAATACAGGCATACAAGTAGAAGCTGTTTATTGTCAAATTTGTTGCAAACGTCAGGTGGCACAAATGCAATGAATGTCCCTATATGAAATAAAAAAAACATTAAGCTTAATAAATAATACATTTAAGCTTATTCAATATTTAAAATGTTAGTTTTAAGTTAAAGATGTTTTACTCTTTCAATTATTTTCATGCTAATGTTTTAAATAATTTTAGATGCCACTATCGTATCAAGTAAAGGAAAATCGTTCACACTTTATATTAGGTGTCTTTAACTACAATGTACTCACATAAAATAAATGGTTAGGTACGATGAACTTGTTCGTGTTGTTTTACAAAGCACTTGTGCTACTGTTGAGGTGGGATACGGGTGGGTTAAGACACGTTTGGTGGTATGAGTAGGTTTAAGGTTGGGTTAAGGTCAACAGTGTAATTATAGATGTCAGTACAGATGCAATATACAGGCATTTTTTTCAAAATATAAGTCCAATGTAAAATATGTTTACGTACACAAAAAAATGCATTGTACTAGGGATGCACCGATATGAATATTTTTATATTTGAAAGCCGATAACCAATATATTGGCCGATAAATCTAAATACATTTTGAGAGCCTGATTACAAAACCAAAAATCTCACCATTAAGATCCATGTCCCAAGCACACAATTATATTCTCATTATAATTTTATGTAGCCTATAAGACAGACTTGTGCTGCACATATTGCACTTTACGGTATTTTCCTTTTTTGAAGTGATTCGAAATATATTTTAAGCAATTCAAATCCATCATGGCGAACAGTGCGCATCCACAATCCATTATTTATCGGCTGTGAGCTAAAAACATGTGTATTTGCATTTTATTTTTTTATGTAATTGGTCCAGTATTCAGCATATTCCCTGTCATTATTGTTGTCAGGTGGCACAACTGATATAGGCTACATCAGGTGGAGCAACCATGTAAATTCTTGATTACACCAACACATAATAGGTCAAAGTGAACAAATGGCTGAAAACTAGATTGTGATTAGTTATTGTATTTAATGCATTTACTGGTATATATTGAGATTTTTTTTTGTCTTTAAACGTAAAATTGGATGCTAAAGATACTAAAATACCTGGCCACAAGAATACAATAATTATAAATTAACATGAATAAAATACACGACCACAAACAATAATGTGTTAGGCACTAAAGACACTCTAAGGGTTACTTTGCTATCATATATATATATATATATAAACACACACACACACACCTCTCTCTCTCTCTCGACTATATATATATATATATATATATATATATATATATATATATGTAAATATTTTTTACTAATTGACACTTGTTTAAACACTGTTCATGACTCAAAAATATGCATTACATCAATTTTGAAAAGATATTTTTTTAAAATATATCTTTTTTGAAGCTTTATTTGTCATTGACCCAGCTTCAAATCTCCTGTTCCACTCAACACATTTAATACAACATGAATGTATGCATTACAGATATGATATGAATATAAGAATACAGACATGAAATGCAATCATATGCATGCTTCATATTCAACATTTCCCTTACACTGAGCACAACATACTACATATTTCAGAAAGAGCAGTATGTTAAGTTAGTATGCTACTAGTTAGAACATGTCACAACAGAACACTAATTACTTTACACAGTAGTACACATTTAGTCATGCTATAATCCAAAGTCACATACAACGCATTCAAGCATCTTATCAGTTCATGCATTTCCTGGGAATCGAAACCCAAGCTCTTGCCGTTAAATAATCAAGCAAGAAAGACAATATACACAGCTGATATAATGCTACTTTAAGGTCATCATACTGGAGATGTAAGGTAAAGAGCAGTGCATTGTGCTTGGTATACTGTATATTTTAGTGTGTCAAATGCATACAGTACATATACTATACACTGCAGAAATGATAAGAGTAATATGTTAGTATGCTTTAGGTCAGCATTACTAACAGGAAGAAATGACATCATCATTACCAAACAATTTTCTTTTTTATGTCTTAAGGTTTGAAACATACATAAATATATCTAGAATAACTATATATTATTATAATGTCTGAAGCTAAATATAGAATACATACTAGCTATCAATTTATTTAAAGCATTAGACGTTGCATTTAAAAAAAGAAAATTTGTTTGTATCATGTGCACAAAAATATTCAATCTTTCACAAGTTTAACGACCTGTAGGCCTGAACAAGCACAAAACTACAGTCGTACAGAAACTACAATCATACATTAGAGTCCTAACATTAATTATGAGACCATATACGTACCTGACCTGATATTGTATCCTAAATATTATTTCTCAGTTCTGATTTCCTATTCCCACTGCAAAAACACTGTATCGTAATGATCAAACACTAGCACTGCCCCATTACCTGCATACTTACAAGTAGAACACATTAACATGCAAGTAATACACACTAAGAACTGTGTATCACTCACAAAAAGTCTAATTTTATAGTGATTCCCTAAACTTTTGTCATTGTATTTAGACTTAGCTCGCGCGCTGCGCTACAAACGCCTTGACCACCTCTTCCTCACTTGTGTATTTACTTTCTGCCTTACCTAGATTCACAAATGTGCGGTAGATCAGCAGTACATGCTGAGAACGATCATAAGGAGCTGGGACGGTTTGGCGTCGCGTTAAACGCCATGTATCCCGGCGCTGATGGTGGTGATGTTGTTGTTGTTTTCGGCCCTGCTCGAGACGGTGAGCGCACGCGCCATGTTAACTCTGCTCGCGCGCTGCATTGTGGGCCGCGTCAGTGCGGCAGGCGGAGAAACAAAACTACACTGGAGACCGACGCGACGCTTCAACGCGCAGTATCGTCGATGTGACGCCTACAGGCGGCGCTCTGAGGCCCAAACAACACAATAGCCTACTAAAACTCTAAAAGAAAACCAAAAGTTTATTGTTGATTCTGAAAACATATGTATCATTGTAGTATGTTAGAAAAGAAAATACGGTTAGAGCCGTATGAACCTGGACCGTGGGGATTTATTTAGATTATGCCATTTACCATTATTTACCATTAGATTATTTACATTTAATGTATTTTCATAGTATACAATAATGTTTTTAAGTTTGAAAATAAGGTACATTCACCAGGTTAAAAACACATTCTTGGGTTTTGACCATTATGACAGACATCTTATTAAGATCTTATATTCAACCGGTATGGCTGAATTCACTGTATTAGTGTTAATATGCATATTAAAAAACATATTTCTAAAACATAGCATATGAAAAAAATCATTATATTATTATTATTATATACAGAAGGAATTTGTAGCTAAATAAATTGCTGCAAATAGTTAAATAGCACTCTATAGATAATAAAAAACTATAAAAAAGAAAAAAACTAGCAAATATTAACTAGCCTATTTTCCACACGAATATAGCTGCTTTTATTTCTAGAATATCATCAAGGCTATTAGTGCTACATAATACAGCAAACATTGCATTGTAATACATCCATGCAAAACAAAACAAAGTAATAGCCTTTTAATATTTAAAAGTGCGGTAGAATAAAAATGTTTCCAAACTCTAAAATGAAACTCGAGACCATGGGTCTTTAGGTAGAAATAAGCGGAAGACCCTGTGCTTTCATAAAAAAAAAAAAAAATTTAAAAATAGACTATTGATTCAACAAACCCTAGTTAGCCAGCCTAGTGGGCTATGTAACATCTTAAAATTGATATTAAACGTTTACCTTAATTAATTATAAACAATAAATAAACGTTTACCGTAACTATCAAGCAGAATGTGAAACATTTATGAAGTTGTAAGCGTTCGCTCACGTACAGAGGAATGAGCAAGCTTGTGATTGGTTGTTTGGGGGCGCGCGCGTCATTAAAGTTTTGCCCATTCCGCTCTAGGCCTGTTGATTTTCATTTCGTATAGGACTGTCCCGTTCACTGTCTTCTCTACATCAGAAGAATCTCATCTCACTGCATTATGGGGATGTTTCAAAGAGCACTTGCTTTGCTGACTTTATCATGTCTGGTTGAGGCCAAACAGAAAGACTTTTACACGTTTAAGGTGGTGAACAGCAGAGGGAGGTTAGTTTCTCTGGATAAATACAGAGGATCGGTGAGTCTCCAGATATGAGCTCTGATGCTGCAGATATGAGATGCAACTAACGTGCATGTAAGAAAAGCCTGCGATTCTAACGTGACATCACTGTGTGGTTTAATACTTTAATACTGTTGTAGAATTTCCTCACTTCAAGTATTTTCTTTCTAACAAACTACTAACCTGCAGACTGGAGTGGTTCTTCATTCATTCTCAGTGTCTACGTGGCATCTTCATGCATCTCAGCTCCTGCTGCTGATCTCGGCGCTGTGATTCACTCCTGATGGATTTTGGGTTGCATTTCGGAATAACTTTCAGTAATTATATTAACAGACATTATTGCATAAAATAATGCTCTATAGAGATTAGTATTGCATGCACATTCAAACAGAACGAAATCAAATTGATTGGTTTTGAATGTCGAACTAGTCCAGAATTAAACAGTTGGCCTGTAAAGTCTAACTTTGCAAACATTATTAAGTAGGCTATTTTAAGAGTAACAATTTACATGCTAAAATTTAAAGCATTAGAAAAGACACATGTTGTGCTTCACTTCTTTTTGACACGTGATTTATTATGCATAAAATAATAGATTGTGTGGTTTTAAACAGAACTGAGTTTGCACAACTCATTTTGAGTCACTAGGTGTCGATGTTGAATAACTTTGAAAAGCTATTCGTAAATCTTTGAAATCTGATACCAATCAACAACTATATTATATTATATTATATTAATTGTATTGTATTATATTATATTATATTGAAAATTATAGTGAATCTGGGCTAAAGTTTCATTCTTGGTGTAAACAAATGGTTTTAAATAATATTTTGACTTGAGCAAAACCAGTTAATTTAGGCTATATATTTGTGCACCACATTTTTAGTTTAGCTGACAATTTCTTTTTACAGTGCACTCCCAGCTAACAAATATATATTCTAATTATATTTAGCTAACATTCCCATTAGGTTATGAAAATGTTATTTCTGCACGTTCAAAACTTTCTGTTTTTTATATGTTCTTTAACATTATAAGGGAAAATTCCATTGTATCATTTTCTAAATATTATGGGAACGTTACTTTCATGAATAATGTATAAATAATGTTTTTGTGCTGACGTTTTGAGAACTTTATTAAAGACCAGATAATTCTGAATGAACTGTACAAGAAGAACGTTTGTTCATCGCTTTGAGAGAACCTTGCCAGACCGTTAGCTGAAGTCCTAAGAACGTTCCCTGTTAGCTGGGTTACATATACACTGTAAAAAAATATTTTCATGGTTTGTTATCACAACTTTTGATCTATTGTCAAATCAGCAGATAATTGTGGTTCAGATAACATATTTTGAGTTTCTATTTATTAAACCAACTTCCTTGTATTTACTCATTTTTTTTATTTTAAGGCAGCCAGGTAACTTACTTTTTTAAGTTACCAGTAAACCAATAATATATATATATATATATTTTTACAGCTTACTTATTGCTACCCTTACTACTATCACTTTACTACTACTACTAGCCTACCACCACTCCTCCTCATCCTACAACGACCACTGCGACTACCCCTACTACTGTTTTTGAAAATAAATAAATAAATTTGTATTTACCAGCTCTTTACATGCAATGAGCCATCCTTTTAGTGTAGTTGTAACCTCAGATGAAATGGGTCAGTTTTAACACTAAATAATGAATAAAAAACATGAAGTGCTTTAATAACAGCAGGCTTAATGGAGGTGAGGTGTTTTTCAGTCTGTATCAAGAGCTGATATAGGGCCGATGTCAGCAACAGTGTGTAATTTGCATCTTTAGAAAAAAAAACAAATATACACGCGGACAAATGTACATTTGATTATCTTGAGAAGACTTCGAGGTCTTCGAGATTTAAGAGAAGAGGTAAAGCAGAGATCGACGTCACAGCAGCTCTTAACTCATCTCATGCTCCTCCGCTGCTGCTGATTGGCTCTAATGGCTTCATTTGGCTTTTAGACCATAATTGGTGTTCATGGTCACATGCTTCAAAAACCTTCCTACAGTTTGAAAACAGAGACACTTGTGATTATGATCACAAACCGTTAATCTGATTCATGGGCAACACAACTACTCTTTAAAATAGTTTTTTCTAATAAAATAAAACACATTACTGGAGTAGCTATATGTTTTAGGAGAAATTCTATTTCAGTCTTTCTACTGTCTACTTTTCTATCTATCTATCTATCTATCTATCTATCTATCTATCCTTCCATCTATCTATCTATATCTATCTGTCTATCTATCTTTCTCTGTCTGTCTATCCATCTATCTATCTATCTATCTATCTATCTATCTATCTAATAAAATAAAACACATTACTGGAGTAGCTATATGTTTTAGGAGAAATTCTATTTCAGTCTTTCTACTGTCTACTTTTCTATCTATCTATCTATCTATATCTATCTATCTATCTCTGTCTGTCTGTCTATCCTTCTATCTATATATATATATATATATATCCTTCCATCTATCTATCTGTATGTCGGTCTATCTATCTGTCTATCTGTCTGTCTATCTATCTATCTATCTTTCCATCATCTATATATCTATCTGTCTATTCTTCCATATATCTATCTGTCTGTCTGTCTATCCTTCTATCTATCTTTCTGTCTGTCTGTCTATTCTTCTATTTGTCTATCTGTCAGTCTGTATATCCTTCCGTCTGTCTGTCTGTCTGTCTGTCTGTCTGTCTGTCTGTCTGTCTGTCTGTCTGTCTGTCTATCTATCTATCTATCTATCTATCTATCTATCTATCTATCTATCTATCTATCTATCTATCTATCTATCTATCTATCTATCTATCTATCTATCTATCTATCTATCTATCTATCTATCTATCTATCTATCTATCTATCTATCTATCTATCTATCTATCTATCTATCTATCTATCTATCTATCTATCTATCTATCTATCTATCTATCTATCTATCTATCTATCTATCTATCTATCTATCTATCTATCTATCTATCTATCTATCTATCTATCTATCTATCTATCTATCTATCTATCTATCTATCTATCTATCTATCTATCTATCTATCTATCTATCTATCTATCTATCTATCTATCTATCTATCTATCTATCTATCTATCTATCTATCTATCTATCTATCTATCTATCTATCTATCTATCTATCTATCTATCTATCTATCTATCTATCTATCTATCTATCTATCTATCTATCTATCTATCTCCCTGAATGCAGTAGACATAGCCTATATAATGTATGATGTTCTTGATTTCCCTGTCCCGTGTTTGTAGGTTTCACTGGTAGTGAATGTGGCCAGTGAGTGTGGTTACACCGACGAGCACTACAAAGACCTCCAGCAGCTGCAAAAAGACTTCGGGCCGTTTCATTTCAATGTGCTGGCATTTCCCTGTAACCAATTTGGCCAGCAGGAGCCAGGCAGCGATAAAGAGATCGACAGCTTCGTGCGGCGGGTCTACGGGGTTTCTTTTCCCATCTTCAGCAAGATCGCTGTGGTTGGAATAGGGGCAAATAACGCTTATAAATACCTTGTGGGTGAGTGGAACAGGTTACAGAGGGATCAGAAAGTATTTACAGTTTTTCTCAGTCGCTTTGGTGCATTTCTCACATCACTATTTACATTTGCACAGTTACAGTTTTTTACAGTCGCTAGGACACATTTCTCAATACTTAGGTCACTTTTTCAAAACTCTTCACACAGTTCTCCAAACCAACTTTCAGCTCGGCACAGGAGTTCATTTCACTTTCAAAATGCACTAAAACTACCAAATCACTTCATACATGTCTCAAATCAACATATTCTTCCAGAACACTAGCAAAGGTTGACAGACAACAAACACACTTTGTCACCCACAAAACAATGACCGAAAAAACACTAACAACAGGTAGCATTATACAATATTTTCTTCTGTAAAACAAGCACACTCTCTACTGTTTAGAATTCACTGCAATATATGTTACTGGAATGAATCAGACATGAAGCAGTGCTTCAATATATTTTGTCTTTTTTTTTTTTTTTTAAGTAATTCCAAAATACAATAATTTATATACACACCATCCACCGATACAGATACAATAGGAATCAGCTGTGGTTGGTCCAATTGTCCAATTGTTTTTATTGCATTTCATTTTTAGATTCGAAATATATTTCATTACAATATTACTGTAGAAATGTAGCAAATTGCTGTCATATTCAGTTTTGTATTATGTTATTGTTTTGAACATAAGTTTAACAATTTTGAAAACAGTATGTAAGCATGTGCAAATTGGCCTGTAAACACACAGAGTTTTGGCGGTTGTTGTGTCAAAGTGAGAAAAGAATTAATGTAATTTGAAAGATGTAGTCATTGAGTGCATTTTGTGCCAAAGCAATGATAAATGATCCACAGTTTAGCCCACATATACTTCTGTTGTGCTCGCTGTGTGAAGAGTTTTGAAAAAGTGACCTAAGTATTGAGAAATGTGTCCTAGCGACTGTAAAAAACTGTAATGCAGTTCTCAAAACAATTAGTACAAACTGCAAAACCTAGTTGATAACCTGCAAAAGCGTGTCAAAATGGATAGCTCATTCCTCAAAAGCAAGTATTCATGTCAATGAAAGTGTCAGTATCATCAAGATGAAAAGTTCTGACACCATTGTTTATGAACAAGATAGTCAAATGGCTTTGACATGTTTTCATTATGACAGTTTACTCTGTAAATGTTTTCCAATGCAAAAAAGTCGTATCTTGGTGACACTACCTGAAAATGCTCAAGACAGCACTATATAGGCTACTATTTGCACAGCCATTTGAAAACTACAGTAAAGTTACACATGTATTTAGTGAGTGAACTGAGTACATGTCACTGAATATGTATGTTTCACATTTTTACTGCATGTCTTTGCTATTCTAATTTGTTCACAGCATTGTGCAAAGGAAAAAATACACCCTTATTTACAACAAACATAAACTCCCTTTGTGTTGAGCTGTGCACAACTGGAAACAATATTGCAGTACATATTGGAACTGAACATACGACATACATAGTACTGTAAATCATTCATGCACATCCAGACGTTCCTCTCTGTCTGGCCACAGGTTCACCTGAGAGAAATTGTTCAATTTGAGACATTTTCAGAAAAGAAAAAAAAAATACAAAAAATGGTAAAAATTTGACAACTAGTTCAACATTTTTGTATGTGATGACTCAAGCAATGAAATGAGGACTATTAGTTTTATATGGAATGACTATTCAGCATTCACAAGTATAGGTAATTTTGACTGACATGACATAAGCAAATGATAATGTTATAAAACATTTGCTTTCAGTGTTGTATGAAAGCAAATGATGCATGTCCAAAAGCATTTGCAATTTGTTGGAAGGAATGAGAAACTGCTACTATGATGTGCACAAATGACTAAATGTTGTGCAAATGTAAATAGTGATGTGAGAAATGCACCAAAGCGACTGAGGAAAAACTGTAAAGCAACTTGTATATACTCAATTGTTTTTATTTTAAGCCAGCTAGGTAACTTACTTTTTTAAGTTAAACCAATAATATTTTTTTTACAGTTACTTATTGCTACCCTTACTACTATCACTTTACTACTACTACTACTAGCCTACCATTCCTCCTCATCCTACAATGACCACTACTGTTTTTGAAAATAAATAAATAAATATGTATTTACCAGACACTTAAAAATCACACTTTAAAAAATCAGCCATTGCATTAGATACAAAATATAAAATCAAGTGTCTGTTGTGCAATGCCTAATCCCTTTGTTGCATAATACAAAGTTCATTTTCATGCAATGTAACGGCTTATTAATTTGACATGCTGTGCTCTCATTTAAACAACCGTCACTCTCTCTTCTAATTTCAGAGGCATCTAGGAAAGAGCCGACCTGGAATTTCTGGAAGTACCTCATCGATACTGATGGCAAAGTTGTTGATGCGTGGGGTCCTGATGTCTCCGTCAAAGAAATCCGCCCACGGATAGCGGATATGGTTCGGAAGCTGATCATCAAGAGGAAAGAAGAGCTTTAAGTCCTTTGAATCTTCTTCAGCTCTGAAAACTGTCAACACTCAGACCTCAGAAACAGATTCTTTGAAGAAACAAATGCTAATTTAGGACTATTTAAAAAGTACGAGGTGTGAGATTACACCGGCGCAACCCACTTTAAACGAACATATATCCTCTCATCTAGTTGTGAATCTTTCAGTTGTGAAAACTTTGTTGCATCTGTTTGGAAAGAGAAGCACTGAGAATCAAAGTGATAAAAGACCACTTTTATTAATAAACCACTTCATGCTTACACTAAATGATATCCTACACGTTATGTCAGAACAACACCAAAAAATAGAGCAATATGATGAACTGATTCTGGAGTAGAAATATTATTTTTTTTATACTCCCGCTATCTTTTTGTTCTGTGATCTTCCTGAAAGATTAAAAAAAAACACCCTTTGACCCTGTTATATTTTATAGTTTGGTGGCTCCATTAAAAGTTTTTTTTAAAACATTTTGTTTATTTGAAAAGTGTTTTTTTTTTTTTTTGGAAGAAAATGTGTGTGGTGGTGGTTGCCCTTCTAAAATTAAAACTAGTTACTAACAATTCATGTTTAAATATTACAAATAATTATCATTCTTTAAATATTTTTCTGAAGAAAATGTGAGTGGAGGTGCTTGCCTGTGCAAAATAAAAATAAATTATAAGAAATGTATACAAAGTTCTGTCATGAAACTCGCAGGCTGATAGGTCTTTAACTCAATCTGCTTGCAATCACATAATTCTCTATAGGGCACAGCTGATTGGTTCCTGCTGTATCAGTAGCCAATGAGCATTTGCTGTAGCAGTTGCAGTGCACTTTCAGAAACCCTCCACCGTCCCCAGCTCCACCTGTATAGATCTGCTACGGGTAATTCACGTATGCTGAACTGTACAGCAGTAGCAAGTCCCGTACTTGCTCTGCAGCAACCACAATAACAGCAGTAGCAGATCTATCTATTCTAAACATATCAACATTTTCATATCCATTACCCTGCCAAACACTTTAAAAATTCTAAATGAATTATAATAAATATTATATTTTAATATTTTCTGAAGAAAATGTGTGTGGTGGTGCTTGAACGTAAAATGAACCACCATGATGTCAGACTTGCCCTGTGCGCTCCAAGCATTTTGATCAGATCAGTGAAGGAAAATGTAGAATAAATAAATACACGTTTCAATTTCGTAAATCGTAAGAATGTTCTTTTCCATAATTTGTCCAAAAAGGCTACAAACTTAATATACGTGAAGGTACATTCAAAAGAAAAAATATTATGACAAGCCATGTCCTTAAATAAGTGCTCAGGGTTACTTTGCAGCCAGTTTGAAACATTTTATTCATAAAAATGTGCTAGAGTGTGTATTGGAAAACCTCGAGGTGAGATTTGTATTTCACGTAAAAAATATAAAAAAGACAAATTAATATTACAGGTTTTATGGAATGTACAAGATAAAAACTCAAGGTCCTGGTGTACGATGTGCCCTCTTTAGATTTGGCTATAAAGCCATTCAAATTCAATCACAGTAAGTTAACACAGTAAATCACGTTTTAAAAATGTATGTTAACCACAATAAGTCGCCAGCTACTACTAGCTTTTATTTCACCGCTCTTTGGAGTAATTGATTTGTCTCTAATAATCCTCCGATTTCGAAATATGTCCAATTCCTTCGATGTCTGACCATTTAGAAAAGTAATACCATACTTCTCCTAAACAAGCTGCATTATTTGAGGTATGATTCATGGATTACATTAGTTTAACTCCCAAAAAGCAATGGTAATATTGATGCTTGATTTTTGCTAAAAGCAAGATGAAACCTTTGGAGAAATCAAGGTTTATTTTTTGCATCTTTAGAGCGGAGTTTGATATGGGAAATGATATGCTGACAGTGTTTTACCAAATTTTTTTTTTCTGGGTCCCATTGACAACGTTAGTCAAGGTTTATTTAAATAATGCTTGTCCTTTTTCTAACCTGATTCTGCTCAACATCTTTTATGTTCCACCGAAGAATCAGAGTCAGAGTCCATGTTTTCTTCAGATTTTGTCATTTCAAAACCTCAAGGAAAAACGATTTCTCATTATGTGATGCCTGTAAGACAAGTTTGTCAAACAGTTTCTCCTGAGGTGACCGGTGACCTCAAAATTGGTGTATGTTGGAATTAATGTAAGTGACATTTGGATTGAGTCATTTTAACTTCTTGCCGCCTACACCAAAGTTCATCTCTAATGATTTTATAAATTTCTTCAGGCCGTGATGAATAAATCTGCACCATAAGACTTTAATCTACTTAAACTGAATGATTTTCTTCCTTCCAAAACTTCAAAAAAGATGTACATGACCTTTTCAGTATTATGTGACCGCCTGAAGTAAATTAATTTGAAAATGTCGGCTATGACCTAAAACAAGGTCTCAGGGTCAAATCTAAATCATCAGGTCATGGTCTCAACCTCAACTATCTGTCCTTAATGCGGAAATGTAATGTTACAGAAAGAATTTTTGTGTGAATATTGTTGAGTGTGAATCCATATAGTGGTGCATGCTAAGTAGTCATGATTTAAAATATAATAAAATACCACTTTTGTTAATAGACAATAAAAGACCACTTCATGCTTACACTTAATGACACCAAAAAACTGACAAGCTCCTAACCCTAATTATTAAAAATTAGGGATGAATTCAGGTTGAATGGGATTTTGCCATTGAGATGACACCCACAACACCCTTGCAATTGTATTGTAATTTATGCAGGAGATTGCATAAAAATGGGTCCAACATATTCATTCATTCATGAAGCACATTCCACACGAAACAAACGACAGCAGGGAGAAGGCCTCTGGAAACTCACTCCCTTTTGAATTCAATGCACCAGCCAGAAGGTTTCTGAACAGCGGAGCGGAAGACGATGAGGATGCAATATCTGATAAGATATCAGTCTGTTTAACCAATGCTTTTAAAGGTTAAACAACACTTCAGTATTTATGAAGCAGGAATTTTAATTTCCCTGATCAGCAAACACGACGTGGCTGCTGTCTTGTTATGCAATTCAAGACCTTTCTGATTTACCAACGTTACTATCAGAATATCAAGTAGCTTCTTCAGTTTTTGGCACACATCCACTTTTACACTATCATTATTTTCCAGCAGTAAAGAAACATGCATCATATCTAAAATTATGTATTTTGTTTAACATGTATTGTGCTGTGAATGACAGAATAAAATTGCAAACAATTTTGTCTAGTTTCATAGCCAGCACTTGATGTGTCCTAAAGTGTCATGAAACCCCCCTGTTTTAGCACTGGCCATTCACAATCACAGATTAAAAAAATAAAAAAAAGACTCAAGAAATGGCCGTGTAAAGCTGTGGAAAAGTGTGATAAAACACAGAATTACAACACATATGAATATTAAAATTTGAGTGGAGAAAAAACTAGTTATTATTTTCGAACATTATTAATTACATAACATTATTTTGGAAGTTAAAGAGGTTATACGTATAATTCATAAGCCCTTGTTATTAGTGACACCGGTGGCCGTTAAGTGAACTGCAGCCAGCGACTTACTGCTCACATTCGTTACACACCAGAGACTGA
Organism: Gila orcuttii; assembly: GCA_026230005.1. Lineage (NCBI taxonomy): Eukaryota > Metazoa > Chordata > Actinopteri > Cypriniformes > Leuciscidae > Gila > Gila orcuttii. The sequence goes on along the minus strand of JAPDVR010000021.1, from coordinate 7,937,254 downwards.
ACCTGATTCAATGCCCTGATATATTCACTCTTTTTCATTCTTTGCTTAGAAGTAAAACGAAGTTGTAAATACATTTGCAGCAATTTACTGTTAACATCCAGACGCCGTCCACACTGAGAGAGACGGTTAGATGTAAACGTGCTGCACGCTTTTACTCATTATCCATAGCACTTTCAGAGCATGGTTCTTTACGGAACCTTATAAAAAGGTTCTATTTAGCACCGAAAAGAGTTCTGCTATTGTTACAAGCCGAAGAACCCCAATTCGGTACTGTTTAGAACCATTTTTCTTAAGAGTGAAGAGTTTAACAAATACTGTGATATATAGGCCTACTTCACTTTATCTGACTTTTCCATTTCAGCATATAAAGGGTTCTTCAGGATGATACAGTTCTAAATATAAATTTATACGTCTTAAGAAACTTTAAAGAACCATCTTTTTTTTTTTGTGTGTTGTGATGTCAGTGCAGGTCTCGCAGCGGCTGAGGAAGGTTTGATATGTTTTCTCTGTCATATCACAGCAAACAGTCCGACTCCACATCCAGTAACCAGATTAAGACTCTCAGAGGATTGTGAAAGCACTTTCATTTCCACACCTTCAAAGCAAAAGCTTTACCACCTGCCAAACAGATCATGCACCTCTAAACAGGCTCTTCTATAAATTATTCATTAAAAAAGTACTAGTTTACCTCTTCAACTTCTATTCACATTTCAAGTTTATTGTACTGAATTGCCATCCCTCAGTGACCAACGGTATCATTTCTGATCAAAGATAAAAAGCGAAAGTGAAAAAAAAGTTAAAGTAGTTTAAGTTTACTGTAAAGCAAATGTACTGAACAAAAAAAAAAATCAAAAACTCATAACTGATACACATGCATTTTCTTTCTCGACTGTTACATTCACTTAAGACATAACGACTATGTTTGCTAGGATACTCACCAAGACGGGCATGTTGACAATTTTTGTGTGAATTTGTCCATTCAAGCGCAAGACTTAAGAGAACTCAATATTTTCGTATAACATTTACATCTGCTGCAGGAGATATACAAATATTCTGAGTGAGAGCGTTCTGAGGCTGAGAATGTGTTTACAACATCTTCTCCTGCATTTCATTCCCATTATTAATTTCTCCTGGGACAAAGCATCCAAATCTACCATATCTCAGTCCTATCACAGTTACTAGTGTGCAATAAATAGTCTTTTAGCTTGGACTCTATAGAAAAACCAAAGCTTAAAATCTTTTTCTCGCCACAAATAAGGATTTACCGATTTCATTTCTTGAAATTTGTCAAAAGGTACAGCACTCTTTTATCCAAAAATGAAAATTTAGTCACACAGAATTTAAATATTCTATTCACCCAATTCAGACCTGGATGAGTAGCAAGTTTCACATCAACATATTGTTTTTTTATTGAATGTTGTGATGCTTCAGTCTCTTTAAAGCTTCTTAGTTTCTCACAAGACTTGAAATAGAGCACAAGTCATATGGAGAATACTCTTATGATGATTATTTGTCCTTTTTGGAGCATAGCAACACTGTCGACTTTTTGCCATTTTTCCTTTTGTCTTCTGTCGAAGACAGAAAATTAAATTGTTTTCAAATGAGCATAAATGATTGAAAGTAAAATGATTTTAGTTTTGGTCTGAATTATTCCTTTAAATAACCTTGCTTTTGACAAAAGAAGTGGTTATCCTAAGAAAATGTATTTATCCACTTCCCTTTATCAGTGTGAAATGACTGAATATTTAATTTTAAATCAATTTTTTAAAAAAGTATTTTTTTTTTACAAATTAAATAAACCAAAACAAATACAAATGATAAATAAAAATGTAAACATCCAGTTTGGATGACATTTTTTTTTTAACCAAAAGCATAACCAAATGATAATGAATTAACCAAACATTAAAGTGTTTGGTTTCTCTACAGATTATAAATTATTTTATGATCTGCACCAAAATAATTATTATTAGGCTGACAAACTAAACTATACCATCCAGACCATCTTACATTTGCATTTATTTATTTAGCATATGCTTTTATCCAAGGCGATTTACAAATGAGAAATACAAGCGATTGATCCTAAAGAGGCATTTAACACAAGAAATGCTAGTAGTAAAAGTTTCAGACATGTGCTATACTTGTAAAAGAAAGTTTAAATCTTCTTATAGCACAAACATATAAGAGAAAAGCCAAGCCAACCATTTATTTCAAGTCTTTCTAATCCCAAAAACCTTTCAGCACAACTTTTCAGAGCCGGTTTGAATTTACTGAACCCTGAGAGAATAAATCCAGACGATCACGGCTGGTCTGTTTGGATAATAATAATATCCTGTCTGCCATCGGACCTCCTCTCAAACACTTCGGTTTCTCTGAACGACACGCTTGGCATATTAAAAACAATGCTTATTCTTGCAGGTGTATGAGAGGAGGAACTGAGCAGGACTCATTGATACAAGACTGTCAGCATCTTGCCTCCTGTTGTTTGTCTCCGGGCCTCTAGAGGTCACCTGTGTTGCCCTCTGCCTTAGTTCTTCCTCGTGTGTCCTTGTTAGTGTTATCCAGGTCACCTGTGCCTTCTTTCCCCTAGAGTATTTTAGCTGTGTGTTTTCCCCTTGTTCCTCACTCGGTTTTTGAGTCTTGGCTATGTGTCTCCTGCTGTGTCCCACCGAGTCCATCCAAGCTATCCAAGCTATCCAAGCTATCCAAGCTATCCAAGCTATCCAAGCTATCCAAGCTATCCAAGCTATCCAAGCTATCCAAGCTATCCAAGCTATCCAAGCTATCCAAGCTATCCAAGCTATCCAAGCTATCCGAGCTATCCCAAGTAAGCTGTTCCTAGTTATTTGATTTTGTTTTTCTCCCCTCGTGGAGTTATTTTATTTATCTCCTGTTAATGTTTGCATTATCTCAACTGTAGTAATACCTCTTTCTGAGAAGAACTTTTGTTGGATTTTTTTTTTTACTTGCAAAGTATCCTTTTTTAAAAAAGAAAAATAAATCTACTTTGCCTGGATTTTTGCCTTGAGTGTTTCGTTTGGGTCCAACATAACCTCCTCTGTGGCAAAGTGGTAGAACACTCAACTCTCCACATCTGAGACCCGAGTTCGAGCCCAGCTTGTGACAGAAAAACCGAGTCACTCATGGACCCAGAGACACTCAGTTCCAAGGACCTGTTGGAGGTGATCGCTCAACATGAGGCATCTTTCCAGCGCCATGAAGCCGTTCTCAGCCGACAAGAAGAGCTGATGACCAGTCATTCTCAACTCCTGGCCGATATGATGAGTTCCATCCGCCAGCTCTTTGAACGCCTCCCTGGTCCTTCGGCTTCCTCCAGATCACCCCCGAGCGGCGACAGGCCTTCTCCAGTGGCGGAGCCCCGACTTCCACCTCCCAAGCCCTTTGCTGGAGAGCCAAGTTCCTGCCAGGGTTTCCTCACCCAATGCTCCCTCACCTTCGAGCTCCAACCCTCAAGTTTTCCCACAGACCGTTCCAAGATTGCTTACATTATTACCCTTCTTTCAGACAAGGCGCTCTCCTGGGCCTCCGCAGTGTGGCAATCCCAGGAGGACTGTTGTGACTCCTATGCGAAATTTGTGGACGAGTTCAAGCGGGTGTTTGATCATCCTGTCAGTGGTCGAGAAGCTTCCAAGCGCCTACTTTCTCTCCGTCAGGGTTCCCGCAGCACGGCGGATTTTGCCATTGAATTTCGGACCATAGCAGCAAGGAGCGGATGGAATGATGAAGCGCTGAGGGTCTGTTTTCAGGGAGGGTTGTCTGAGCCCCTTCAAGATGAGTTAGCCACCCGAGAACCAGCTGGGGATCTCGAGTCCCTCATAGCATTGGCCATCCGCCTGGACAATCGTCTGAGAGAGCGGAGAACGGCTCGCCGCCAGGTGTCTCAGTCCCAAGTTCCTCTGAGCAACTCTGTTTCTCCAGTTTGTGTTCCTTCATTCAGAGCTTCCCCGGCCCCTGAACAGCTCCATGATTCCCCGGAGGACATGCAGTTAGGCCGTTCCAGGCTTTCTCCCAAAGAAAGGGAAAGTCGCATGAGGGAGTGTCGGTGCCTCTACTGCGGGGTTGCCGGCCACTTCCGCTCCACCTGCCCCGAGCTTTCGGGAAACGCCTGTCCCCGCCCAGCTACAGGAGGGCTGTGATGGGGAAGATTAGAGCTCCTCCTACTAACACTGTCCTAGCTATTACAGCCACTCTGTCCTGGGAGGGCCACCAGCATCAGGTCCAGGCTATGATCGATTCCGGTGCCGCAGGTGACTTCCTGGATCTAACCTTGGCTAAGGAACTTAAGATCCCTACCCAACTACTTCCTCAACCTCAGGCAGTTACAGCTTTGGATGGCAGACCTCTGGAACCAGGCAAAGTAACAGAGGCGACTCAGTCCCTGCGACTTACCGTCTTTCAACACCAGCAGGAGGAGACCTTCTATCTCATTGACTCCCCTGAGTATCCTATTATCCTGGGTCACCCTTGGCTGTGCAGACATAATCCCCAGATCGACTGGCCTACTGGAACCATTCTAAGCTGGGGTTCCACTTGTCAACTCACCTGCATGCTTCAGAGTCCCTCGGCCCCTAGTTCCGAGTTTCAAGAGTCTGTCGACCTCTCCCGAGTCCCCAGTGTTTACCATCGGTTCATGGCCGTGTTCAGCAAGTCCCGGGCTACTTCTTTACCGCCTCACCGCACTTATGACTGTGCCATTGATCTACTCCCTGGCTCCTGCCCTCCTAGGGGTCGGATCTTCTCCTTGTCCTCCCCCGAGCATTCGGCTATGGATACTTACATTAAGGAGTCCTTGTCAGCCGGCATCATCCGTGCCTCTACTTCCACGGCTGGGGCGGGCTTCTTTTTTGTAGAGAAGAAAGACGGGGGTCTTAGGCCTTGTATTGATTACCGGGGCCTTAACAAGATCACGGTTTGGAATCGATACCCCCTTCCTCTCATGGCCACTGCTTTCTGATTTTTACTAAACTGGATCTCCGCAATGCTTACCATCTCGTGCGGATCCGGCAAGGAGACGAATGGAAGACCGCCTTCAACACCCCCACGGGTCACTACGAGTATCTGGTGATGCCGTTCGGGCTCACCAACGCCCCCGCAGTATTCCAAGCCCTGATTAATGATGTTCTCCGGGACATGCTTAATCTGTTTGTCTTCGTATACCTGTACGATATCCTCATCTTCTCGAGGTCACTGAAGGAGCACGAGGGGCATGTTAGCCGGGTTCTCCAGAAACTACTGGACAATCATCTCTATGTAAAACCTGAGAAGTGTGAATTTCATGTTTCCCAGACTCAGTTTCTTGGGTTTATCGTCACTCCTGGCCACCTGGAGATGGACCCCAAGAAGGTCAAGGCGGTCCACAACTGGCCCACACCTGCCACAGTCAAGGAGGTTCAACGTTTCATTGGCTTTGCAAACTTCTATAGGAAGTTCATTAAGAATTTCAGTTCTGTGGTAGCCCCCTTGACAGCACTTACTAAGGGAGGAGGAACCAAGATTCACTGGGGTCCAAAGGCAGCGGGGGCCTTCGAGGATCTCAAGCGCCGCTTCACTTCAGCTCCGATTCTCGTGATCCCTGACCCAGAAAGACCTTTTGTGGTGGAGGTGGACGCCTCAGAGGTGGGGGTGGGGGCCATCCTGTCACAGAGGGGTGAGGATGGAAAATTACACCCTTGTGCCTTCATGTCTCGCCGCCTGTCTGAGGCAGAGCGTAACTACCATGTGGGGGATCGAGAGTTGCTTGCGGTAAAACTGGCCTTGGAGGAGTGGCGCCACTGGCTTGAGGGGGCTCAGCATCCTTTCCAAGTTCTCACGGACCACAAGAACCTGGAATATCTCCAGCAGGCTAAGCGGTTGAACCCTCGGCAAGCACGATGGTCCCTGTTTTTTAATCGATTCCAGTTTCTCTTATCTTATAGACCTGGCACCAAGAATGTCAAGCCGGATGCCCTCTCTCGAGTCTACTCTTCTGAGATACAGGAGAAGCCCTTGGCATCGATTATTCCGAGGTCTAGGATAGTTGCACCTCTGCAGTGGGAACTAGAAAAAGGGGTACGAGAGGCCCTTGTCCATGAGCCCGATCCAGGCGGTGGTCCCGCCGGACGCTTGTACGTTCCCCTGTCGGTTCGGGCCCGGGTCTTGCAGTGGGGTCATGAGTCGCCCTTGACCTGCCATCCAGGAAGTGCTCGCACACTGGAATTCCTCCAGCGGAGGTTTTGGTGGCTGTCCATCAAGAAGGATGTTCAAGTCTATGTGGAGGCCTGCCCTGTGTGCAACCAGGGAAAGTCTACACGTCAGCGACCCCAGGGACTGCTCCGTCCCTTACCTGTTCCCCACAGGCCATGGTCACACCTTTCTCTGGACTTTGTTACAGGACTTCCTCCGTCCCAGGGCAACACTGTTATTCTGGTGGTTGTAGACCGGTTCTCTAAGGCTGCCCGGTTTATTCCTCTGCCCAAGCTGCCTTCGGCCAAGGAGACTGCTGAGCTCCTAATGAACCATGTCTTCCGGATATTTGGAATTCCCCTGGATATTGACATTTTATAAACAAGTACTTTCTATTTTTATATCGTGTGAACTTATCCTCGATACTATTCCCTATAAAAAAACAATCGGATTGCTTTGATATCGCTACTTAGATCCAACTTTGCGAATCCCAGCTACTAGCCTTTTAGCCCGCTAGCATTTCACGCGTGGCCTCGCGCCAATCGACCGTCGGATTTTACACCCGTTTCACTGAAAGGATACGGGTTATATCCAGGATTTCAGTCCTAAATTAGTAGTGATATTGGTAGTATCACTACTAATTTACTGTTCATCTGTTATAATGGCGAATATATCGGATGTGTGTCTAACGCTACCTCTGAGTGCAGGTGAGGACACATTCGAGCTGCATTCGGTGCTGTTGGAGCTGGAGTCCGTGGAGAAGCAGATCCGTGGTCTGCTAGAGAGGCAAGCCGAGCTGCGAGATCGGCGGTCAGCGCTTGAAACATCACGCGCCGATGCTCACAAGTCAGTGGTTAGTAACTTTTTGACTCCGACTTCGTCTACTCCGTGCGTTTCTCTGCCCAGGAGGACGCGATCATCTCTGGCTTCATTCACTCTGGCACCGACACAAAGCCATGGACCCTGGGTGATCCCTCAGCGGAAGACACGAGCCAGGACCAGACCAAGAACCTCTCCACCCCTCCCGGTCTTCGAGATCTCCACCCGGAACCGCTTCTCCCCTCTTCGCGAGTCGGAACGTGACGACGCCGTGATCATCGGCAGTTCCATCGTCCGTCATGTCCGCGCTACCTCAGGTAAGGGTAATGTGCGCACTCACTGCTTTCCTGGTGCTCGTGTTCTAGATGTCGCTGCACATGTTCCCGAGATCCTGAACGGTGACGAGCGCGTCGGAGCTGTGGTGCTGCACGCGGGAACGAACGACATCCGGCTGCGGCAGACGGAGGTTCTGAAGAAGGACTACAGCAGCCTGATCGAGATGGTACGCAGCACAGCGCCTGAGGCAACGATCATCGTGTCTGGACCGCTTCCCACGTACCGACTAGGACAAGAAAGGTTCAGTAGACTATTTGCTCTAAATGAATGGTTAATATCATGGTGTAATGAACAGAAACTGCTCTTTGTAAATAATTGGAATCTGTTCTGGGAGCGACCTAGGCTCTACCGTGCTGATGGCCTGCACCCCAGCAGAATCGGAGCGGCTGTGCTGTCGGACAACATCTCCAAGACGTTATACACCATCTGACTAGTAAGTCAAAGTCCAAATCACAATCTCTGCTGTCCCAACTTAATTGATACAAGTAGTGTAGAACATTATATAGAAACTGTGTCTATTCCTCGTCTAGTGAGGCCAAACAATAAATCTAGTTTAGGATCTAGGAAAAATCTTATTGTAATTAAACCAGAAAATCTAAATCTCAGTGAACAAAAAGAATTTCTAAAACTAGGTCTTCTAAACATTAGATCGCTCACACCTAAGGCGGTTATTGTAAATGAAATGGTCACAGATAATAATTTCGATGTTCTGTGCCTTACTGAAACCTGGCTTAAACCAAATGATTATTTCGGTCTAAATGAGTCTACTCCACCAGGATACTGTTATAAGCATGAGCCCCGTCCGATCGGTCGTGGCGGCGGTGTTGCAACAATCTATAGAGATATCCTTAATGTTACTCAGAAAACAGGTCACAGGTTTAATTCGTTCGAAGTACTTGTGCTAAATGTTACGCTCTTAGATGTAAGAAAGAAATCCCTATTATCTCTAGCCTTGGCGACCGTATATAGACCTCCAGGGCCCTATGCTGATTTCCTAAAAGAGTTTGCAGACTTTCTCTCAGATCTATTGGTCAATGCCGATAAAGCAATAATTGTTGGAGATTTTAACATGCTCGTAGATAACACAAATGATGCGTTAGGGGCTGCGTTTACAGATTTATTAAACTCATTTGGGGTCAAGCAAAACGTCAGTGGTCCCACTCATCGTCTAAATCATACACTAGATTTAATTATATCATATGGAACCAATCCAACCGATATAGATATTATAGCGCAAAGTGACGATCTCACTGATCATTGTATGGTAACGTGCATATTACGTACTGCTGAAATTTGCCATGTTGCGCCACGTTATCGACCAGGCGGAACAATCGTTCCAACCACTATAGATAGATTCACAAATAGCTTACCTGATCTATCTCAGCTGCTCAGTGAACCCCAACAAACAGATGAACTAGAGGAAATGACTAGCAGTTTGAGCACCATTTTCTCTAGTACATTAGATATTGTTGCACCAATTAGATTAAAAAAGGTTAGAGAGAAAACTAAAGCACCATGGTACAATAGTACTACACATGTTATCAAGAGAGAAACTCGTAACTTAGAGCGTAAATGGAAACAAACTAATTTAGAGGTCTTTAGAATCGCGTGGAAAGACAGTATGTCACGTTATAAAAAGGCTCTAAAAGCAGCCAGGGCTGAGCATCTCCGCAAACTAATAGAAAATAACCAAAATAATCCAAGGTTTTTATTTAACACCGTGGCTAGACTAACAAATAAACAGACATCACCAGAGCAAAATATTCCGTTACAGTATAGTTGTAATGATTTTATGAATTACTTCAATGAGAAAATAGAAAGCATCCGAAATACAATTGTAAATGTACAATCCTCTATGGTGTCTTATGATTCAGCCACAATTATCGCCCCTCAAGAACAACTACACCGCTTTACAACTATAGGACAGGAAGAGCTAAATAAACTTATCTTTGCAGCGAAACCAACAACATGTTTATTAGACCCAATACCCACTAAACTACTGAAAGAAGTGTTACCTGTAGTGGAAGAGCCTCTTCTCAATATTATTAACACGTCTTTATCTTTAGGTCATGTTCCAAAAATATTTAAGCTGGCAGTAATAAAACCTATTATTAAGAAACCGCAATTAGATCAAAATAACTTAGCAAATTACAGACCCATTTCAAATCTTCCATTTATATCTAAAATACTAGAGAAAATTGTGTCCGCTCAATTGTGCGCTTTCTTGCAAGAAAATGATATCTATGAAAAATTTCAGTCAGGATTCAGACCGCATCATAGCACAGAAACTGCGCTAGTTAAAATTACAAATGATTTACTTTTAGCTTCTGACCAAGGCTGTATCTCAATACTAGTTCTACTCGATCTTAGCGCTGCGTTCGACACTATAGATCATGAAATACTCTTGGATCGACTACAAAACTACACTGCTGTTCAGGGACAGGCATTAAGCTGGTTTAGATCGTACTTATCAGACCGTTACCATTTTGTCTGTTTAAATGGGGAAAAATCGAAGATAACGTCAGTAGACTATGGAGTGCCGCAAGGATAGGCCCTCTGCTATTCTCAATATATATGCTGCCACTGGGTAATATTATAAGAAAACATGGAATTAATTTCCACTGTTATGCTGATGACACTCAATTATATATTTCATCAAGACCAGATGAAAACACTAACTTATCTAAATTGACAGTGTCTTAAAGATATAAAATGCTGGATGACGTGTAATTTCCTGCTATTAAATTCAGATAAAACGGAGGTATTACTTATTGGTCCAAAAAACTACCCACAAAACCTCGTACAATACAACTTTAATTTAGAAGGATGTCCAGTTACTTTATCCACTACAGTAAAAGACCTGGGTGTTATTTACATTTACATTTATTCATTTAGCTGACGCTTTTATCCAAAGCGACTTACAATTGCTATATATGTCAGAGGTCGCACGCCTCTGGAGCAACTAGGGGTTAAGTGTCTTGCTCAGGGACACATTGGTGTCTCACAGTGGATTCGAACCCGGGTCTCTCACACCAAAGGCATGTGTCTTATCCACTGCGCCATCACCACCCCATACATATCGCCGGCGTTGAGTCGTCTCTTCACAGGCGTCGAGTCGTCTCATCGCAGGTGTTGGGGACTCTGAAGTCTCCGTGAGAGGCTGGATACAGACTGTAGCTGAAGAACGCTATTTACCTCGGGACTAGCATCCCTAGATAACAGCAGAAGGGAAATAATTAGCGTAGCTGCTGTTCATAATATTAATGCATTCGATCTGATTCAACAGTAGTATAAAAGGTAAGCATTATGTGAATGCTTGGCTGAAGAGATGCGTCTTTAATCTAGTTTTGAACTGGGAGAGCGAGTCTGAGCAATACTAGTTATACTGAGTTATACTAGACCGCAACTTGTCTTTCGAAAATCATATTTCATATGTTACAAGAACAGCCTTTTTCCACCTTAGAAATATTGCTAAGCTACGTAACATGCTATCTGTTTCTGATGCAGAAAAGTTAGTTCATGCATTCATGACCTCAAGACTAGATTACTGTAACGCTTTATTAGCTGGTTGTCCTACATCCTCAATAAATAAGCTACAGTTAGTGCAAAATGCAGCTGCTAGAGTTCTTACTAGGTCAAGAAAATATGATCATATAACACCAATTTTATCATCTCTGCACTGGTTACCTATTAAGTTCCGTATCAATTACAAAGTACTATTACTGACCTATAAAGCCCTAAATGGTCTAGCTCCTGTATATTTAATGGACCTTCTATCGCCCTACAATCCATCGCGTTCTTTAAGATCCCTAAATTCGAGGCTTCTGGTCATTCCCAGGATATCCAGATCCACTAAAGGAGGGAGGGCGTTCTCGCATTTAGCTCCTAAACTCTGGAATAGCCTTCCTGATACTGTTCGTTGCTCAGACTCGCTCTCCCAGTTCAAAACTAGATTAAAGACGCATCTCTTCAGCCAAGCATTCACATAATGCTTACCTTTTATACTACTGTTGAATCAGATCGAATGCATTAATATTATGAACAGCAGCTACGCTAATTATTTCCCTTCTGCTGTTATCTCGGGACGCTAGTCCCGAGGTAAATAGGGTTCTTCAGCTACAGTCTGTATCCAGCCTCTCACGGAGACTTCAGAGTCCCCAACACCTGCGATGAGACGACTCGACGCCTGTGAAGAGACGACTCAACGCCGGCGATATGTTATGCCCTAAATTAATACATGATGATTAACTAACTGTATTTTTTACGTACATTTCTGAAATGCACTTTCTGTAAAGCTGCTTTGAAACAATATGTATTGTGAAAAGCGCTATACAAATAAATTTGAATTGAATATTGTCTCTGACCGAGGTCCCCAATTCTCGTCCCGGTTTTGGGGGGCCTTCTGCAGGCTTATTGGGGCCACTGCCAGCCTATCGTCTGGGTTCCATCCAGAGTCTAATGGGCAGACGGAACGGATTAATCAGGATCTGGAGACCACCTTGCGGTGTATGGCGGCCAGTAATCCCACGTTTTGGGCCACCTATATCATTTGGGCTGAATATGCCCACAACACCCTCCAGTCCTCGGCCACCGGATTGTCCCCTTTCGAGTGCCAGTTTGGATATACCCCTCCATTATTTCCCGAGGAAGAGGTGCAAGTTGGTGTTCCCTCTGCCCAGCGATTTGTCCTACGCTGTAGGCGGACCTGGAAGAAGGCCAGGCGTACCCTCCTTCGGACCCGCCAGAGATATCAAAGCCAGGCAAATCGCCACCGCCGGATGGCCCCTAATTTCCGAGCTGGTCAAAGAGTCTGGTTAGCCACTAAGAACCTGCCCCTCCGGGTTGAATCTAAGAAGCTTTCCCAGAAATACATCGGCCCTTTTCGCATAGCAAGGAAAGTTAACCCTGTTTCTTATTGTTTGTTTCTCCCTCGTTCACTTAGAATTAACCCCACTTTTCATGTTTCATTACTAATACCTGTCTTGTCTTCTCCCTTTGCCCCCCCCCCCGCAGACCCCCTCCACCTCCCAGGGTCATTGACGGCCAGCAAGCATACACAGTGAGCCGGATACTGGACTCCCGGAGGGTCCAGAACTCACTGCAGTATCTGGTGGACTGGGAGGGCTACGGGCCGGAGGAGCGCTCCTGGGTTCCAGCCAAGGACATCCTGGACCCTAGTTTGATCCGAGATTTTCGCACCCTGAGGCCAGGGTTTTCTGGAAGGAACGTCAGGAGCCGTTCCTAGAGGAGGGGGTCCTGTCAGCATCTTGCCTCCTGTTGTTTGTCTCCGGGCCTCTAGAGGTCACCTGTGTTGCCCTCTGCCTTAGTTCTTCCTCGTGTGTCCTTGTTAGCGTTATCCAGGTCACCTGTGCCTTGTTTCCCCTAGAGTATTTTAGCTGTGTGTTTTCCCCTTGTTCCTCACTCGGTTTTTGAGTCTTGGCTATGTGTCTCCTGCTGTGTCCCACCGAGTCCATCCAAGCTATCCCAAGTAAGCTGTTCCTAGTTATTTGATTTTGTTTTTCTCCCCTCGTGGAGTTATTTTATTTATCTCCTGTTAATGTTTGCATTATCTCAACTGTAGTAATACCTCTTTCTGAGAACTTTTGTTGGATTTTTTTTTGACTTGCAAAGTATCCTTTTTTAAAAAATAAAAATAAATCTACTTTGCCTGGATTTTTGCCTTGAGTGTTTCGTTTGGGTCCAACATAACCTCCTCTGTGGCAAAGTGGTAGAACACTCAACTCTCCACATCTGAGACCCGAGTTCGAGCCCAACTTGTGACACAAGACAACTACAACTATTAGAAATTCATGCATTTATGAGATGTGAGACTTTTCAACATTTTGAATTCAGTAATTAATATTGTTTTTACTTTCGTGACACACGTCTTAATCTTGTGAAATTTTCTTTGAAGTGTACAGTTCTGTCAAACTGGCTATTCATGGAAATGAAAAGCTCCATCGCCAGTCCACCAAGACCATTTACTGAAACAAAATGGCAAAAAAATGGTTGTTTTAATCGTTGCATTTGTGATGTTAAAGCACATTAAAATGTGGCTGAACCAGATATTGACTGAAAACTGGACTCACTTTATTTGTCCACTATAGATATTCTACAAGTCAAGTCACCTTCATTTATATAGCTTTTTTTTAACAATATTGTTTCAAAGCAGCTTTACAGTGATAATAGAAAATTAAAGTAACAGAGATTGTTTTTGCTTTACAGCAGCTCTAGAATAAAGTTATTGTCCAGCTAAAGTTCATTTTAATTGACTCACTTCCGTCGCAATAATCATTAGTTATTAACTTCGGGGCCGCTAACAAGACACCGTTCTAACAGAAAACCCTTAATGCGCTCCGGCCGCACGTTTGCACAAAACAGTGCCTGGTGGCTCGAGAACGCAAACCATGAAATAGGTTCAAAGGTACAAGCCTTGAAAAATTTTGGAAAAAAAGGATATCTCTGCGCAAACTTCAAAAAACGCGAACCTGTGAGAATGCTGACGGCGTGCATATGTGTATTACGTGTTTACAGAATTTATCGCTTATTCTGCGGAGCCACGTGAACCGGAATTTTCCCGACAACGTTTTATCTGCACAGAGGAAAAGGGAAGGGAAGGAGGCCTTCACAGTGGAGAGACTAGTTGACACTTCAGGAATGCGTTGTCGTCGTGTCCATGCGCAGGTCCTTCTTCAGATCCGGATACAGCCTGGATCCGGCGGACTGCGGTAAACCTCGGGATAAACAGAGACTAATATTAGCGTAGACGCCATCCTTCTTATGATGTAACAAGTACATCGGGATTTATGGGGAGTGTTCCCGGTTCCGGCTGACCTAATCTATGCAGCCTAACATTGAATTATAGAAGTTTATAATGTGTTGTGTATGCTAAGCCAAAGAGATGTGTTTTTAGTCTAGATATGAACTGACAGACTGTGTCTGCTTCTCGGAAAATGTTACGAAGATTGTTCCAAAGTTTTGGTGCTAAATAGGAAAAGGATCTACCGCCAGCAGTCGATTTAGATATTCTAGGTATTATCAACTGGCCGGAATTTTGAGATTGCAATAGACGTGAAGGACTATAATGCGTTAAGAGCTCACTCAAGTACTGGGGAGCTAAACCATTTAGTGCTTTGTAAGTAATCAGCAATATTTTAACATGTATACAATGTTTAATAGGGAGCCAATGCAGTGTTGACAGAACCGGGCTAATATGGTCATACTTCCTGGTTCTTCTAAGAATTCTAGCGGCTGCGTTCTGGACCAGCAGTAGTTTGTTTATTAAGCGTGCAAGGCAACCACCCATAATAGCATTACTAACTTCAAGTAACTTTGCAACTATATATCAACTAATTAGAGTATTAGTAGACTGTTTGCTTAATATCTGCTACACTTTATTTTGATGCTTCCTAACACATTCTACTGACTATAAGTAACTTTGCAACTACATGACAACTTATTCTACTAATCTGAACCCTAATCCTAACCGAACAGTCTACTAATACTCTAATGAGTTAGTTGACATGTAGTTGCAGTGGAAGTTTAAAGTGAACTATCAAAATATAGTGAAAGACAAATAATTACAAAGAAGCAGCGAGTAACACATTCAATTAAAAGTGAAATTTAGAAGTAAAAGACAGAAATAGTATTTTCTTTACTCCAGTAATCTTCTAAAAGTCACTTTTCACAGCACATTTATGTGCGATGTGTAATCTGCAACATGCAGAGGTCATTTGCATGAAGTCTTAAAGCCACACTCTAAAAAAACAGCCTGATTAGCTGTAAGGATCTGAAAGAGGTGTAAAACTGCAGTGTGAAACTAAATTATCACTATAATGCTATAGTGAAGGTTTCTTGCCTCAGATACACTGTAATTGGATTTCAGGGGAATTATTTAACATGCTTCAAAAGTGCGATATGAGTCTTTTAAGTGTGCTTTGAGCACATTATATGAGAAGAAAAACAACTTGAGCGTGATACACTGGCTTGACATTACCATGAAATACAAATTAGATGGGGACAAAAATACCTTTTTTGCAATGTTTTTTCAGGATGCATTACCTGGTGTTGAACTCAGACGCTCATCAGTCTTTGATGAAATAAATCACAGAAGAAAAGTTCATGCGATTTTTCCAAAGGTGCAGTTAGTTCAGAGATAAAAAATTTGTACGGCATGTCCTACCATAAAAGTAGAGTCACTGAGGAAACAGATGCAGTATTTTGTACGGCACATTTCTTCATTAGCTGTGCTGACTGGCAAATCATCTTTAATGTTGGAGCTGATGAGGCAGAGACAGTACAGCAAAAACACAAACAGCATCATGAAACCTTACAGAAGACAGCAGCTCAAAACAAAGATAAAGCCACTTGGGGACAAACTTCACTGACGAATCACGCAGCACTTTGGAAACGCTACAATCTTTAACGGCATATCAATAGGCAATTTTTATCACAGCATGTTGAAATCAAATCAATACAGGTCAAGGTAGCATGAAGTGTTGAACTAAATAATTGATAACTGGCTCACAAAGTACAATTCAGTGCAGCTTTGGCCCTCAGCGTAACACAATAGACAACACATTCACCAATTAAAAAAAACGATAAAGAAACCCTTTTTTCCTGACCATAAAAAAATAAAAGTTTTTTTTTGTAGACATCTCAAGGGTACAAAACTTTGCACTAGGGTCAAAAACAAGGCTTAACCGTTTTTAAAAGTTTTTGCAACCCTGTTATGAAAATAGTTTAAAACCCTGATGTGACAATTTATAATGAACGTGTATATATATATATATATATATATCAAATAAAAAAATTTAAATCATCTTTTGGAAATTAATCTTAATGCCTTAATTTAAAAAAAATGAGGGAAAAATCCAACCTTAAAAGACACCAATTTGCTTTGTGAATGAATAATGTATCGTAAATAAATAAATGTTCTTCCTTAAAATTCAGGGTGCATAAGTCAGGACACCCCTATGTTAAATTCCCATAGAGGCAGACAGATTTTTACTTTTAAAGGCCAGTTATTTCATGGATCCAGGATAATATGCATCCTGATAAAGTTCCCTTGGCCTTTGGAATTAAAATATCCCGATATCATCACATTCCCTTCACCATACCTAGAGATTGGCATGGTTTTATTTCAGTTAGCCTAATAGCTGGTTTGATTTGCATCGAAAGATGATCTTATGGAAAGTAACCCATGCCAATCTCTAGGTATATATATATACACACAGAGCGTAAACAGTAAAATTAAATAGAATAAATAAATAATGAAAAAGTAAAAAATTATAAATATAATAATAAAATATATAATAATGAATATAGTATAAAATGTATAACATTAAACAATAAATAAAAATGTAAACATTACTTGTCATGGACCAGCTATTTTGGACCACCTAATTCTGTTTTTAGTTGACAAACAAAAGAAATTTAAAAAAAAGTAAAAATCTTAAAAAAAAGGGTTGTTGTTTGATCGTTTTCTTTTTATAATTTTGGTAACAAGGTTAAATTGTTGAGCACAACAAAAACAGTGAAAAATGGAATTAAATTATTTACTAATATTTTAGTCATGCTGTAAAAAATAGTCCCAATGATGTCACTTCCTGGATGCCACAATTTTAAGGAATCTTCAGCAAAATTAGCAGCAACAGAGATGTGCATGTCTGATACTGTTAAATGCATGGCAGCTGGTTATTAAAATGAAGTAATAATTAGGACTTTACAATTAATTTCAATATCAATTCAACAGATCAGCGGTGTATAAAAATTATGTCCCATTTGCAAAATCTTAATTGGTTTATACAATTTAAAAGGTCAAACCAATGCATGTGGGACAGGCCAAATTCACAATTTTATGAAGTGTTTAATACTAGCTACTTTCAGCTACTGTTTATTTTACATTAGATAACATTGTATTTGATATTTAATGAGATTAAATAAGATTTGTACTTGCTGTAGGGTTGTCAAATGTATTCATCTCAATTAATTGATTCTAAAATAAAAGTTTTTGCTTATATTATATATATATATATATATACACACACACACACATTGTCACATTTGTGTCTGCTTTGATCTTCTGTTTTCATTCTTAGTCACATGTCTTTTGTTTTCCGCCACTGATTTGTTACCATGCCTACCGTCATTAGTTCATCTTCATCACCTGTGTCCTGTTAATCACCTTCATCTGTATCACCTGGTTATGTTCATCAGTGTCTGTATTTAGTTTGTTCTGTTCAATCAGTCTTGGTCGGTTGTTAGTCATACTTAGATGTGTTTAGTGGGAGTGTTCCTGCCCGTCATCGTACCTGTCTGTACCTGTCTGTACCTGTGAGTGTTATTTGAGTAAACTGTTTGAATTGGAGCTTTTGACTTTGAGTCCTTCTTCAACCCGCACAACACCGTGACACACATACATATATACAGTACTGTGTGTGTATATATATATATATATATATATATATACACATAACACACACACACATATATATATATATATATATATACTGTAGACTACATATATACACAAGTATTATATAAACACAAACTTTTATGTAAGAATTGATTAATTGCGATTAGTCAAATTGACAGCACTAACTTGCTGGTTTTGAAAGCTTCAACTTTCTGAAAAGTGCCTTTGAACACACATAGTGTGTCTCAAATAGGCAAATGACTCTTGCAGGATATGAACCCTAGATTGTTCCAAAGACACTCAAAGCTGTTTTAAAGACACCATTAGGACGGAGGCCAAGGAGGAACGTGCTGGTGTATACGCTCTGAAAACCCTGTTTGAGAGATGGTTTATTGTAATTCTCAGGATTCGGGAACAACAAACTCTCGGAGTTCAATTCCGTCTTTGGTTCAGGTGCGGAGACTAAAAATGCTTCACCAAAAGCATTATTATTTCTTTAAAGCAACAATTACCGTTTTGAATACTGATACTGAAGTCTTGATGAATGTTAATGATTTAATTAGCTTCTTGACTAAAAAACAAACCCAAAGAGCCTGTGTGCAGCTCTAATGAGCAGATGAAAAGCATACGTTTTGAGGGTAAATTAAATGATAGTTGATTTTTAAGAGGTTTGAGGCAATTTGTCATTGATTTCATTCAGTTTGTGCTACAGCATCCAAAACCTCAAACCAGAATCGTTGAAAATGTTCCATCAGTTGCATGATGATTGGCTAAAGCCGTTGAAAGGACTCCTGGGTGATGTTGTTCAGCTCCAGGGCTTTATGAAGGTCCCTCTACATTGATGGTGGTGACCGTAGCCATGAAGCAGCGCTGGAACAGCCGGTCCGGATCAGGAGGCTGGTTGTCACAGTCTAGTTTGCCTCTTAGGAAATGCTTGCGGAAACCTTGTGGTCCCGACGGTGCGCTGGCTTGGCTCGGACCCTCCTGTGGACTGGCCCCAGATCCTGAGAAACACAACATCGACAACATTAAACATTTTTCTGGAGAAAATGTGAGTCGTGTTTAACTGAGCAAAACCCGCAGGCAAGTATGAGCAAAATCAACATTAATGTCTACAAGGACACATTAAGTTATGACAACTTATGTTTTTACATTGCTTTAATTAGTTAAGCAATTTTCAACTTTTTTTATACAGGTCCTTCTCAAAAAATTAGCATTTTGTGATAAAGTTCATTATTTTCCATAATGTAATGATAAAAATTAAACTTTCATATATTTTAGATTCATTGCACACCAACTGAAATATTTCAGGTCTTTTATTGTTTTAATACTGATGATTTTGGCATACAGCTCATGAAAACCCAAAATTCCTATCTCAAAAAATTAGCATATTTCATCCGACCAATAAAAGAAGTGTTTTTAATACAAAAAAAAGTCAACCTTCAAATAATTATGTTCAGTTATGCACTCAATACTTGGTCGGGAATCCTTTTGCAGAAATGACTGCTTCAGTGCGGCGTGGCATGGAGACAATCAGCTTGTGGCACTGCTGAGGTGTTATGGAGGCCCAGGATGCTTCGATAGCGGCCTTAAGCTCATCCAGAGTGTTGGGTCTTGCGTCTCTCAACTTTCTCTTCACAATATCCCACAGATTCTCTATGGGGTTCAGGTCAGGAGAGTTGGCAGGCCAATTGAGCACAGTAATACCATGGTCAGTAAACCATTTACCAGTGGTTTTGGCACTGTGAGCAGGTGCCAGGTCGTGCTGAAAAATGAAATCAGATGGAAGCATGAAGTGCTCCAAAATCTCCTGATAGCTAGCTGCATTGACCCTGCCCTTGATAAAACACAGTGGACCAACACCAGCAGCTGACATGGCACCCCAGACCATCACTGACTGTGGGTACTTGACACTGGACTTCAGGCATTTTGGCATTTCCTTCTCCCCAGTCTTCCTCCAGACTCTGGCACCTTGATTTCCGAATGACATGCAAAATTTGCTTTCATCCGAAAAAAGTACTTTGGACCACTGAGCAACAGTCCAGTGCTGCTTCTCTGTAGCCCAGGTCAGGCGCTTCTGCCGCTGTTTCTGGTTCAAAAGTGGCTTGACCTGGGGAATGCGGCACCTGTAGCCCATTTCCTGCACACGCCTGTGCACGGTGGCTCTGGATGTTTCTACTCCAGACTCAGTCCACTGCTTCCGCAGGTCCCCCAAGGTCTGGAATCGGTCCTTCTCCACAATCTTCCTCAGGGTCCGGTCACCTCTTCTCGTTGTGCAGCGTTTTTTGCCACACTTTTTCCTTCCCACAGACTTCCCACTGAGGTGCCTTGATACAGCACTCTGGGAACAGCCTATTTGTTCAGAAATTTCTTTCTGTGTCTTACCCTCTTGCTTGAGGGTGTCAATGATGGCCTTCTGGACAGCAGTCAGGTCGGCAGTCTTACCCATGATTGCGGTTTTGAGTAATGAAACAGGCTGGGAGTTTTTAAAAGCCTCAGGAATCTTTTGCAGGTGTTTAGAGTTAATTAGTTGATTCAGATGATTAGGTTAATAGCTCGTTTAGAGAACCTTTTCATGATATGCTAATTTTTTGAGATAGGAATTTTGGGTTTTCATGAGCTGTATGCCAAAATCATCAGTATTAAAACAATAAAAGACCTGAAATATTTCAGTTGGTGTGCAATGAATCTAAAATATATGAAAGTTTAATTTTTATCATTACATTATGGAAAATAATGAACTTTATCACAATATGCTAATTTATTGAGAAGGACCTGTAAGTTATATAAGATTCAACTCATTTTTAGTCAGTTCAAGTCAGTTTAATGTAAATTAATTTGAAATGACTTAAACATCCAAGGTGATTGTACTCTTTCACAGTGACATTCTTCTCCCAAAAAGTATTGCTATACCACGATACTCAATATATTGTCCCACGGTGAGTCATTTTTCCCAGTAGCACCTGCACAAAATTTGAGGGTTCCCCCACCTGCCAAATCCCACTTTAACCACTGGGTATCCGTTCATATTTACTGGTGCTCTCAGGGATATTTAGTATTATTTATAAACTATTATAGAATGTATTAATACTTTACATGTTTATATTTAAAAATGTTCAGTTTTTATTCTAAATTTTACTTTTCGTAATGTTTATATGCTTTTTATCATTTTTAGTAGATTTCAATGTGATATTTCTCCGGTTTGAGTGCCTTGGACTACTATTTGTTTAAAATATAAAAATGTATCTGAGGATTATGATGCATTTGCAAGAGCTTTGAGGATGTTTTTGCACAGCTCTCGTGGGGCACTTTAGAATTGAATAAATATTGTACAGGGGTGAATTGCCTTTCAATATTTATACGCTGAAATACTGTCATGCATACTAACAGGACCTCATTGGTAAGAATATCAAATGTAATACACTGCTTGCATTGACCATCATGCCTCCATGCATTGACTTTAATGTCTCCGTACAAGAACATGCATAAATGAAACTAGTCTTTCATGTTATTACATGCCTGGGGCTATAGCAAACCCAAAGGCCCCCTTCATATTAAAATCAAATCAAATCTCAAACACAGAGGGAAACAATGAGTAAGCGTATTTGCATACTAAATATTCCAGGCAACAACAGATTAAAAGCATGAATGCATTTATACCAGATATGAGGTCAAAGCAAACATCTTGTGCACATACAACAGCCTTAAGGAATTAGGAGTTAAGAGAGGAATCATGGAGCTAAACTTCAGTCCATCCGGCCACATGTTTCCCTATTAATGTTTTGCTGTGGTAAGTCCTTTAAAATTAGAATTAATTAATTAATAAAGGACAGAAACAAAAAATAATATATATTTTTGAATATACTGCAAATTTGTTAAATATTAATATTGCAGGCTCTTAATTTTTTTTTATTAATATTTTACATCAATTAAAGGATTAGTTACTTCAGAATTAAAATTACCTGATAATTTTCACACCCCACGACATCCAAGATGTTAACGCCTTTCTTTCTTCAGTCGAAAAGAAATTAAGTTTTGAGGAAAACATTCCAGGATTTTTCTCCCTATAGTGAAATTCAATGGGGTCCCACGGGTTGAAGATCCAAATTGCAGTTTCAGTACAGCTACACGATCCCAGCCAAGGAATAAGGGTCTTATCTAGCCAAACCATCGGTCATTTTAAAAAACAAACAAAACATTTATATATTTTTTAACCACAAATGCTCGTCTTGCACTAGCTCTGCGATGCGCCGCACATTACGTAATCACGTTAAAGGGTCACGTGTGTTCCAGTTCAAAAATGTAAGGTAGGGCGAAAAACTCCATCTCACTTTCTCCTCCATTTCAAAATAGACCGCCATCGTTGTTTTACCTTTTATTTATTTTTTGTAAAGGGCATTTGACTTAGTCTTTGCACGTTCGTTTTGAAAACACTAGGTCTGTATTTCCGCCTATGTCACTCGTGACCTTTGAACGTGATTATCTAATGTGTGGCCTATCACAGCAAGTGCAAGACGAGCATTTGTGGTTAAAAAGTATATAAATGTAAAAATAATTTTTAGAAAATGATGGATGGTTTGGCTAGATAAGACCCCTTTTCCTCGGCTGGGATCGTGTGGTTCTCAACTGGGGCGTTCAGAGAACAACGGGGGGCGTTGGAAGCATGACTTTTGAAAGGGGGGCGTTCAGGTGTTCACTAGTTTACATCAAAGATCCAGGGAAGACAAGTTTAAACATGTAATTACTTGCAAAATAATTGCCTACAACATTCTAAAATCTGCCAGTTTAATGCGACATGTAAGCTATGTATCGTTTCTTTTGCAACAACTATTATTTTTCCAGTCATAGACCAGCGCTCAAGCACTGACTAGAATCCAGCGCTGACAAGAATCAGCATTCACATGCTCAAAAATGTGTTTCGCGCTGACAACAATCCGGTGGTGGCTAGAATCCAGCACTGACTAATCACTTCTTCAAACTATCTGGTCCGGGTTTCTCAAGACAACTTAAAGTTTGTCTCGACAAACTTTTTAATCTACACGCAGTGGAGGAATGGAAAGTTGACAAGCCATTAAAAAAGTATTGACGTAAGAACCACTTATATATTTTCAAATATTTTCAATAAATCATGTTCCCTTTCAGTCACTCACGTTCGACTGATTGGGATCACGCTTAGGGAGCCTGTCATCTTCAAGTATTGTTAAAACGAGCCAATGCACATTGGCGTGCGAGAATTGCATCACACGCTCCGCCCCACAGCGCGGGTATAAATACGGAAATGGATGCATGCACCAGTTGTCTTTCGCTTCGGAGCCGATCGGTCTTCATGTCGATGTCTCTGAAGAATGTTGTTCTATACAATGAGCGAGTGTGTCGGTGTTCTTCTGGAAGACTCTCCCAGTGCTAGTGGTTCTACAGCGAGAGTGCAGCGGTGATCGTGAGCTTCTGAGCTCTCAACTGTTGTTTTAACAGCATCAAAACTCTGTGTTTGTGTGTGTTGACGGTTGGTTAGAGGGCGAAGAAGTGAGTGCTTCACTGTTTCAGTTCACTCTTCAGTGTTACCGCGGTCATTCCCCTGTGTGCTCCGGCACTGGTGACGGGTCCCATTTCCTGAAAGAGCAAGACGAAAAAGACGGTTTTTCAAGATGCCATTCCATCTGTGAGCTTCTGGGTGCGGTAGGGCTCTGTCCCCCTCTGACGGTCACAATTGCTGCATCACGTGTTTGGGCTTACAGCACGGTGAAGCAGCTCTTGTGGATGACTCATGTTCCCACTGCGGGAATATGACCATCTTGGAGTTGAGATCGAGACTCGCCTTTGTTCGCGAAGGTGGAGTCCCCACTCCCATGCCCCGCTCTAGTGTTTCTTCTGGGCCAATTTCCCAGAAGAAGGCTAAACTGCCTTGTGGGTTGAGTGATCTGAGAATTACAGTGAGGGGTAATCCGCCCTTCAAAGCCCTGTGGATCCCTCACTTCTCTTTCACACCGCAGCCGGTGGAGCTCCCCAATGAGCGCGCTGGTCCCTCTGTAGTGGACCAGCCGTTTCGTTCGGGGCCCCTCCAGAGGACAGGATTTCCATCGCAGCATCGGAGGGTGAGCTGGGCTCTGAAGATGATGACTCGGCTGTGCTGCCTCCCTCTGGGAGAGTAGCATTGCCCGAGCCAGATCCAGAGATGGCAGCTATGTAAAAAGGGCCGCCGAGGCAGTCGGGCTCGAGTGGAACCCTCCACCCTGTCCCGAACCGTCTTGGTTGGATGATTGGTTTCTTGGGGCGGGCCAGCCTGGTTCTCAGCCCACCGCCCCAGTACCATTTTGCCCTGAAGTTCACAAGGAGCTTACGTGGGCATGGACGGCACCTTTCTCTGCTAGAAACCTCCTAAGTAGCTCCTCCCCCCTCACTACCCTTGACGGAGGAGCGGCGAAGGGTTAAGAGGATATCCCTCCAGTGGAGCGGTCTGTCACGATGCAACGGTTTCCGGCGACCGCGGAAGGGGGATCCTCTTCTCCCTTCTAAGGCCTGTAAGTTCTCGTACGTCCTAACGGACAAGGCTTACAAAGCCTGTGGGCAAGTCGCTTATGCCATCATTCAAAGTAAAACAAATGCAAAGTAAATAAAATAAAATAAAATAAAATAAGAACAGTGCCAGAGGACAAGAAAAAATATTACAAACAACAGAAAAAGGGTGCTACGCTAATCCAGCCTTTTTGCACATTTTCAGTTATCCAGGAGTGACGCGCTACCAAGATGGTGACAGCCAGCTCCGCCCACTTTAGGCTTAAAAAAATCCTCTTCAGAAACCTATGGGTGATGTCACGAAAACTACAGGTCCTTCTCAAAAAATTTGCATATTGTGATGAAGTTCATTATTTTCCATAATGTAATGATACCTATTAAACTTTCATATATTTTAGATTCATTGCACACCAACTGAAATATTTCAGGTCTTTTATTGTTTTAATACTGATGATTTTGGCATACAGCTCATGAAAACCCAAAATTCCTATCTCAAAAAATTAGCATATCATGAAAAGGTTCTCTAAACGAGCTATTAACCTAATCATCTGAATCAACTAATTAACTCTAAACACCTGCAAAAGATTCCTGAGGCTTTTAAAAACTCCCAGCCTGTTTCATTACTCAAAACCGCAATCATGGGTAAGACTGCCGACCTGACTGCTGTCCAGAAGGCCATCATTGACACCCTCAAGCAAGAGGGTAAGACACAGAAAGAAATTTCTGAACAAAGAGGCTGTTCCCAGAGTGCTGTATCAAGGCACCTCAGTGGGAAGTCTGTGGGAAGGAAAAAGTGTGGCAAAAAACGCTGCACAACGAGAAGAGGTGACCGGACCCTGAGGAAGATTGTGGAGAAGGACCGATTCCAGACCTTGGGGGACCAGCGGAAGCAGTGGACTGAGGAAATGTGCAGGAAATGGGCTACAGGTGCCGCATTCCCCAGGTAAAGCCACTTTTGAACCAGAAACAGCGGCAGAAGCGCCTGACCTGGGCTACAGAGAAGCAGCACTGGACTGTTGCTCAGTGGTCCAAAGTACTTTTTTCGGATGAAAGCAAATTTTGCATGTCATTCGGAAATCAAGGTGCCAGAGTCTGGAGGAAGACTGGGGAGAAGGAAATGCCAAAATGCCTGAAGTCCAGTGTCAAGTACCCACAATCAGTGATGGTCTGGGGTGCCATGTCAGCTGCTGGTGTTGGTCCACTGTGTTTTATCAAGGGCAGGGTCAATGCAGCTAGCTATCAGGAGATTTTGGAGCACTTCATGCTTCCATCTGATTTCATTTTTCAGCACGACCTGGCACCTGCTAACAGTGCCAAAACCACTGGTAAATGGTTTATTGACCATGGTATTACTGTGCTCAATTGGCCTGCCAACTCTCCTGACCTGAACCCCATAGAGAATCTGTGGGATATTGTGAAGAGAAAGTTGAGAGACGCAAGACCCAACACTCTGGATGAGCTTAAGGCCACTATCGAAGCATCCTGGGCCTCCATAACACCTCAGCAGTGCCACAGGCTGATTGCCTCCATGCCACGCCGCATTGAAGCAGTCATTTCTGCAAAAGGAGTCCCGACCAAGTATTGAGTGCATAACTGAACATAATTATTTGAAGTTAGACTTTTTTTGTATTAAAAACACTTATTTTATTGGTCGGATGAAATATGCTAATTTTTTGAGATAGGAATTTTGGGTTTTCATGAGCTGTATGCCAAAATCATCAGTATTAAAACAATAAAAGACCTGAAATATTTCAGTTGGTGTGC
Organism: Gila orcuttii; assembly: GCA_026230005.1. Classification (NCBI taxonomy): domain Eukaryota; kingdom Metazoa; phylum Chordata; class Actinopteri; order Cypriniformes; family Leuciscidae; genus Gila; species Gila orcuttii. The sequence goes on along the minus strand of JAPDVR010000021.1, from coordinate 7,911,225 downwards.
AATGAATCTAAAAAATATGAAAGTTTAATTTTTATCATTACATATATGCTAATTTTTTGAGAAGGACCTGTATGTCCATATTTTTTTACATGCTTTTTTTTACACACGTCTATGCTTTTCAACATACCTTTTAATGTTAATGCACGTTTTTTCATGCTATAACTTGTATTAAAGTGGAAGAAAAGACCCAATCCGCGCTGCTGCTTGAATTGAAGCGCTACAGTGATCTGTCACGTCACATTGAAGAGCATCAAAAACGGCATTTATTGTTTGAACTTCCTGATAAAATAGATAGGATTTGAAAGGTGAAACGTTGTTTCTTATCAGAAGTTACAAAGCTCTTTGTGATTATTGGATGGGAGGTGCTACAAATAATATTTGGTGTAGGGAAAATCTGCGGACCTGACAACCATTCATAGGTTCAAATAGAGCCTGCTTTAACAACACTATTTTAAAGAAATGATATTACCGATTTAACTTTGACACATTTTTTCACTCCCCTTTTGACTGACAGGATATAATCTGCTATTTTTAAACTATTATATAAATATAATATTAATTTAATCTGACTGCCAGGACAAAACAATGATTATGTGACAAATGCATACTGATTAAAAGTTTCACAAAACAATAGTTTAACTTTTTTTTTGTTTTCTTCTTTGTATGAATCCCTTCCGCTTGTATTGTTCTCATTTGTAAGGCTCTTTGCATAAAGAAGAAAGGTAAATGTTGTACTGTTTTTGCAGTCAGGTTAACCCTGTAAAGACTGATATAGGAGATAATAGTCAGAAAAAAAATTGAAATGGAAGAGTTTATTAAAACTTTAGAGAAAATATATATTTTTTTCAAATTTCCATGTTTTTTGTTGAGTATTTGATATATAAAAGCTTTAATGGCTATGGAAAAAACACCAGTTTAATTCAGAGGCTCAAACTGAGCAAAAATATGCAATTTATAACAGTATAGGAGACTACATGCATTAAATGCATATAAATATCAGTCGTCAATTTATATGTCCTAATAATATGTCTTAATAAGATGATATTTAAATGCACAGTTGTATGGTAAAAGCTCTGTAGTTTTTATTGAAGGGCAAAACATATAAAGCAATGCAACAGTAATGATTGTCAAATATGATCCATCAGGCTTTTGAGGAATGTTTATTTGTCACTCACATTCGAACATGATTTTTCAAATAGGGCCTACATGATATATGGATAATCATTTAAACCTAAGCTGCTTCAGTCCAGTAAGTGTTCATCTTGAAATATTAATAACAATTTAAAAGTTATGTTCAGTATATAAAAATCTCAAAATCAAAAAATTTACACAGCAAAAAAACGAACTGGAGATGGATGTTTTTACAAATCACACTAAAATGCCTTTTACTTACAAAAAAAAGGACGACAGAAGGCATGTACAATGTTCATGTGCAACAGGTTTTTCAGCAAACTTTTGATCATGTTGATCATTCAGAAGCCTTAGAAACTTGTGTATCAAATATTAATCTTATTTTCTCTGTCAGGTATTTTCCTCTGTATAGTGTTACATAAAGACTCCTGCTGGATCTGCAGTACAGACACTCACATCTGCAGTACAGACACTCACAAATGAGTGAAGGGACCTTCTTTTATGTTCACTGTAACTTTAATCTTTATTTCTTTGAGTTTAAGAGTGAATCTTGTAAAAGAAATACTTCGCTGCATTAAAACCTTGTTTTAGAAATATTGGAAAAATGCAACAAATGCACAGGGTGAACCAAATGAAAGGTTCTTTTTTGCTTTATGAGAGAACGTAACATGCATAAAATGGGGGAAATGATAAGGGAATTTAAAAAAGAATAGTTTTATTAACTTTTTTAACTTTAAGTCCCTTAAAAACAGATTAAAAGAGAGACCTTGCCAAAAAAGCAGTCTTAAACATTAGACAAATAAACAAAAAGAACAAATCTGACTAACTTAACATTAAAACCTGATGGAAATTAATGTTTTATGACTGAATAGATGGATATTTAATCATATCACATACTATATGAGCCATGAAATCTTTGATGTATCAAGTATGATACTAAACAGAAAAACTTGTATTTAATTATGAAAGAACAAATGCAAATAGCTCTACAAAATGCAAGATGCCACATGACCAATCATAAGTTCATCTGCTTGTTCAGGCCACATAAGCAAGATTAATTCACCCAAAATAAAACTTCTTCAGTATACAACCACTGAAGATCTTGCAGCAACACTTGACTGGAGATAAGTATCACACAAAAAAATACTGCAATTTTAAAGAGGCCCAATATGCCCTTTCTCAAAGTATTGATTTTGTTTTTGGCCTCTAATTCTTGAATGTTAAAAAAACACATTATTCTTCTCATATTCTCCATTGTTGCAGCTCCTCTTTACCCAGTCTGTCAGTAACGGTCTGTTTAGTTCCTGTCTCTATGAAGCCCCTCCTTCTGAAAAGCACACTGTGCTCTGATTGGTCGGCTGGATCAGTGTGTTGTGATTGGTCAAGCGCTTCGAGTGTTTTTGGGAAATGTCCCGTCCCTTACTTTAACCACGAGTTTCAACACACTACTAACTAACTCAACCAGGCCCCGCCCCTTTATTCTGCGTATGAATTATTTAAATGAGGAATATTGTGACATGTTCGTTTCTGGAAGAAAACTCAAGACTACAATGGAGGCGTTTCAGGGAGTTCAGAAACAGTGACATTGATATAGAGAATAACTCCTGCTGGAGGGACTTTGTTACTTTGCAGAGCTTTTTCATGATCAAACAGCAACATTACACACTAAAGAAAGATGAACGTACAAAATCACAATAGATCCTCTTTAACAAATACTGAAGAATCAAAGCCAATGATGTATCAGAAACATAATATAAGTGGTGATTTTGTCTGTATGTTATGGAGACAGAAGAAAAGAGAGATGCGAGACAGAATTGAGCTGTGTAGATTACTGATAAAATGAATGTAATTCTTTAAACACTGACAAATCAAAAGTGGCATGTATACATGTAAACATTCTGTAGAGGTGATGAGATTATTCTCTAAAAGGAAACTGAGGAAAACTCATCTGTTAATATTTTAGTTAACATTTTTGAATCTGTTTTATGCTGAAAATAAAAAGTCATTGATGGAGTCTCAGTAAAATAATATAAATTGATGTTTTGGGTCTTCTTGCCGAATTTGAGCAAAACTACAAAGAAAACACGAGAAGCTAAAGGCCATGGGAAGATGTGACACTGCAGTTATTAGTTAGTGTCACAGACAGAACGGTGCGAGAATGACGAGGATAAATGATCAGACCGTCCTCTTTTTTCATCTGAATGAGGGATTGTTTGCAGTGGTTTTCGTAGGTTTAGGATTTCTAATGTTCAATGTGGTTTCTTATTTGTCCAAGTCAACACAGTTAACACCAAAATCTGTATATGTGGCTCAGTCCCACCTTCAATGCAAATCTGTTGGGCTTTTTAATTGTCCACCTGACAAAAACATGTCTGTACAATTTGAGGTATCATGCATTTAGCACATACGGTGAAGGATGGGTTGCACACCATGCAGTTTAATTTTGACTTGCCTTAGCAATCAATGCAGACACATTGAAAAATGCATTGATCTTTGTGATTTGGCACAAGGGAAAATTACTTTTTATTTCACCACACCGCTCTCATTATCACAATATAAATATAAAGAAGGCATTTGGAAACCTAAGGTTCTTGGCTGAATTTTAAAGAACACTTTAGTAGTAGTAGTAACCCTTTATTGTCACATAGTCACAAGTACCAGTGAAATTGGCCATCAACCTGTCCATACAAACATACAATATGACAGGGTAGACAGGACAGGAAGACAGGGAACTGAGGAAAAATACAGCATGACATGAGGAGAGGTGAGGAGAAAAAAAGGCAACCCCCAGACTATGCTCCTGTAAGGAGTACAGTGTGGGAACAGGAAAAAACACCTCAGCAACATTAGCACATAATCAGTACACTCTACAACATGAACAAGACTTGCAACAGGGGTGGGGAGTGGGGGATGGAGGTAGTCCAGCACAGGCAAGCAGCCATCCGGTTCCTGCAGCCATTCTCTGCGCTGGTCACAGACCCGCCTGTCAGACTGGGGGTACAAAGCGGCGAAGGCGAGGGATGGGGTGTGGGGCGGATGCATATCTGTGTATATGTAAGTTCATGTGTGTGTAGGCCTGGAGAGAGTCGCTACAGAGTCAACAATCACCAGGTGTCTGGGGAGTCGGGGAAGGAACGCAAGAGCGGCTCACTGCAGTGCTCTTCCGGGAGAGTTGTTGTTCCAGCAGCGGCCTTGGCCAAGGCCAGTGCTGGTAGGGGGGTGCCGAAACAGATAAGATTGGGATTGTTTGGTCTTGGGGCGAGTAGCTGCATCCAATTTGTACAGGCTATTCTCCTTGTCCATTTTGGTCTCTGAAACCATTTGCCTTTGCAAAGCTGTGAGCTTCTCCATGATGTTATCCATATTGTGGTTCATAGACCCAGTCTGAGTGCTGACAGCTCTGCCCACCGCTTCAATCATCACGGGCAGCCTTGCGGGGCTTTTGACAGCTGTCACCGTCTGCTTAGTTCCTTGATAAACCAGGGCAATGCCTAATCCAAACAGCAGAAGACCTGTTATCATGGTGCCGAATAGGTAGATATCTTCAATGTCCTCCACGGAAAGAGCCGCCAGACACACGACCCGCCACCTCTCCCACGCGTCCATCGTGTCGCCAGCTGCGAACGTCCCGGCAGGGCAGTCAGGTTCCCCCGAACCCAAGCTTCTCGTCGAGAAGATGGTGTCAATTGCGTTGACATTTACATTTACTGGTTGAGAGACCAGTTGATCAACTGGTTGAGAGACCAGTTGATCAAATCCATAATTTCTTGGTTTTGGAGAGCAGTGTAGCGAGAGTCTCTCAAAGTACAAGACAGTAGACTAGACATAACGAGAAAAGCAAAGCAGGAGAGGTAAGGGGAGGGAGAGGGAGAGAAAATGCGACCGCCTTCGTTGAGAGCCAAGAGAGAAAAGCCAAAAAGGTTCTATATACACTTACAAAATAAAGATTCCAAAAGGGGGTTTTCCCCGCAATGTCATAGAACACGTGTCAAACTCCGCTTCTATAGAGGGCCACAACTCCACTTTCAGACAAACTCGTAAACTTCCCCAAGCACTTCCCTGCCGCCACTTTGAAGTAGGGATGGCCCGATACCATTTTTTTTCAAACCGATACGAGTACGAGTATTTACATTTGTGTACTTGCCGATACCGAGTACCGATACCGATATTTCTACCGCAAAAGTAACTATAGGCTCCCAGAAAAGAAGACAGAAGACTATTTTAGAACACAGGTTAGAAGACTGTTTTTATTTTCTTCTCTGCTTGTTTTAACAAGTCTAAAAATAAATAATAATGAGTAAAATAATAAATGTATAAACACACAAACCACTGTTAATTTAACATAAAAGCAAGCAGGCTACTGCGTGCATGGTCTGGAATGACTGAATGCGCACAAAGTGCGCTCCCTTAATAGCCTAATTCCTAAAAAGCTGACAGTTCATAGCGATCTCACACATCTCTGTTATTATCAATTAAGCTGACTGCACAATGAATCTTTCATAATATCCACACACTGTTATAATTAGAGGATTTGCCAGCATACAGAATTCAGCACTGAACAAAAAAGTTTTGAGCGGTGAGGGGAGTCTATCTTAAATGCTTCTGATTGGCCATTGCGTTCAAGAAATCAACACATATGTCTGTGATTGGCTACATCGCTCAACGCTGCAAACATGTTATGAATAGAAACTCTGGCCTGTAAATCGTTTCTATTTTGTTTTAGTTGTTATTCTTGCTTTTCTGCAACAGATAAATAAAAAT